>WUAM01000363.1:1286455-1308843 GCA_024336885.1 Actenoides hombroni | reverse complement strand
TAAAAATAAATAAATAAAAATAATAATAATAAAAATCCCCAACCAATCAAAAAATCTCAACTTTAATTTGCCGACACTCACACTACCGGTGATGCCACTGATACCTTGAACCCTATGCTCATATATCTACATCAACTGTAATCACATGTCTATATAGCACCATAGACGTGCCTTTCATGATAAGGACATTAGAGGATATCTGCAACACCAAGTGATTCAGAGATCCAGCACTTTCACCTTTGAAGCACAGATTCATAACTCTAGAGGACAAAGAGAAGCTGGCTAATGAGTACACATTCAATGTGTTTTTATATTTGTATTTTTGCTTATTTTACAATCTTTTATTCACTCTTATTAATTTTATAACCATAAATATTGCCTGTACTTTAAAAAGAACAGTCTCTCAGTTTTGAAATGACAATAACAGCAAAGATACTCACGTTGTCTATGATATTAAAGATTGTATAGGCAGCTCCTCTTGCACTAGCAAATGCCTCTATGCTTGGAGCGGTCTGTCCAATACTGAAAGCTCCAATTAATACAGAGAAAAAAACCTGAAAGAAATGTTTATGGTGACACATATAAATTCTTCTTTAAGCAGAGAATTACATTTCTTTATTTACATTAGATATCTTTGTCTCAGGAGACTTGTTAACAGAGTTTTAAGGAATCTAGAATTAAAGAAAAAGTGAGTCTCTCTTAAATAGAGAATAACACTAAGAAAAGTGCTTTTTAAGATTCAACTGAGAACTGAGTTCCTACACAATGTAAATATTGCAAACACATTGATAAGAAGTGAAAAAGTGATTGAGATCTGAAAAATCTATGCCACAAAATGTATAATTACACTTGATGTCTCAGGATTTATTGTACTAATTAATTCTTTGGCAAAAGATTTTTCCAAAACACAGAAAGTGTTTTGTGCATCTTCCAACAGAACAAAGACAGATATGCAAAGCACTACCATTTTGCTTTCAAAATGACAGTAAAATAGAAGTATACAAATTAAATTTCTCCATCACAAAGTAACAAAGGATACCTCTGCTGGAATGAAAAAGAGTGAGTGCAAGCATACCAGAAAAAAACAGAAAAAGAAAAAATATATTATTTTCCCAGAGAAGCGTAGTTCAGTCTTTCAGCTAGTAATAAAAACACACTGCTCAAACAGAGATCATAACAACAGCCATAGTACATTAGACCAAAGGTCCATCACACCCATCATCTTTTCTCCAACAGTGGTCATTCACAGACACGATACCTAATAAGGCAACATCCTCCTGTTCATGTTATAAAAATACCATTCCGATGAACTACAACATAGACAAGAGAAACTGCAAATACTTTGAACTGAAAAAATGATGAACATGAACCTAACTGGGATGTTCTGTATACTAGCCTGCCTTTATAAAAACATAGGCAGGTTCAAAAGAGCCAATAACACATCAGAGCTGTTTTTCGCAAACTTCAGTGAATCATAAATAATAAAAACCAGGTAGTTTAAAAAAAAATATATAAATTCATACATATAGCCTCCTGGCTGACTTTCATCATGGCTAACAAAGTTATTCTTCTTACCATATTTGTTTGACATTTCATACAAAATTAGAATGGTTGCCACATCAAGGGAAGAATTTAAGCTATGACTTATGAGTTATGGTTTTCTTCCTTTGGATAGAGGGTGATATATGTCCTTGTCACAAGTATATTTTTCTCCCTCTCAATTTCTAAAATTATAGAGAAGTGACTCCAAGCTCTTATGGTACAAAGTATAAGAAAAGTATCAATAAAATAATCTACTGAAACCACACAACAGCTCAAAAATGTATTTGCTTCTGCATCCTGAAAATATATTCAGCCCCACAAACCTGAGAACAAATAGAAACTAAGAAGCCTGCTGTACTTGAGTTTTTGATGTAATTGTTTCTATATCAATCAGATCTTAGGGAAGTCAGAAAAGATGTAGAAACAGTTGAAAATAATACATGTTTTATTTGGCTCATCTATATATCTATATTTGGCTTACCTATATATCTATATTAAGATTTTCATATACTATAGAAATAACATGTAGACTTGTAGTAAGAATCTTTTTATTAAGAAGAATGGATGCTATTTTGCTAGCTTTGGCACATAATTCTTATTATACTCAAATAAGTTCCCAATATACTGTTTAATGTATTTTCTTTAGCATTTCTCACTATTATTGGGAATTTACTCATTAATACTTACTGTAAGAACTTTGCCAATAGTGTAATCATCACTTAAGATCAAGGTGGTTCCATACCAGAAGGCCAGTGCATATGATGCATATATCAGTAAGAAGGCAGCACCCATAGAAATATTAGCTGTAATAGCCTTTTTTATTCCAATCCGTTTAGCATCTTCTAAATTTTTATGGTATCTGAAAAAAAAGGTACAAGTTCACATTAGACTCAGACTTCTAATGTGGCACACAACACCAAACCTCTGTGGATGAATTAGAAAAAGAACAGTCACAAAGTACAAGACATATAACATATATATAAGCCTAAAATTGTACAAAGGTAAGACTGGTAGTCAGGTATAGAGACTTTAAGTTAAAGCCTAAAAAGGCCAACATCAGTCGACCTGGTATATAGAAAAAAAAAAAAGGGCATTGTAGTTCAGGGCCTGGCATTCAAGTTCCTTAAATAACCTGCAGGTCCATGAACTCTGATGATGAACCATTCATGACAGGTTTTGAGACTATAACTGTTAGCTTAAGATAAAACGTTAAAATATATCACAAGAACGATGTTTTATAGCATGGTGGAAATAGAGATATTGTTTATTAGTACCTTTACAACATCTACTGAGTAATCAGGTTACCAAAGGTACCATCATCTCTTCTCATGGCCTTTTTTGTGTCTAAAGCTCTCACTGTGTGAGATTTAAAGTAGTTTATACACTTTCTAGAGTAGAGAAAATATATCCATTTATTTTTTCATTTTCTAGAAAAATAGGTAATTGTCTTTCAACATGTAATAGAACTTATAATACCCTGTAATGGACAATTCCACATCACCTAAAAACACAGGAAGCACCAGACTTACTTGTTTTGACAGACTTTCAACAGCAAAGATAGAAGAAAATTTCAAATCATCTGAAGCAAGCTGATGGAAGCAAACATTGTTCTTACCTTTTAATTTCTTTTTGCTGTCCTCCAAAAGCTATTACAGTACGGACTGCTGCCAGAACTTCCTCTGCAACAGCACCTGCTTTTGCATATGCAGCTTGTTCTTTGTCAGTGAAAGCAGAGAGAACCTAATACGGGACCAAATATTTTGACTTAAATAAAACAGAATGAGCTCAAGTACTTTCATAATCATTACTTTCACAGTTACTTTCTTCCAATATGAAGCCTTTTGATTATATTATGTATGAGTGCAGAATGGTCAACATCAAAACCCTTAAGTACATTATGAATTCGATCAAATAATTCAACATTACCCGTTCTCAACAACTGAGGACTGCATTTTTCACTCTGCTTTCACACTGAGCTGCTGTGGTTCTCCCCAGACAGATCTCCTCAGATCATTCTCATCTCTGGTTACCTTAGCCAGACAGCTCTATAACTTACAATGATCAGCCACAGTCCATGAAGACTCTTAGAGAGTAGACATGTGTAGCACAAGCTTCTTTACTTCTACCTTTTCCACAATATACTCATTCAAGACAGAGAAGGCTTATATGAACTTTGAAATATAAGGAAAATAAAATACTATAAAAAGCTGAAGGCTTCCAAACTACAAATGTAAATGACTCCAATCCCACGGTAATTTAGTACTTCTCTCACCTAGGTCTGTCTAAAATTTCTTACCGAAGCTGTTAACAACTTTGAAAAGAAGCTGTGTCTGAGACCAAGGCTTGGTCTAATTTATTCACTTATTTTTTTAGGAGGTGAAATTATTCAACAGAACAAGTATTCATGAGGATGAAGTTTAACAGTTAAAGATGTGGATTCTACTTGTGTATCTTGCTTCCTTTTCGATATAAAAATATGCTATAGTGGCAGACAGTTTCAAATCAAACAAGTCTGTCCTATCTATGGGAATTGAAATACTCAAACTACATGAGGCTACTTACCTACCATCTTAGAGCTTATGTACATAGATGTTGTCTACAGCTATAACCATTCTAAGCAATACATTCTAACAGTAAGATTTACAGATATGTAGATTTATTTAATTATCTTTCATTAATATAAAACCTGATACTGAATGAATGTTAACCTACCTTTGCCCAGAGGGCCGCTGAAAGTCCCAGGACAGGACTGATTGATAGTATTACAAGGGTTAATTTCCATCCTCTTATGAGACCAACAATAAATCCTGTTAGAAATGTGGTTACTGATTGAACAAGCAATCCAATTTTCTCACCTATTCCTTCATTAATCTTGGAGACATCACTGAAAAAAATTACATCCAGGTACAGGAAGAAAAATGTAGAAAACAAAAGAAAGTTTTTCAGTTTTTTCACATGGACATCCATGTAGAGGACAATCTTTATTATTCAATTACTTCCAAACAACAGTTTGTTTCAAGAGAAAGCACTACACAGTACAGTCAAAGAACATTTCCTATTTCTTGTGAAAATGTAATGTTATAAACCTGGTTTTGTCTGAAAAGCTTGAAATTCTGTCTACAGTGCAAAATTACTCTCACTTTTTTAATTTCAAATTTTTGATCCGTTTGGAAGCTGTGGGGTATCTGGAAAGAAAAGAAAGCTTTTCATGTAGGCAAAGAGAAAGGAATAGCTTGTCATGCAGTGAAAGCTGTTCACACTGCTGGGGTCTGTTGGCACCTTACTCAGTCCTCAGTGCACACAGATATGAACAATGGGAATAAACTCATAGGCTGGGCTTTAGTCATCCCCTGAGTTCAAGGGAATTTATCGAAAGGCTTTTCTGATTTCCTTGTGACTGTCCAGTATCATAAGTATTAGAAGTTAAGTCCTTGAGACTCTCTGTGAGAAAACCTGAAAACTTTATTTGACAATTAAATAATTCAATTTTGAAATAAAAATTTTTAAAATTGTAACTTATACGTGCTTAACAAGATAAAATAGCACTGGGAAAAGTATAGTATACTTACTCTATAAGACGAGTGTTAAGTTCTCCCACATCATTTACATCAAACCAGCCAATTTCCTGTCTCATAATTGCATGAAGAAAATTTTCTCTGATTTTTTTTATTTGCCGGCCTGCTGCTAGGGTCCAAAATGAAGTCTGGATATAAGCAGCAAGGAGAACACCAGCTGCTATTGCAGAATAGTAGTATGCATATCTGAAAGAAAAAAAAAGTAAGATTCTCTGAAATTAGTTTTAATTACCTCACTAGTCTGTGTTAGCTTGATGCTTACTATTTCTGTTTCAGACCTGAATCAGAGTTTATATGTTTATTCTAGAGTTTACACTTCTCTGTAAAACTTGGCAAGTTTTCTATAAGTAGTATTTAATATCAATTTTCAGATATGCAATAAACAAAATGAAGCTAGTGTTAGACAGGAATTATTTTTTCTTTTTGTCAATATAGTATATATTTTCTCATAAGATTATTTTAGAGCTATATTTTACATATAATATCCTTTTCACTTAAATTTTCACTTCCAAAGACTCCATAACATTTTTGTTTTAACACATATAGGCAGACCTAATCATATATACCTATATTAAGCACACATTTACATCATACAACATGCCTGTCTGTCTATATAAATATATGTATGAGTGGATGCTGTAGATATTTCCTGACTTGAGAATACAACATTACTCCATATACATCTATTGCAAGCAAATGCCATTAGATCAAAAATTCTTTTCCTCTCTATTTTATTCATAACTGATATTTTACTTTTAAGTTAAATCTGCTCTGTGATATGAGCAGGGTGTCAAATCAAACCAAGAAGTGTGTAAAATACTCTATTTCTCAAACTGGAACTGAATTTGAGCCACAGTTTTAAACCACTTGAACAGAAACAAATCAGATTTGATTGATTCAGAACTGACATCAGAATCAGTTACTAGTAAACTTAAATCATAACTAAACCAACAAAATGTAACTGAACCGATTCCCCATTTGTAAAACATTACCAAAACCAATGACTATTTGTAGTGTATATTACATGTAATTGTAAGACTACTGCATCTATATAAAAGTAAATAATCACCAAAAAGCTCTTTGGACTTTCACTCATATGTAGTAAGTTATGCACACTCATTCTTTAGAACTGTAGCATGATCAAATTGCAGGAATCTGTGTCTAAATGCTTTGCTCATAAAAAAAGGGAATGCATTTATAGTTGAGACTTTTCAAATTTTAATATAGTCTTTTTTTTTTTTTGTGACTAAGATGCCATATAATTTAAGCAAGGACTTTGGAACAATACTTATTATGAAATGAACTTTATCGAAACTGTTTAATAAAAATGAGTTAATGCCTAACTGAATGCTAGTTAGTTGAATATTGACCTTGGTCATCTTCAGCTCCATTAAAACTCTACAGAACAATGGTACAAAGCTAAGTAATTATTTCAGACAATTACTTTATGATGTTACATCACTTCAAAGAATGGTTTTATGACCAGTCGTATCAAAAGAGTTGATATCTTTAGCAGATTCCCTGCTGGTTGAAATATATTCTGTAAATTCACTGCTGAATCTTAACAGAGAGTAAATGTTCACTGTAGTGTAAAATAAATGTTCTTTTGAGAAAAAGTTGAGGGTTTAGGCAGTTTCAGTAACAAAACCAACAGAGTCCACGTGTATAGGTAATTCAGCACACACCTGGGTGAGAACTTTGTCCTTGTAAACAGTTTTTATTATTATTTGACCTGCTGGCAGGCGTTCCTAGAGAAACAAAGGGTGGGTACAAACAGCTTCTTCTTCAAAACAGTGAACAGACTAACTCAGACTCTATGTAGTAACTTTAGAAAAGAGAACCTATTCCTGTGCTGCTAAGATAAAATACATTCCTCATTCAATAATTTATTTCTAAAGAGAGACTAGGACTGCTTTTTATTCATACTTGTACTTCAAGAGCTAATGTCTAAAAGACAAGGTGGTATCCACGATGTTTGTGGTGAGTTGATCCTATCTGGATGCCAGATGCCCACCAAAGCTGTTCTATCACTCTGCCTCCTCAGATGGACAGGAGAGAGAAAAATACAACACAGGGCTCATGGGTCAAGATAAGGACTGAGAGAGATCATTCACCCCTTATCATCATGGGTAAAACAGAATCAACAAAGGCAAAAAATTTATTTAATTAATAGCAAAAGTAAAAAAAAAATAATAATTTAAAGCTGTGCCACTGTTTTGATTTCAAAATGGAAATGAAAACACTAACACAAATATCTTTAAAATTAAGAGAAATTAAAACCAGTAAGTGGTACTGTTCTAAAGGCAATCCAACCATAACACCAGTTACTAGAAAGAGAAAATTAAATAGGTAAGAATATAGAGAAGAGTTAACTGCCTTAGGAAAATAAATCAAGTATTTTTTACATTTACAAGAATAACAGATCACTCAAATTCAGATGATCTAATTTTACATTTTAATGGGAATTGATGTTTATATGACACTTTATAAAACTATTGGACTTGTCAAAACATGTGCTGGAGACTAAGAACTTAGTGAGCTTCAGAAGAGGAATTCTATAGTTGTATTTGTAGTGTGAACTATTTTAAAAGTTCTTTTAAAATAAATGTAAGACAAAATTGAAAAATGTTGTACATCTAGGCATCAGGTATTTACTAAACATAGAACAGAATAAATTCATCCATGAACAAATTATTCTGTTCTGCAATTTTGCCTTCAAATTTGCTTTTGAATCACTGGGCACAAGTATATCCTGCTAAAGGTGTGTATGCATTACTTGCATTCATGTCAGAGACCAACAGAAACATTGCTAGAGCAAGAAACTCTGCGTCCAAACTATCTTACAAAACATAACTGCCAATGCCCTGCCAGTTCATTCTTGTTACATATGAGTTCTTAATTTCTAACAGCCTTTTCCTAACTTTCTTGCTCATTTATTGTAGGGTAAAGAACTTTTTTCTGCATAAACAGGTTGTTCTTTTTTTTTTTTTTAAATTAGAAACTGAATTACTTAATCTAAATGATCTATAAATTTACAGTCTACTGTTAACAGAAATGATAATACACTTCAAAACCAGCAAGAGTTACTACAGCGAATGCCTTCACAGAATCACAGAATGTTAAGGGTTGGAAGGGACCTCAAAAGATCATCTAGACCAACCCCCAAATTTCTCTTATTTCCTCCTTCTCTTCAGAAAATACAATTACCTTGAAGACCACATCAGCATTCCTCAGATTTCAATTGTTTTTCAATACATAATGAACATCATAATAAACATGAAGTAAAGAAATTTAATTGTTCCAAGAAACTGCATGTGAACTTTAGACATTCTGCATGAACCAAGTCTATGGACAATGGTTAATAAAGCCCCTTTACAAAACACATCTATTGACAGTTGTTTCTGCTTTTTTGATCATTTCTTTATGAAGCTCTGTAGCAGAAGCACCTACCGACTATTGTGTTCTACTGTTGACAGCTCTGGAACACTATTTAAGGTTGTATATAATCTAACTCTGTATTATTGGTAGTCCAGGTATTTGAGTTGAACTTGATGCTTTGGGGGCAAAGTAGGTACTATCTGGCAATTTAAACTCTCTTTTTATTAGTGAGTCACCATAACTCAAGGAATTGATGGACGATAATCGATGTAATTTTTTAGCATAACAATTACTGTTTATAAAATCAGAGGAAGAGAAGGAAAAGAAAGCAAATGCAGATGGTACGGGGATGCAGAGCACTCTTTGAAAAGGCAGTGGGATGAGTGAGAGCAAGATAATACATGGAAGTTGGTTGGAATGGCTGGGCATGTTTAAGAATCCTCACAGTGTCTCCAGTAATCTCATGTGCAAATCCTTAGTTACACACATTATTCAATCAAACCTTGCTTTAAAATAATCTAGGAGAGAAGAATGGTTTGAATAGAAATGTGTGCCTAAATTAAAAAAAAGATGAAATACCAATTTCTAATTACCTCGTCATATTTTCTTCCAGCTCTCCAAGAATATCTACAGAAGTGTTCCTCGTAGAAGGGTCCCCTTAGAAAGGAAGAGGAGTAAATACTTTTTAATAGTGCAAGTTTTAACAGATTTCTTTTCTTGCAAACTATTCAGTGAATTTTGAGTTGCTACATCTCCTTTTGAATCAAGTTGATTTTAATGAAAGGAGGAGTGTGACAATTTCAGGCTTCTAGCTATTCAAAATCAATGATTATAGTAATATAACATAAATCATAACTCCACAGACAAACTACATTAGTGTAACAGGAGATTAAAAGATCTTCCTGAGCATTTATTAAATACTCAGGTTTTCTTTCTTTTATTCTTTTCCTTTTTCTAAGGAAGACCTTGGCATCGAATCAATAATCCATTATGAAAACATTGGCTATAATGTTGGTGTTGGCCCTAAAATTTTACTGCCCCACTTGAGAACTTAGTGACAAATATTTTGAAAAAACTACAGCTGCAGCATTTTGCTTTTCCACCATAAAATCTGATCATTTTAATGTGTTTGAGAAGAAGTAAATCATAAAGTACTTGTTCTGATAAAGGTGGTATGCCCATCTTTCTGTCCTATAGCAGCATAAGAGCGAAAATGGATGCAGGACAAAAGACAGTCACATCCTTTATTTTTTCTGTATCATCATACACTGATATTAAAATGCTTAACACAATTTGAATACACAATATTCCAGGCAACAAACCTGTTCACAAGTTTAACATCTAATGTCTGAGTTCAGAGGACAAAGTAATCTGATCTAACTGTGAGTTGATACCAAAGTGACAGTATCACTCCTTGCTCTTGTATCCAGCAGTACATGCCTGCCCTCCTTTGTGTGATTTCATGCTTCTGAGTCAGCAAATGGATTGATCCAAGAGAAAATGAGTACTTTTATTTTTGGTAGCATATCTTCTGTTGGATCTACTTACTGATATGATTCAGTTTGTGAGCTGTAACTGTCAGATTTGATTCGAAGGAATCAACAGGCATTCATGCTGAGGAGATGGAAAACCACCCTCTTTCTATTTATCACAGCCACAGTTAAACACGGTTTATTGTATGTCCACTGTAGTGGATAACTGGGAGAGAAAAAAATTCTACTAATGCAGAAACTAAGAATTAGAAGAAAAAAAAATTCTACAGTGTATCCCTATTACAACAACAAAAAAGAGTTACTAATTTGCATCATAGTATAGTAACAAATAGGAGTTTCTCACATAAATTTCTCCTGTCAAGATGCTTGAACTTCCCTGGCTTTTTTCCAAATATGAGCCATTTTTCTCCTTATAGCAGATATATTCTTACCTGTAAAACTTCGGTTTCCAGAAGCAACAAAGCTATCAGTCATATCACCAAAAATTATCATCGCAACAGGGAGACTGCTTCCATGGGCTATTGCCAGAAGACCACCTAGTATCATTAGTAATTTATCTGACCAACTGGAGTATCGAAACTGTGAGCAAGAAGAGAAATTAATTTGAACTGTGGTATTAGAATACTAACACACCGTTATGTCTACAAAGTCAAGAAACTGAAGAAGCTACCAGTTGTACACCTAGTGTCACAAAACTACAACTTTACCTGCTTAGAAATTAAGTTTACAAAGCAATTCAAATGTACAGGAATAAATCCTTCGAATATAAGCACTTTTATACTATAAACTCTCAAAACCAGAAAGGTATGCTATTTTAATGCACCAATATCTGCAAGGCATTAGAAATTTGCTCTTTTTAAGTTTGCCACTTAAAGTTCAAATTATAAGAAAATTTAATGTTACTGTGATAATTAAGGCAACAGTTATTTTTACTGTAAATTCATTATTATGCAGTTAGAAAAACTTCCTAATATACTGCAGACATTATCAAAAAGTACTGAAATCCTAAATACCTCTTGCCATTGAACTTTTGAGCTCATCTGTTACAAAATCCTTGGCTTTATTCTGTAAAATACTAAGTTTATTGTTGTAAATTATAGTGGTATGATGTAATTGTATGAGTGCAAGCTGGTATAGCAAAGCAGAGAAATTGGGCATTGCCTGCATCATGGGCTATAGCTCCATTTCTGTCATTTGCCATCATTACTGTGCTTTATGCACACTAAACCTACAAAATACAAAACTTTTCAATATTACTAAAGGAAGATATCTGATTTACTTTGATTAAATATTAATAGATTGCCTTCTTTAAAATATACAGAAAAATTTAAAATCTGGAATGTAAAGTACTTTTTAGTACACAACTTCTAATTTTAACTTTTGTCGGTGACATGGTGTTGCCCTTTACTGTTGACTCAAGTGACTGAATAATGATTAATGGGCTAATTGGCATGATTAGTACCTGACTCAGGTAAATTAGAGGATAAGTCCACACATAATCTTAGGTATACTGACTCCCTTTTCATTGTGTCGGAAGAAATGACTGAACTTGGAAATCCCTACCTTTCACAAACAAAAATTTAGTATGGGTGTGTTTAGCATGATAACTAATGGAAGACTCCTAAGAATTCACATCAGCAATACGACAGTTTCTTTAATAAAACTACATCCACATAAAGAACTGCTTCATTGCTACACAATATCCAGTATTTTGTAGTGTCAAAGTATTTGGTAGACAAGACCATATATGCAATACTCTAACATAATTTTAACCATTTTTTGTTTACACTTTGAAATGTGCATGCATATATATATGTACACAGAAATCTTACCAGTGTTAATGGGCTGACCATCTTAGCCTTTTCCACTTGCTTCTTCTTCTTCTTTTTGTTTTCCTTGCTAAAAAGGTATGATAGTTTTTGTGCATTTAAAAAGCAACATTTCGCAGAAATACTAATGCAATATATTAATGAAGTTCAATCAAAATATAATTATGACATTATTTTACAGGAAACAATTGTGTGTAAAATGAATATGATTTATTGAGCAACATTGAGATCTTTGTATTTAAACCTCCAGGTATATAAATAGCATCAGCTCTTGACTGCCGTAAATCTAAAGCTCTTCCTAGTTTATCCCTCTCAAGGATGAAACAACATCGAGAAAGGCTGGTAGTTCCCACTCTCTGGTCAGGGAAGTTGTGATCTGAAGCAGTATATAGCTTTCAAAATGGGAAAGAGGAAGATAACTTATAAAATCAAATGTTTACACAGGGGCATAAGGAATAAATATAATGTTCAAGGTATGCAAAATACTGATTCCCTGTCATACAATATATAAAAAAATTACAATAATTTTTAGCTGATGACATAACTGTATCCAAGATGTCAACTGCAACATCATTTCTGTCATAGCTTAGAATAGTTTTTCAATAAATTGTCATCAATAATGTGGACACTTAGTTCTTAAAAGAAAAGTTAAAAGGTCCTTCTGCAACAAATGAATGTGTCAATCAATGCTACTCTCAAGTTGATAAAACGCTTTCTGTTATTAGACTTCCCTGATAAAGAAAACAAACAAACAAAAAATTAAATACCGTCTAAAATAAGATAATGTAAGCTTATAATCTTAATACAGAACATGTTTACAATGTTTAAGAATACTTACTGTTTGTCTTCAGATTCATGACTCTGTCTGGATGCAGCGGTTGTGTGACCATTTCCATCTGCAATAGGCTCCTGCTCTTTTTCATCTTCAGAATGCATTTTAAATTTATTTAAGGTAGCTCCCTAAAAATAACATTTGACTGAGAAATAAACAACTTAAACCAAGGACAGTAACCTCCATAACTACTTCGTTTAAAGAAAAATGTAGATATTAAAAGCAATAAAGTTAAGAATGTCATACATTGCAAGTAAATCCTTGTAATAGGCAAGTATTTGAAACATACCCAGATGTTTTGAGTTTGCTTACATCTACATAGTATATTTGTATTGGTTTGATGACTGTGGGTCCTTCACTTCATTTCATTCGAATGATCTAATTATTATATTTTCTACAGTTCAGCAAAATATACAAATTAAATGAGAAAGTAGATGTTTATTTAAAAGATTATGCAATTATTAGGATTTTTCACAATATTATCAGTGAATTTTATAAAATATCCCTGATTTAAACAAAAAAAATCAATGTATTGACATACCCTGAAGGTTGTTCTTGGTTTGCTTCTAGTCCTCTGAAAAATGATTCAAAAATCAGCAGAATTAATACGCGTAAGGACATGCAGCATGATTGGACTTTGCTCATCTTATGTAAAATAGAGATGATCAACAGCTTTCTCCTGTTGGGTTTGTTGTTTTTTTTTTTTCCCCAGTCCTGTTGCCTCGCCTACTTTGGAGAGTAAAGTGTATGCCCTTTGGACTCTGACTCCCTTTTCCTAAAGGGAATATTTAGCAAACAAAGTCCTTAAACCCATGCTTATTTCATTGTCACCGAGGAAAACAGGCCTGAGCAGTCTATTCTTCCACCAGAAAGTTCCCCCTATCTACTGTTGGTGTAATTATGCCCTTTAAAACTCCCAGGATTTGCTGTTTACCTTGTTAGAGATGGTGCTGAATGCTCCACGTAACTGTTACACTTAAAGATGAATCCATTCTTGAATACGCAGTGACAGTGAAACCAAATAATACAAAAGGAGTGTTTTACTGCTTTGCTTCGTTTCTCTTCTTCTAAATCTAATCCATAAAAACATGATCCATATAGCCTGAAAGAAATCAGGATTTTACTATAGTTTATTTACTTTCTCATTTGAGTAACTGCAGAACAGCAAGGTGAGTTTCAGACTCAACATAGAAATGGTTTGGAAACACACCTATGGTCAGCAGAAATCTGCACTGTTAGTAGCCTTCTGGTTTTTTAACATATGTTCAGATTCTAAACTGCTTGAAATGACCATTTGTTCTATTGTGGACTGCATTGTTTTTATCAGTATCTGTAGGCATTATTTCAATTAAAATAATAACAAATGGTGTTAAAATAATGACAAGTGGTGCTGAGAGGTATGGTTTAGTGGTGACCAGGCAGTGCTGGGTTAATGGTTACACTTGATGATCTAAAAGGTTTCTTCCAAGCAAACAATTCTATGATTTCATATTTTAATGCTATAAAAAGGAACCAAAAGAAACTGAAGCAGATACTTCACAGCCATCAACAGAAAATCCAGACAAATCTACAGCTCACTTTGAGAGATATTTCCTATATATGGAAAACAACCTTCTTGGTGTTTATTTATCACTGAAGTTATATGACTTGATACATTCATGTGTGAGGAGATAGTATTTTTCATATTCATTGCTTGCAGTATAGCTGCATTTAAAATAAGCTTCTTACTATAACTGTAACAGAAAAATGTATTTAACTGAAGTGGTATTTACATTAGTCTTAGATTTAGTAAAATTTCTTAAACTAAGACAGGATTAAAATGTTCCACCATTCTAGAGCACAGGCAGATGTTTCCACCCATGTCATATCTAGAAAACCAGAGGCCTGATGAATCTAGAAAACCAAGATATATTCAATCAAGAAATATTGTACAGATCAGGGATTTAAAAACATTCAGAACTTCATTTCAGAGTTTATGATATTTAATATGCTATATGAAAAATGATGGAAAAACAGTATTAGGAGTGACTTTTTGTACAGGTGGAAAACTGTTTTCCCCATTGAAGCTGAATAAAGCATACATTATTATAGACACATCCAATTATTTTTTTTCTTGATAATTTTTCTAGGCAACTATATGCCTGGTAACATTGTAACACTACAAGTAATCAAGGAACTTGAATGAACTTTTATTCTTCCCTCACTGAACCACTCTACACAACTTTTGCCATGCACAAAAAAACCTTTGTAAGCTGACTATAAACAACTTAGAAGTATTCAGTGGTTACTGATTAGTTACTACACACAAAAGATAACCTGAAGTAATGAAATACTAAATTGAGTGTTAGTATGCTCAGTGACCTGAATAAGAAATAGGAAAAGTCTTTGCTGGCCAGGAACTGGGTGGAGTAAGGCTGGTTTCTAATGTCCCTGGAATGGATCCTCACTGAGATTAAATTGTCATCTTCCAAATCTCAGCTTCTCCCTTAGGATTTTATTCCTTTTCATGATGGTTTTTTTTCAATCTTAAATCCTTGAACTGCCTAGCTCCAGTTCAAGAGTCCTACAACTGTCTGCAATTTTACCTCTCTTACCTTGCAGAAGTCCACTCTTTCAACTTTTTTGCAGTTCTTGCTCAGAATTTAGTAATTTCCTCACAAGTCTGAGAGTTAAGCAGCTGTGCCTTGGATCACAGACAGCCAAACTCACGACAAAGAGGGGAAGAAGTTACAAACTCAAGTCGTAGCATAAGAAATCCATAACAGTATTAATATTATATCCCATACAGAAATCAAAGTTATTCATACTGACTCATTCCCTTCTACAATACTATTTAAAATTGTATTTTATAAATACATGCATTCTACTCCATACAATTTGTGAAATGTCTACATTACACAGGAAATGATGAGGATAAAGAATGTTTTGGTCAGCTTCTGACTATTAAAATTGAATTTGAAAGTTTTGTTTATTTATCTATACTGCCATTACTGTTTATCATATCCCCTATAAATCACAAAAAATCAGGAGTGGAAGAAATGGCAAAATGTCATCGTGTCCTTCTTCCTTCCTCCAGATCAGATCAACTATTCCATATGTCATTCTTGACAGATGTTCTGTCACTCCATTTCTAGCTTCCACCAAAGATACAGATTTTTAGACTATGTGAACTGTTAGGAAATTTTTCTGATGTCTAACCTGAATTGCCCTTGAGAAAGGTTAAACCTGTTACCCCTTTCTTATCCAGAGCAAATATGAAGAACTACTTTCATTCTACTTCATAATACTTTTGAAATTTTAATGCTGCTTTCACAGTGTCCTTTCAAGACAAAAAAAACCCAACAACAAAACCCAACAGTTCCTATAACCTTTCTTGGATGGAGTTGATGCTACTTATCTTTGACATCCCTATCTGTATTTGAACTGCTTCACAGCTTCTTTTTGAGAAAAGTAGCCCCAAACTGGGGTTTATTTCAAAAATAGGCAAATATTTTTGATTTCTATAACTAATCTGACTTTCTTGTGTTGTAGCAGTATGGAAGTATATGTATTTATTTTACCTAATCTTGTATATTTAATTTTGTTACGGTAGTGAAATGACTAAAAATAATCACTTCCTTCAGTTCATTTCTTAAGATGAGAAATGTGGTTCTACAGTCAATTGTAGTCAGTGCAGATAGGTATTTATTCACAAGCTCTAAACATTTTAAATGGCCACAGCCATAGACACTAGGGGTAATATTTCCTCTTACCAACCACTTCTGCTTCCACAAACATACGATCACATGCTACAGCTCTATATGCTTTAAATGTCACAACACCAACGCACTCCTGACAACAATCCAGATAGATCCACAAGGAGGATTCCAGTTATGAGATCAAGTTGTGCCTGCATGTGATCACTCGGCAAGAAACAGTTCTAAAGAGACTGGAAGAATTAACTCTCTCACCATGCAGTACTTCAGCAATTAGAACATCAGATTTGTGTATGTTGTGGCCATATACATTATGTCTACAGTTACTGAAGAGGCAATTACCTGTAGTCATTCCATTGACCCAGACTAGATGCTCTACTGTCTCATTAATCTATCTGGTTTTTAACTACCAATTTCCCTCTCTCCATTCAGGTTCATTAATCTTAATTTCCACAAATTCATTTCCTAAAGTCCTATCCAATGGCTAATCAGAGTTCCTTATCTTTCGAGACTTCCAGATACAAGCTCCTGGTTTGCTTGCAGTTCTACACCATCTTCAGTCCAGGGCCTGTCAACAGCTGAAGCTGGTGGTAAAGAGGATGGAAAAAGAGATCAGGAAGAAACAAGCATATTTACATTGATGCCAAGCAAGATCCATTTGTCTAAGCTTACTCACTACAACTATTAGTCTCCCTGTGGACTTGCTGTTTACCAGGTATCATTTCCATTTTCTGCTTCCAGATCCTGGGTACAAGATTTACAAAGTGTTAATCAGCTGCTGATAAATATACAATAGCTAATATTTCTTAGGAATGAAGGAATGTTCCTTCTGTTAGAATAATTTGCTTGATTTCTTATAGAAAATAAAATAATGGAGTGTGGCTTCTACTTGATATAGGAAAAAGTTTTCTTCACAGAGACGCAGACACTCATAACTTGTTTGGTCTCTAGTCTGTGAGAATAATGATAAATCTATTCTCATTCTACCAAAAAGATCAACTTTTCTACAAGCTACAGGCTCTCAAGTCACTAGTGAGCACAATTCAAGTTGCCTCATAAGTGGCCAAATATCTGCATAGCATTATGCCAAATGCCAGCTTTTGTTAGCTCATCTGCTTTACCCTGTACATTTCATGCTTTTCAAAGGAGAAAAAGGTTGTATTCACAAGTCAGTAAAACAATCTCATTGACAACTCTGCTATATAAAAATCTAAATGAGTGACAGTCCTAGAAAATCTCACAAAAAAGATTTCTTTACTGTCTTATCTTTCCAGCAACTACTTCACATATTTATTAAGCAGACACCATAGGGTAAAGTATTAATGAAATTATATTAAGCACTACAATATCTATGCTACAATAATATTATTTTACTTTAATTTACTAATTTCTCACCTATTAAAAATACCATTTCTCTGTTCTTTTCAGTCAAAACTCACTCCAGTTCTGACAAGCTGGAACATAAGATCATTACAATGTATTCTGACTCCAAGTTTTATTGCTCTACTCCCAAATATTATCCATAACAAGGGGAAAACAACTTTTTCCCATACATTTCCCATTGAAACGGGAATGTATTCAACTTCTGCCTTGCAAATCCAAATTTTTCCTTTTTTTTTTTTTTTTTTTGTATTTATTTCTTACTAATTTCTAATCATAAACTCTGTATAAAAGTGACATACCACATTAAATAGTAACACGATCAATAAATTTAATAAGCACTACACATGGCCAAATTCAGAGTAATACTAGTAACCACAGACCTTCCTGCCTAATAAACAGCAGAAAGAACCAATACAAAGTATTTAACTAATCAGCAAGCCTTAGGGGTCTTCCCCAATGTTTCCTCCTCTTTCCTGCGTGGACTGTGAAATCACAACATGAGTTCTTGTCTACTTTCCAGACAGAATGGGAGATGAAGACTATAGGTCAGAACCAGAAGGACTGGGGGTGGCTCTACAAAAAATCAGTGTTCACAGGGACCCTCAAACCACGAGGTTAGTTTTATTCAGAGATAACTGAAGGAATGCAGTGATCTATCTCTGCTTCTATTTGTTTCCTCACCCTTTGCACTCTAAACTTCCTCCTTTATGACTCAGCCCTGAGTCACTACCTCTGTCCAGTTTACATTCTGCTTGCACACAGATGACACGTGACCCTGTGTGAGGGTCATGACACTAAGTGTAATTCCTTGATTTTTTTTTATCATCAGTAACAAATAAAGAATTATTAATAGTTCATCCTGACTGAATTAAGTGTTCAGAGCAGCCTTGTTTTCTATGTCACCATAGTCTAAAAGCAAGTGATTTTATTAGGATGGAACAATGTTCAAGGAAGCAACTCTCATCAGCTCAGTTGAGCACTTAACTGAACTGAGACACCTACTGTTGTAAGAAAAGGCCTCTATCCCTTGTATTCAGTGTCTGCATCTGGCACACTATGAATCCTGTTCCAGCAGAAATTAGAGATCCTAAGGCCTACATCCTAAGGACCCAAAGGTTCCCTCTGTGAACAAGGCGTGCTTATTAAATACTACAGGGATTCCTTGATGGGAGCATCTTCTGGGATTCCTTGTATAGTCAAATGCTATGAAGCAGAACTGAATTTAGAAAATGAATCTCTTTTAAACTATCTCTAGTGAGTGTCTATGGGATTTGGTGGCATGCAAACAAAGCATTTAACTACTAGATGAAATGATCTGGTAGTGATTCTATGTCACGGGCCTTTTGCAGAAGACATAGAATTTTCCATGGGGTCTGGGGACAGATATATTGCTAGGTTGTCCCACAACCTAAAGAAGATCAATGATTTCTGCAGCGATCATGCATGGCTGGCAACTTGTTCCTGAAGAGGTCCATTGAATTGGCTGTTATAAACAGGTGTGACCAGAACGTGGCCACGTCCTATAACCAAAACTCATCCCATGGTATTAGTACACGTGAGGGCGGAGGACAACGTATCTGCCCAGGTTATTTATGGAACATCTTGGCAACACATTAACAAAGGAAGATGTCTATTACTGTTTGTGGGAGACCAGGAAAAACTTCACACACCAGTTGGATAGTCCAAATCAAATGTGTATGTAAAATAGTAGAAGAACAAAAGTTATTTGAAATGTGGTACTTCATCTTGTCACAAATCTATCTGTGACAAATACTCTTTTGGAATACTGGGTGGTGGGGCACTTCACAGGACAAAGTTGCTGCCTACTTTCCTAATCGATTTCTACCTACATTCATGTTTCAAGTAAACTGACCTCTTTAAGAGTGGTAGGTCTCTCAGGGAAAGAGACCTGCTTCTGTAAGGCATAAAAATGAAGATAAGTCTATAGCATGATGAGTGCGTATATGGCATTTTCATATACTGGGGATTAGATTGGGTGATTAAACTTAATTTGTTACAGAGTTCACCTTGTTTTGGTGAAATCTGCACCTGCACTGACAATTTCCTCTGGTTCACAAGAGGTTGAAGACAGGCAGGCAGAATAATACTTACTATGGAATCTTGGAGTAAGGTGTTCTCCATAAACATTCTAACCCCAAGAATCCTGTTTCTTTTTATGTGTCACCACTATGGCAGTGATCAAAACATCCTTTGTGCTAGCACAATATTAACAGCAGCAGCTATTCTGATAATGGTAAACTGAGTAAACTGGTATCCCAGCAGGTCACATGGATACAGATAAGGACTTGATTGCCACACCATATCAGATGACTCATACATTAATGTTAAACTGTGATAGAAAACAGAAGAAAGCAATAATGACATTGTTCAGCTACAAAAATCCCCTTTCTTCTTCACATCTAAGAAAATGAATATATGGGAAAAGAGAGGGGTGATTAAAAAAAAGTATATGTATGTTCTATACCAGCAAAAAATGAGTAGAAGTAACAACAAAAGTTACCAAAACCCTCTGTTGTGCATCAATTTTGATCTAGATGATAATTTAAACAGTGAGACTTTTGTCTCTCTTTTGATCTGGATATATAATAGTAGTCTAACTGTGTTTAAGAGTAGGTTCTCAGTTTCTGATTGCTAGGTTTACCTTATAGTTTTTGCAGTCAACCATTTACTAACTTGAAGACAGATCCTGAAAGCTATATGGTACATATGGATTTCTTCACAGAGATCCCTTATACTTCAATAGCAGTCACCCAGGACACAACTGTTGACTCTACATAATGAATATGTTAACATTTCTCTATCCAGAATTAAACAGGGATATATGAGAAACTCAGTCCACAAGTATACTGAAAATTCACGTTAATGTGAGAGCAAAACAGGCTCTTGTGATCCCGTTATGCAGTTACAAACAAAAGAGCAGTAAGAACAGAACTCGCAGCCTTGGCTACTCCTGCCACTGAATTCAGAAACTTGTAAAATGGGACTTTCAGGCCTTCAGGATTAACTTTCCTTAACTAGTAAAGATTGTAAAAACTTTAAAAAAACACCTCATGATGGAGTATCATTACCAGTTTCACTGCAGAAAGAATCTCCTGTAAGAAACTTAGATATCTCAGAACAGTTACATGAGCACTGAAAGATTTGGCTAGCAGGCTATTCCACCTAGAAGAACGCTATGAGAGTGTAAAATCATATGAATCCTGGAAAAAATTGTTGGGATTGGTACCCGGGGAAGTATCTGTGTTTATAAAACCACAGTGCCTTTGAAGTAGCAGTGGTACAAAGGTCAAGTCAGCAAGAACAATTCTGGGACCTGTGAATCAAGCAGAAATGCAACGGGAGGAGCTGCAAATTCAGCTTCATCAGGTGAGGAAGATAATGAAGCTAACAAGGAATGCAATGGAATCTCAGATATGGATATGATGAATGATCTGAATACATTGTAGTTTTCAGAAATATGGTCATAAAGGACCCATAACCTCCATTTAAAAATAAAGATCAAAAGGAACAGAAAAGGGAAAACAGTCCTCAGTGTGGGTTTAGCTCTTTGTGTAAAAAGAGGTGGTAACAATAACTGCAAAACACCCTTGAAGAACATGATAAAAACTTTCTTCAGGAAATATGTACACTAGGGACTGAAGGAAAGCAGCATGGTAAAAACTGAGAAAAAGAGGCAAAGATAGGAGAAAATGGGATAGGATCCATAAATTCCTTGCTGGCTTGTTTTGTCAAGCTAATGAAGAAAAGGTGATGAGGAAGAATACAAACTACAGAACATAATAGGTCCCTCTAAGTGAAGACCTCAGGCATCACCACTTCCTTTCAATAATAAAGGCTAGAGACACTGCTGTCTACCTGTCCCTGGTCTGGTGGTAAAACTGTAATATAACCAATGCAATTGACCAATCACAATATTAGTACTGGGTGGTCAGGGAAAGAACATTAACTTATGCTAATGCCATCATGTTAATTGATACAAACACACTTCAATGAATATTTGTGCCAGCTGGAACTCAAGAAAGTGGAAAAATGAGAAAACTTGTAATGATAAAAGGGTTAAACAGATAATGTTTGCATGAAAAGATATTTAAACACCTGTATTGAGATCTTTGCCTGCAGTTAAATAGTTGTCAAGTTCAGGAGTTCCTTCTAAGTTTAGGAATGGGAGGATCCCTCTTATAAACAGCAGGAAATTATTGGCACAGCCTTGCTGAAACAAAATGGATTAGCTGCAGATTTTGCTACGGATGTTTGCAGAATTGGGGCTGACCAGTGGGAGGTGAGGGTGGAGTGAATCCTGCAAGTCATTGATGCTTTGTTATTAAGAATCCGGAGGAAGTCAAAACAGTAGATATTTGGGTAACAGAATTTCCTCAAGTTTTGTGTGTCTGTAAGTTAAAATGTGGAAAAACAGAAGTTGTGTATTAACTGAAGCTCCTTCTCAAACAAAACATCAGCTCCCACAAGAAGCAGAGGAAGGACTCCAACTCACCATCAGCAAGTTTACTGAAAAGCAAGGTCCTAGTACAGAGACCTATAATTTTATCATCCTCCCCCCCCCCCCCCTCTTTTTTTTGTCGGGTTAACTGAACAACAAACAACCTCAAAGTCAGTTCTCAACTATCCAATCAAATCGACCA
>WUAM01000363.1:1274684-1286445 GCA_024336885.1 Actenoides hombroni | reverse complement strand
CTTCAAACATGTAGCTTTGTCCTTGGTATATGTTTTGGTTCCGCCCCCCCCCCCCCCCCCTTTTTTTTTTTTGAGGGTTAAAAGCAAAGAAAAAAACCCTAAAAGTATATTTTAAACACTTAAATAAGGTAACCCTCCTCTCAGGTTGTTTGTGGTGGAAATGTACCTGAAAGTCCTGTAGATCTATCTCACTGTTACTTTTGTTATTGACTTATCCAGTGCTTTTGTTGCAATTCCAATACCAGAGCAAGACAGTTAAAAGCAAGCATTTACCCGTGAGATGAAGCAATATTGTTTTATCCATTTACCTCAAATGGATCCAATGTGGATGAAATTACCACCAAAATGTGTTTTGTCGTATCACACATGGATGATGTGCTGGTACACGGAAAAATTAATTGGAAGTCCAGGAATATATACAAGAGGTAATCAACATTACTCAAAACATAGGCTTTAAAGCTAATCATGACAAAACTCAGTACAATCTGAAATGAAATATTCTGAAATAGTTTTAGGTCAGAAAGAGAGGGTGATGCTACGATCATCAAAGAGTAGAAATTACTAAAAGAGTCCATGGCCCTACAGTAATAATTGTATTAGATTTTTGGAACTGCTTACATTTTTGTGAGAATATCCTTACATTTGCAGAAATCAGTAAACCACTAATCAAATTAGTGAAGAAATCTCACGAACAAGAGCAAAAAGAACAGAAAGAAGCAAAACTGCACTAGTTGAAACCCTGGCCATGAGATGCTCAGATTCTTGTAAGCTGTTTATGTTCAGCCAGCCACTACCAATCTAGACCTTGGCACTGTGACATTTCAAGACACAGAAATCAGGTGCAAGTTACAGCCTTTGCTTTGAGAGTCTTAAGATCAGCAGGAAAGAACTATATTGCATATTAAAAGCCAGGTTTAGCATTGGCATAAGCAATAAGTTTTGTTAATACGTCACTAGAGGCTGTTTTGTAGTAGTACATATCATGTCTACTCCACTAAAGTACATAGTCAGTAGAAAAGTACAAACTGTATATATATCAAACCCTACGTTAGCTGGATGGATATTAGCTTTTATAAACTAAGAGCCTTCTGCAGAAGACAGGATTTTATCACCAGCTCTATATGACTTTTAACCACTGTAACAGAAGTGCCCTTTACCTTTTTACGTGCCTCTCACCAGATAAAAGCTACGTTGCTGACTTCGTGCCACAGGATACTCAGTGGGGTTCACAGGTGGGTCCAGTTTTTATCAAAAGGGTAGAAAATCCTCAGTTAGATAGGCTGCAACCTCTGTGAAAAATAAAAAGAGCTGCCTGCTTTTGCTCTGCATGGGCAGCTGAGCTAAAAGCTCTACTAATTATGTTAAAAAAGGAAACTGAAGGAAATGACCTGGCTTTGTACATAGCTTCAGAGACCGGATATATCAGGCTTTAACTATTTGGCTACCAAAGTAGAATCAAGATAACCTCAAATGTCAAGGGTCAGGGCTGGGCTGGCTACTAGACGAGTGACAGACTGTCTCTATTAAGACTTCTCCCTCCCCCCAGAGGAAGAGGAAGGGAACAGGAGAGAGAGAAACACTTATGGATTGGAAATGAAAACTAAAACCTCTTTAATGAAACAATAACAATAAAATGAAATATGCAGGTCATGTAAAAGCATACCAGAAGGAAAAATACAGAAGCAGCAGTATTGGAATAGTTAAACAGATGGTCTTGCCAAGGTTGTGGTGGTCCTGCTAGACTTAACATTTGAAGAAACACCTGCTTTGAAAACAAGACAAGGAAAACCATACAAAGCAAAGTATCAAAGACCTGAACACTTTACAACATGGAAATGAGGTACAATTAATACAGAAGCAGGTGAAACAGAGAGTGTAGTGTGACCAGATAACACTTGTAGATAAAGAGCACTATATACACGTCAAGTAGATATGATTCAATTAGGTGCATGAACAAGATTATGTAGGTGTTGCTTGAATGCAAAAGGGAGTGTTAAAAGACAGGTAGTTGGCCAAACGTGAAGACAGACCGGTACATATTGTTTAGCTTGTGCTATGGTGAATACCCCCACTAAGAGAAAAATAATGTGAAAACATTAGAGGTTTCATGAACCACAGGCTAGGATACAAACACTAGACCACGTGTAGTCCCACCTTAATCCTACTTGCCATGTAAAGGAGTACTGAGTACTGTTTGCTAATACTAGATCCACTGACAGAATAGGTAGTGGTAGTTCTGGTAAAGAAAACTACAGCCAAGTCTACCACAGTGCAGGCATTTACTGTTGTATTTTCCAGATGTGATTTAAACCAATAAATTCATTTCAAGCAAGGAACATACGTTCCAGAGCAAATCATCAAGGAATTACGTGAAGGCCTGGGATGAAACGAAAGGTTCCACAGTGCTGAGAACTCTCAGTTCAAGGTAACTTGAATGATCTGATGGGACTATAAAAATAGCACTACGCAAAATGGTGAAAAATTACAGAAAAGTCTGGGATATCACATCATCTGGTCATTTTAATGACCTGTGAGCCACAACAGCTTCTCACGAGTTCACATGGTTCAGAGCTATGCCTGGGAGAAAAAAAGACTGCCTGACATTTTAACTGAAGAATGCATACAGACCCTATCTAAACACTGGAAAGACATAAATGTTGTTATAGCAACTCAAGTGGGAAGGAACACTCAATGCATGGATAAACAAACAAGAAGAAACTAGTACTCTGCGGAACGCCAAGGAGGATGGAAAGTAAAGTTCCCTACTTTCCATGCAAGTTTACAGTCTAAACTGTAAAGAGGATTGACTAGCTCCAATTATAAATAAAGCAGTATCTAATGCATATCAAGTAAAACTCCAGAATGGAAAAAATGCCTAAATAGTTACAGTTTCAATTTTAATTCTGGGAAGGTAAATATGTTGACAAAAAGCAAGAATGTTATGATATAGATGTGGCTATTAAAATTTAACAGGGAGACAGGCAGATGGGAAGTCTCACCAGATTCATTGCCAGTGAAAAGCCTATTAAAAGATGAAGCATAAATTAATTATTAGGCTTTGTCTGAGTGAAGTTTGCATGTTTTTATTTTTAAGAATTGTATATTAACAATTATGTTAGGTTCAAAACTGTGACTATTTGTTTGTGTTACAAGGGAGCAGCAAGTACCCTGATTTTTGTTGATAACAGACCCTACTTCCTGTGGCAATAGAAAGCTCTTTTGTACCAAAGATCATGAAAACATTGGATACATATCTCTGCTACTTTACAAGTATGGGAGACAAGTGTGAAGATGAAACAATAGCATCTATGTTCCATGATAACAAAAAAAATATTATTTTAACACGTCTCTGATTTTAAGGGAATGTATTATGGGGGCTTGAAGCAGCATACAAATTTAACCTGGATATTTTATTTCAACTTACTTGGCTAAAAATCAAAATAATCTACAACAATTGTGATGGAACATGAACAACAATGCTAACTGAAATGAGTGGAAAACACTAGAAATGGTTAAACCGAGTGAAAGGCAGAAGTGAAGTGAAACTGAAAGAAACAAACAAAAAACCCAACCAAAACCAAAACCAAAAAGGTGAAACATGCTTAGTTCACAGAGTTTTGTTGTTGCTGTTTAACTTTTTAAACCAAAGGTTCCAGTTGAGAGACAATTCTGTTTTGGGAATACAAGATACTACCAGTGATAGCAGATTAATAAAGGGCATATTACTGTGAACAAAGCATTTACTTGACTTTTCCAAGGAAGAACGGGCATCTCCTTTTATTAAAGGGACATTTGTAATACTGACCCAGAAATGGCTTCGATATTTCTCAGTACAATATACCAAGAGGGTCTAGGAGAGGGAGTAGACGTTGCAAGTAGAATTCTGAAGTAGAAACTTTGACTAGTAAGTTATCAAAATTCGGGCATATTATAGGCAACATTCAAGATGCATTAAGTAAATATTATATATAATACATCTTTCAATATTATTTACCTGAGGTTGTACAATGTCATTTAGGAACCAAAATGTAGATAGCAGTAGCAAAAAAAAGATTAGTTTTATAGAAAGAGAAGCACTGCAACTAGAAAGTGGTATTAACATTGTTAAAATACTAATAGCATAGTAAATTATGCAAGCAATAATCAACACACAAGTTATAGGACGGTCAGGGTGTAGAAAGACCAAAGTTTCGACCTTGGAAATGGGATAGAGCTGTGATTTTAGGAGAAATGAAGGCCAAGATCCTGCACAGGAGACACAGAGATGATTGTCAAACAGCACACGCACGACCCGCATTGCTATTGTCTGAAGAGATGTTATCAGTCACTGCATAGTAGATATGTAGCATTACAGACGGTGTATTAATAGGTTTGGAAAGGCACCATAAGAAGTGGGGTTTTAGCCACTGTCCTACGGGAATGCAGTCTGAAGAAGCATCCACAGTGGAAACAGAATATTGCTCCTACAATAGCAGTAAGTACTTGTATATGGAGCCAATTAGCAGTTAATGATTCTAGGATCTATGACACCAGATACAGATACACATTATTATTTTTCTGCATCTACTCCTGTAGAAATTGCCAGAAAACTGCTCTGTCTGGAGAAATAAGTCTGTGTTTCTCATCTAATTTAGGGTCCATATCACCAGAATTACAATATCCAGAACACCAGCAAACTGGGGCTAATTTAGAATTTTAATAACAAAAATGTTAAGGAATCATAGCAAATAGAGCAAGAAGCTAGGGCAAAAAAAATTAATGAATTGGCCCAAAGCAGTGAAAGGACATATTACTTTAAAGAATCAAAAGCCACTAAGATAGGAACGGATGCAGAAACCCTGATTCTACTACGACATTTTTAGAGGACAGTTAAGTACTGGTACAAGAATCATGTGTTATTTTAACAATAAATCATTACTTCCATATTAACTAGTTGTCATTTTATTACAGTTTGCAGAATGTCTTGTAGAGTGTGACAGAAGATTCTGGGGCTTTCTGGAGTTATATAACTACAAAATCCATGGGACAAGACCGAAGCAAGGTGACACTCACCTTCTCGTTTTGAGACAGGACCTAGACTTGAGCCAGCAGAGCTTGAGACTGTGTGTTCAGAATCAAGGAAAGTGAGTTTCCATCCCATCACTGACAGGAAGCATATCAAGACAGAGGACTTCTACAAGTAGAATTATACTGAGCGTGATACAATCAATATTTGCTTGCCTAGAACCCAGACACAAGCAGACTAAACCAGCAAACCAGCAATACCATAAAAGCATTTTGCCACACACTATTTATATGAATTACATGGATCCACAAAGAGACAGAGATTTGGGATTCAGTTTCACAAAAGGGATGCAGAAAAACATCTGCAACTAATAAAATCTGGAAAATAGGAATGAAGGATGCAGAATAAACTGGGAAGGAGACTGAAAAATAAGAACAAGTTCTAGTTCTAAAAAAAAGTTAAACTCTATTGGTAGCAGATGAGATCCTCTTCTTGGTTTGGTTGGAAAGGGGTGAGGAACAGTAAAACATCAAGGATGAGCAAGGAAGAATGGGGAGAAAGTCATCCATTTCAGTTCTATCCTTACTGAAGACCTCTCGAGTCTGATCACATCAACATCAGTTATTCAGGCCCACAAGAACCACACCAGTCAACACAGCATACACATATTCAGTTGCAAAAAGGGGTATACTGTTCCTGGATGTATAGAAAGGTTATATACCAAGGTCTGAATTACACACAACAAGCTTAACTTACATTTTTATCACCTATTACCTGATAAAATGAGGCCACCAGGTGGCAATGTAAATATTGAAGTCACAAAGGGAAAGTGTACTACCTTTTAGTAACACAACTTTGGAATGAGCAAAAAGAAGAATCAAGGGAAATGAACATGGATTAAATTTTATATGACATAAACCAGGAATCTCATTTATGGTGCACAAGCATAGCTTTCAAAAGCTACCTTCCAGTATTAAGTCACAATGCCTTCAAATACTGCCTTCCTACTCATTTCAGGCAGGCAACTTTAAACTGACTCGCAACAAGTTTTAAAACTCACAGATTGAAATGTACATCCTTCGTGTCCTAAATCACAAACACGCTTCAGATCTCAGCATCTACTTTTTCTTTGCCAATTCTACTATGATCATGTAATTTTGTAGAATTCAGGTCTCGTTCTTAATATGCTTCTGTTCATGACTGTCACCCAAGTATGTTCTAAAAAGGCATATGGTGCTCTGCTTTCCTCAGTTCTTTTCACTCCTTCAGCAGAATTAAGTATCAGATCAGCAGGATGACAAAAAAAGAAGGTGAGTGGAATTTCATCTTCTAAAATACCCTCGAACCTTTTCTTTTAAAGGATCCTGTACATATATATTTTTATTTTTTTTTTTAAGGATAAGCAATAATGCTGAAGTGATTACAAATAACCTGACAAATTTACTGAGAATTCACATAGGAAAGAGTGATTTGCAAAAGTGCAACTAGAACTCCAAATGGTACCTATCGGGTTTCAATATGAGGACATTGGTAAATCAAATATGCAGAGGGTGCTTGCAAAAAAAAGCCAAACAAGAAAACATGAAAAAATCACAGCAAACCAAAAATGCATAACAAACAAAAAAGAATAACAAAACACAAAAATCCAAAATCCCTTCAAAACACAAGCTTTTTAAACCACAAGCGTGTATGCCTCTTACACACACACAAAGCTAAGCAACTGAC
This sequence comes from Actenoides hombroni, assembly GCA_024336885.1. Taxonomy (NCBI): domain Eukaryota; kingdom Metazoa; phylum Chordata; class Aves; order Coraciiformes; family Alcedinidae; genus Actenoides; species Actenoides hombroni. Next base: position 1,279,715 of record WUAM01000363.1, on the reverse strand, counting down.
TGAAATCCATGAGATGTGCTCCAAACTATTAGTTCACTCAACGCTATTTGAAAGTGCAATAGTAAATTACGTAACATTTCATAGCAAATTCACCATAACCAGTTTGTGTTTCACTCCTGAGAAAGTCTTATGTGATATCTTGATATCAAGCTCATTTTCTCCTACTGCAAATTACAATAGTGTCAATCTTTTGTGTGCTAAGCCCCACTCGGCCACTCACTCACTTCTGCAAAGTGGGATGGGAGAGAGAATTGGAAGGGCAAAAGTGAGAAAAATGGTGGGTTGAGTTAAAGGCAGTTTAAAACAGTTAAACACATGCAAAGCAGTGTATGCAAACCAGGCAAAATAAGGAATACATTCACTACTCTGCATCAACAGGCAGATGCTTAGTCGTTTCCAGGACAGCAGGGCTTCATCATTCGTAACACGTGAAGACAAATGCCATAACCTCAAATGTCCCTGCTGCTTCCTTCTCTCCCTGAGCTTTTACACTGAGCACCTCTTATAGTATGGAATATCCCTTTGGTCAGTCTGGGTCAACTGTCTTGGTTGTGTCCCCTCTCAACTTCTTGTGCACCACCCCTGCATACTTCCTGGCAGGGAAGCATGAGAAACAGAGAAAGCCTTGACCCTGTATAAACACTGTTCTGCAATCATTAAAATATTGGTGTCTTACCAGCACTATTTTGGTAAGAAATCCAAAATACAGCACAGTAGTGGCTGCTGTGAAGAAGGTTAACTCCACCCTTTCCAGACTCAGTACACAATTTGTGTAGTAAGTTTGTTCAAGTGGAACTAAGCCTTGTAAATATTTAAATTGTTCAGAAATGAATTTTAAAGCTGCAATCTGTGCTCAGACACGAACTCACTGAGAAGAGAATAAAAATTCTGACTTTTAGATTTTATTTTCCAATGTGCTTATGCCTTCAGAAAATAACTGAAGTGAATGAATTCTGTCAAATTTGAAAGGAGAGCACACATCACAGCTTTTTAAATTAAGAATATCCTTAATGGAGTTTTTGCCACTTCAGTTACACAAATAATGTTTAAAGGTCATCTTAATGACTGAAAGCCAGGAAATCTGGAGGAACACAGTTCTGAGTCTTTTGTTCTTTGAGATGTAGCAATTGTTACACAAACATTTCTAGCCATAAATCAAAACAGACTTTAACCAATTAATACTTCTCATTGCCACTATATCAGTCATAGATGCTGTATTTATTTGTATAATGACACTTCAAATTCCTTCTGCAATAGTACTGTTTCTGAATACTGTAAGTAAAGTGTTCAAGCTTCACACAGTTGAAATTAAACAGGAGTTAGTTCACAGTAGGTTTGGGGTATTTGTTGTGTATTTTTTAGAATCACTCATTACTCATGCCTATGCTTTACAGAGACTGACTTCTAAGTGAAGCCAGATACCCTGAGACACATAGATATTGGTATCTTACTGAAGTTTTAAAGATACCAACATTGTCAGAGGCAACCAGTTGAAGTCTGTCCATCAGCTCAAGACACGGTGCTGTCATTAATATGGTGCATCCATATGATGCATTCTGTATTCAGAAACTTTAGAGCTGAAAGTACTTTTGCTTATGAAATGAGTTATAGGAATAATTCTGTGATGCAGATGTTAGATGTGAATCAAAAGTGTTTAGGCCAGAAGTGACCAACAGAAGTAATTTTTCTACCTGCTCAAAGCAGGACCAACTTTGAAGCTAGATGGGGGTATTCTGATTCTTCATCCAGTTATGTTCTGAGTATCTCTAGGACAAACACGGTATAGCTGCTCCAAGCAATCCATTCCAGTGTTTGAACACCTTTGCTGTCAAGAATTTTTCTTAATATCTATTCCTTGTTGCATCTCATGGCAATTGCCCTTTGTCCATTTCCTATTCACTACTCAGAAGAGCCCGACTGTTCCCTTTATCCTCCCATTTGGTAGTTGAAGAAAATAACATTTTCCCTTAGCTTATTTTCTTACAGAGAGGAATTAAAAATGCACGAGTTACTACAGTAATTTACTGATAAATTTATAGATCTTTCTTAAGTCTAAGGCAGCTGATGTCATTATATTAATTTTTTTTAATTATTATTCTTTTTGAAGTAATCTGGAACTTTTCTACAGTCCCTGCTTTGATAAGAGAGAAGATTATATTTGAAAGAAAACAATGATCTTTGAGAAAATGTATTTGAGAACCAAAACCTATCAATAACCTAAAGCTTGGTCCAACAGATAAGCCTGATTTCATCTTAAATCTCTTTCAAGTATAAAAATAAGTTGCAGTTTCTGGAAACAAGGCAGAGGAAAAGAATGGAGAAGATACTTTTGGTTTTGAAATATGTAGAAGAGTTCTCCTCCTGTTGTTCGGGAGTTTTGTTTGGTTGTTTTTTTGTAAAGTATTGGTAACTATCCAGTATGTTTATCACAAATTCAAGAACAGACCTTGCAGCTGAAATCTCTCATCTGCACAAAATAAATCTAATTCAGACACAATTTGAATATAATTAAAAGATTACTCAAGCTGCCCAAATCTCCTAATAGAAGCTACAGAGACAATGGGCCCCAACAAAGACTCTGAGAAGCAGAAAGAAACCTGAAGGCAGGCTATTCATTTCCAAGAGCCAACAAGTAACACATTCAATATTTTCCTTTGATTATTTGAAAGAACAAGTAAAGAAGAGCAATAGCTTGTTTCAGTCTTGTTCTAGTAAAGCCATTTCATCCAAAACGTTTGTTACTCTTGCTTTCAGAGTACAAAAAGAAAGTACATCCTTCTTCAGGTTTACCTGTGCCCCTACTTCTTTTATACTGTTTCTGGAGAGGGGAGGAAGAGAGGCAGGAACCAGAATGAAGAACTACCTCATAGGGAATTTGAATTATAATGTGTTTGGGGAAAAAACCACCCAAGCAAAGATGAAGCTTTACCTTAGGGAAGGCAGAACAGTTCACTTACCATTTGATATCACAGAATGCTAGGGGTTCGAAGGGACCTCAAAAGATCAAGTCCAACCCCCCTGCCAGAGCAGGATCACCTAGATTAGGTCACACAGGAACACATCCACCTGGGTTTTGAATGTGTCCAGAGCAGGAGACTCCACAACCTCCCTGGGCAGACTGTTCCAGTGTTGTGTCACCCTCACTGTGAAAAAGTTTCTCCTTAGGTCCCATGTAAACATATGTCCCAGCTTGCACCCGTTGCCCCTTGTCCTGTCATTGGACATCACTGAGAAAAGCAGTATCAGATACAAAGTTCAATGAAGAGAAATATTAGTTCAAAATTATTCAGCTACATGCCAAGCGGGGCAAGAATAGAGCATATCAAGTAATGTATGATGATCTTAGAAGTTTTGATAAATGGTAACAGCACTTGAAAAAAATTTATGAAATATCTTCTGATTAAAGAGACATTTTTATGTTACTACATATGCAAACATGGCCATCTACATGGCAATCTGTTTTTTAAAGTTCCTATGTCAATACAATTCCTCTTTAGGTAACATAATTAGCAGTCAATAACCAGACACAGTTCTCGGTTTGATAGCATCTCTAAGAAGTAGCTTCATATCTACAAGTGATACTCTCTGAGTAAACCACAGTCCAGTGGGGATTTGTAGGCCAGTAAGTAGGTACTTTTATATTTCCTTAATAGGAATAGACAGCTTAGGCTTTAACAGACACATTTGGGAATATCATAACCCAGTAGAATAAAGAGCTGCAGCACAATTTATGTCACCATTCATCCTTGCTGCACACAAATAAAAATATTATCAAGCATAAAGGGAACTACCTCCCATAAAGGAAGGAAACCAAACTAATTCATACAGCTTCACACTTCCCCAACTATCCAGCTAACTCCACTCCTTCAGACCCCACAAAACACAATTAATTTACTGCTAAGTTTTCTTCAAAAGTGCTGCATCATCACATCTTCCAGTGATTTCAATTTAATTTCACCTTGTGTCTCTTGTACAACTTGACACGAAGGCAAAAACCTATAGCCAGAGCTCTTCTAAGCGTGCTCAAGAAGAATGCCTTGGTTTAGAGGAGAGACAGATGTCTGCACTTCAGCTGCAAAGTGCGTTGCCATTTCACTTATACATACCCCACATGCATAGCCTGCAAAGGTTACATGCGCCATACAGCAGCGTGTAGCGGTTCACAGAGGTTTCAACTTGCTGCCCACAGTCAGAGAAGTTCTCACATCTTAGCTGGCAACTCGCTAAGAAGCGAGAGAAGGGGAGCAACCAGAGGCAGCGCACAATTTCACAGGGGCTGGGATGGCTACAGTAGGACTCTCCCGAGCGTCCTGAACGCCACAGACATGTACCGAGTGAGGGGACACGAAGGTGAAGGGCACGAAAGAGACGTCTGGCAGAAGGGGAGAGCAGGAAGTCTTCCACAGAGGACCTCCTCCGCAGAGCGCGGCGGCAGCAGGCGGCCCCGCCATCCTCCTCCCGCCGCCTCAGGTGCCGCTGCCTCGCCCGTCTCGCGGTCGTGGCCGTTAAGGGCGCGCGCCCCTTTGAGGCACGGGCCGGCGGCGGCGGCGCCGCACCCCTCCCGCGCGCTGATTGGCTGGCGGCGCCGGCGCTCTGCGGCGCTGCGATTCCGAGGCGCTGTGGCTGCCCGGCGCGGGGGGGGGGCTGGGGGACCCCGAGCCGCCGCCACGGGGACCCCGGCGCCTCCTCGCCCGACCTGCCGCCTGCCTCGGGGCGCTCCTCCGGCGCGGGACGGGCGGCGGGAGGAGGATCGGCGGCAACACGGGGGCCTCCTCCTCCGCGTGCGGCGGCGGCGGGCGCAGCATCCTCGAGACCGGGAGGCCAGAAACAAAGGCTCCGCGCCAGCCCCGGCGGCTCCACCTGCCCCCAGCGGAGATGGCGTCCCTCGGCTTAGGGGGGCTCAACGTCTCCGCCCGCAGGAAGAGCGTCCAGTCTCGCAACGCCGCGGTGGAAAGGCGGAACTTGATCACGGTCTGCAGGTGAGCCGCCGGACCGGGCCCTGTCGGCCCCGCCTGAGGGCACCCCCTCCTC
>WUAM01000363.1:1261638-1274618 GCA_024336885.1 Actenoides hombroni | reverse complement strand
CCGCCCCTCGCCCGCGCAGGTGCCTCGCGGCCCTTGCTCGTGCCGGCCGCTCGGGGGCGGGAGTGGGGGCGGCCGCCCGGTCACGAGGGAGGCCGGCGGGGTACCGGCCTCTGGCGGGGTGCCGGCCTCCGGGGGCACGTAGCGGCGAGGGAGGCCGGCCTCCTCCGTCCTGACTCAGCTCCTTCGGGAGCGTTTGCTTGCGGGGTGCTCAGGCGGCGGCCGGGGGGCAGGGGCGCACCTGTCAGCGCCGCGGGTCGCACCGGTGCATCGGAGCGTTAAGTGGCCCTTTTTTGCAAGGGAGGGAGGAGGTTTGTTTTCTGCACCTTGATTGCATTCCCGGGGGAATGCCGTGTGCCGGAGCACGGCAGGGCAGGCTCAACTCTCAGCAACGTTCAAAGGAGGTTTTCGTCTTCGTGCAAATGGAATTTGGTGTAGCGTCGATGTCTCTGAAATTGACGCGGTTCGGCCGCTTTGAAAACGTAGACTCGCTGTATATTGGACACGAACTGAAAGCTCAAACTGGTTTTCAAAGCTGCTGTAGAAGTGGCTAACCGTGTGTTCTTGCTGGTGCCGCAAGAGCAGTCCCGAGGAGGCTGCGTTCAGGGGTTATTTTTATCTCTGAAATCTAGATCAGAATATCTGCAGTACAGGCTAGATGTAGTGTATTCAATTTTTTTTATTTATTTTTTTTTTCCCTAAGCATCTTACTGCTGAGCTTATACAAGCTGAAAACACTTGGTATTTCTTTGTGTGTAAGCGTTTCCGCTGCTGTCATTGTTGAATTCATGCAGCGTTTCCAAGTGTGCGGTGCTGAACCATTACATCGTGACAAACTTTTAAATACCCGAATATGCTGGTAGCCCTGACTCCGTCAGTTACGTTGTTTCAATTGCTAAAATTGCTACAAGTCTGGCTGCTGAAGGGAATTTGCTTCAATATTCCTTCAAGTCCTGGTATCTGGATTTCAGAGCAGCATTGCTACTGTTCTAGCTTTTCCCGGGCTTTTATGCTTCACTCTACTATTACCAGTGAAAAAGAAACGCAACAAAAATATTGATAAAGAAAAGCCTTTATCGAACTTTTTGAAGCAGATCAAATAGAAGAAACTGAAGTTTTCAGTTTCACTGTTGTTACAGAGATACAGGTATTGCCCGTCTGCAGGCCTGGGAAAACACCAGTTTTATCAAGTAATGACATAATTGTACAGGATGTAAACAGTTCTCTTTAAAGGAATATATTGTATTCTGAAGAGTTTGCTATTTTTTCCTGCCTCCTCATTTGAGAGGAACTTTTCTGTACTCTGCTGTTGTATTTTTCAGTTTCTTTACTTTATGTCCCTGTCCCGCAGTTGAAATGATGTTGATACGTATTTAAAGATGGTTAGAAATCTGAGGGGATTCTGTCAAATACGTATGAAACAAAGAGCTGCAGCAGGAACTACTTTAATTTGGCATATTTTAATTCTTTTCAGTAAGATGATTTCATTTTGCTATCTATTCAAAAAACCTGAAGTTCCTAGTTTGTGAGTACATCTTGAAATCTGGAAAGCATTATGAGGAAAAAGGATTTGTGTTGTTATGACAGACATACCCTGGCAGAAGAAAAAACATTTTAAACATCTATTCTTACATTTATTTTTGTATTTATGTACTTTACTGTATTTATTACACATTTTCTATTATTGAAAAAGTGTTGTTTGTTAGGAATAGTCAATTTAGTATGAAAAACAGCAAGACAATAGTTGTCTCCAATCAAAACCCTAAGAGAATGTGAAATATTTCTAGTAAAAATAGCTGCAGTTAATTGATTCAATTAAATTTGGGTGGTAAGGTTTGCTACCCAGTGAAGGTGAGAGGTCACCAGGACGATATCCTTCTGAATCACCTGTTAACAGTCTCTGCTAATTTAATGAACTATTTTTGCCAAAGCTTACATTTAGCAGATCTTCACTTAATAGTTAAACTAGGCTTTGGGTTTTTAGTCTTTTTTTTTTGCAGTGATGATATCAGAGTTCTCTTGCAGATGTGGATAGTTTCTTATATTTACAGCTTTGGAAGGAACAGTTTGTTTCCACTAAAATGTTGTTGCACGGTAGCTGTGGGAAGTAGCATAGTTCCATAAAGCAATTGCATGTGAAAATGCATGGTTCTGTTTGTGTAACTGCACAGCTGTGATTTAAATTGCAATGATTCAGGATTATTTTTGTTAGTTTGTTTTAATAAGTAATACATGTTCTAAACTCTGTCTCTCACTCTACCTTTTTTCCCTAAAGTTTGATGCCTTCCATTTTCCAATAAGTGGTGCTGGGATTTCGGGGCTGTTCACCTTGTTTTAATCTACTATTCCCTAAGACTCACAGATCAAAAATCCATATAGATACGGAACCACCAAATAAGTAGAGATGGGCCTTGGGAGTGAGGGTCATAGCTTAAATACAGAATATTAACACAGAATTGAACAACTGTCAGGAAATGTGTTTTTAAAATAGTGATTTTGCTGATATGCATAAGAACTGCTGCAGTGACATTGACTCTTAGCTGAACTATCTGATTTCATGCCCAACCCATGTTCTCAGCATAAGGGACATTAGTTTATAATCTTCTGGATTATTCTATGTTAGTAGTTTACATTCTTTAAAATGGCATTTTAATAGTGTTTTCCAAGTTGCAGCTAAATAAATACGACAGAAGACTTCCATTGACTTGAGAACTGAGAGGAGCAGGATCTGACAATGAAAAATGACAAATTCATATAACAGTCAAATTTTCTGCCTATCTGCTTTTTGACGAGAGGCTTGTTGCTCTTTTGGAAATAAGCCTGGGATAGATTCACAAAAGGTTTGGGTTTGGTTTGGATTTATTAAAGAAATTTGGAGACTTTCTTGTGCATATTGCTTAACAGTGAAGGAACCTACCCCCAAAAATTGCTATAAATTTTTCTTATTCAAGAATATTTCCCTGTTAACATAATTCAGAAGCTCTTTGTAAGGCTGGAGAATGCTACTGGTTCCCGTTTCAGACTTTTTTTTTTTTTTTCTCAAGCAAGACTAGATTTGTGACAGAAAAGAATATGAAAAATCTGAAAACATCAGTTCATGAAGGTCATGTAGAAGCACTGATATTGGGATCTCTCCAATGCTAATTACTGTATAAAAAAAACCCAACCAACCAAAACAAAATAAAACAAAAAGCCAACCAAACAAAAAACTAACCAAACAAAAACACCAAACCCAGACCACTGAAACAACCCTATTCTTGCAGTGACGCAATGGGAAATGTTTGGATAAAAGACATTTATTTAGACAGTCTTGAAGCACCAGGTATTGGAGCTATATTACTCCTCCTACAGTCCACCAAGAAGTTAATGATAGAAAATTTTAAGCTTGTTTTCAAGCCACTTTTCTTTCTTATGCCCTTTTGTTATAATTTCTGTTCCCTCTGAAGTGTAGGTAGACTGTTGCAGTGATCGAGTGCAATGCTGCTGTAGGCAGCTCAGTGAAGAGAGAGTGAAGTTGGAAGCCCCAAAGAGAAACAAGAAAGCTGATCTAACTCTACAAAAACTTGGACATTTTTTCTGCATGGTTCTTGTGTACTTTAGACCTGACCTTTTCTTTCCTGACTTTCAGTTCCCCAGTGGTTCCGCATCACTGTGCAAGAGCATGGGCTTTCTTTTCTGGGGGGCTGTAAACTGGAAACAACATATGAGGCATGTCTTTTCATGACAGGGTAAAATTGGTTACCCAACAATTACAGTGTAACCTATTTCTCAGAGGCATCACTTCTCCATACCTTAAATCCTCCTTGCAATCTGCATGGCAAGCATGGTGAAGTGTGAATATCTAACATGCAAAATGTGTTTGTGACTTTTAACCTCTACTTATAGATATGTTTGCCTCTCTGTAGTATTGGAGAAAAGAGAAAAAAACAACAACAACAAAAAACCCCCCAACCAAACAACAAAACAATAACACAGAAGTATTAGGCCAATAAATTTTTTTAAATTTCCCAAAAATCTATTTCTGACCAGTTACATTTTGCCTGGTGGTACAGTTATCTTCCTGGTCTGTGGAAATAAGGTGTACCTGCTTGGACTCCCTGTCAGTTCTCTTAAAGCCAATTTCAGCCAAACTTGACATAGCTATAAAGGTTGTTGATGTTTTTGGTGAAAGTGTAGAGAGATGGAAATTAATATTTCCATGGAAAGCATGGTGTCAGTGATATGAATACTGAAAAGGACCGGCATTAATGGTGATGAGCTGTTAGACCATCTTGTCTAATCAGGCAGTATTTAAAAATCATTGCATCCTTAAAAACTAGATATCTTTTTCTTTTCCTCAGTTGAATTGAAGAAGCTTTAAAATTAAAAAAAAAAAAAAAAAGAAAAAAGAAATTACTTATCTGTGATTTTTAGAAGTGTATGTGAATTGTCTGAAATGTTTTGTCTCGGATATATCTCCATTTCTGACTATGTATTCCATATGGTAGCAACCAGTGAACTTCTAAGTAGGACACAGAATAGAGGAAAAAATAGGCATAGCTACATGTTATAAACTACTTTGTTTTGCAGTTTATGGATGATCATGCCTCTGAGTTTTAAGATGATATTCCCATATATATTTCAGTCCGTGGTAACTCGCTATCTCTTTTGTGTATGTTCTCATGAGTGACACGCCTGCAGCACCTTCTCTTTTTCAGACCTGCATGGTGTGGGACAAGTCCTCTTGTTACTGTTAATACTGACTTAGTCATGGCATCTGTTTTACAAAATTAAGAAGTTTTTTTGATAGATAATTTCACAGCTCTGATAAAACTTTAAGGAAACAATCATTACTGCCATTAGTCAATAGCAATGATACTGACTAGGTAGAAATTTACTGGTGGGCATGCATTTTTCTCACTCAAAATTGGTTAAAAATGTGGAGGAGTTCAAAACTGAGTCATAACTTGGCACTGCAGAAGAAGCTTCCTCCCCCACCCTTCTCACTCCTAATTCCTGTCCTGCCAAAAACACTACAATAGAAGCCTGCAGGAAAGGTAGGATGGGGAGTCTTTGTTCAGAAGTTTACTTAGTATAACATAATTGAGTTGAAGCTCTTGAAATACATATGTCAATTCAGTTTAAGAATAATTAGATTAATATACTAAATGAGCATCAGGAGGCTGTGCTGACTCCACTAAGTGTGCACTAACTTTTAGAGTACAGAGCATTTGAAAATCGTAGTGCTGGTTCAAGGGGTCTCATTCCTGCCTATGCCCATACAGTATGCTGTGTCTGCAGCTATGCTATAGAACTGTTTGTGTTGAGATGCTGTGAAGAGTATTTATTATTAATTTATACATATTTAAGAGTCACTCCAGCCCTCCACTCAAAGACTGAAAATCTAGTTCAGTTCATAGTAAGCCCCATAAAATGTAGAACTGGCACAAGTGAGGGAGCAGTGTGCTCAGGTATAGGGTCTGGGGTGAGCAGAGTGGGAGCTTTCTAAGCTGGTACTGGTGAAGTTTGGATGTTGTGAAAACTATTGCCTCAGGCTCTAACACGGATCCATTAATACCAATAAGGACCACTGCAAAAAACACAACAAATGCCTCAGAATAAGTGTTACTTTCAAAATTGAGGTCCTATGAAATTTGCCTTGAAGCTGAAAACTGAAGAACAAGGAGCAGAAAAGAAAATAAAAATTGATTATGATTGAAATGATGAAAATGAGAAAAATAAAATTTTGGCTTGTTTCTTGAGCTTTAAATTTCTGAATAGGAATGAAATTGTTTAAGTGCGGGTGTAACTAAACACAGCTGATTAGTTACATCTTTTCTGCTTTTTACTGTGGCTTAATTCAGCCTTTCCAATTTCAGATGTTAGATCATTCAAATTGATGGCTTTTCTGGCATAATAATGAAGTAGTATGGTGCTGAATAGGGATTACCCCCATTCACAAGGTAATCAGCCAGTCCAAGTTAATACACAGAGTTAACAGTGCATAAAAATTCATTGTTTTATAATGTAGCTGGATTATTCTTGCATTAAAATGAGATTACAGGGTTCTCATAATAGGATAAAGTTTATACTTTTAATTCTTGGACGTAGATTTTGGGAATAAAAGGAGCACTGACAAAGTGTCAGCAAAAATAATGTTTAGGTATACAAAGAGAGATGGATATTGGATGCTTTCAAGTGCTTGTTTTTCTACAGCTTTATTAAAATAGAGTAGAGGAAAAGAATTAGAAAATAATTAACTTCTACCTAGAAAGTGTGGGGATTTTTTGTTTCGTTATTAAGGCTTTATGCCTAAGACCACCAATGATGATTGTATTTCCAGGCAAGTTCTCAATATGGAATGTGTTTGTGATGCTCTGACTGAACTTGACATCATCAAGGTGGTTTTCTGGTTCTTTGCTCATCTGGTTTTTACAAACTACTGTCTTGCTATAGAGAACCAATAGCTATCCATATAATTTTTGGTTGTTCTGTAATTTTGCTCTAGGTTTTCAGTCAAGACTCTGATTGACCGTTCCTGTTTTGAGACTATAGATGATACTTCCCCCGAATTTAATAATTTTGCAGCCATTCTGGAGCAGATTCTAAGTCATCGACTGAAAGGTATGTTAATTAACTTCTGTACTGATGATGGTTTTGCCATGAGAATTTGTTTGTACAAAACCAGTGTGCATCTGTAGAGACTCCTTAATGCTGAATGAAAGTGTCGGCTTTCTTTGTGTGTCTGTCCCTTCACTGTTGCCTTTCTGACTATTTGCATGACTGTGGAAAAGTGAAGGAAACAGGCCTTCCGAAACATGTTTCCAGTGTTCTTCTTGGAAGCCTTCTTGGCTGGTAATTAAGCAAGTGGATGTTGCCATGGTGTTGAGCTCTGTCTGCTTTTCTGCTTTATGATAAGGCTGTGTCCTAAGAGTCTGAGTCTGAAACACAATTGTATTTTCTGCTTTAAAAGAAGCTATAGAGAGCATATCTGTGATGCTACTCCCTTTTCTTTCTCCCTTTCCTGCTTTTGTTGCCTTCTTTTTTGGAATACATACTCTGTTTAGGTCCTTTCATTCCCATCCCCCTAACCCCCTAGCAAAGCTGCTTTTTGCTACTGCAGTGTAATGTATCTGGATTAAATTGCTTTTGAGAAGGGTCAGTTGTTGATTTTCCTCTTGTATTGGAGTCAGATGTTGTTCTAAGTCAGGAAAATGTCTGTTTGCATTTTCTGATTGTTCTAGAGGAAGCTGCTTTGCTAAAAGAACAGAGTGTGCCTTGGCAGTAACAGTCACTAGAAAAGGACTTTGGAAGCTTCTCCTTATTTCTTAGTTCTGTGTACGGTTTCTGAAATTATTTGAGAATTATGAAGGACATTGTAATCATCTAAATATAGATGTGTAATATGACAATCTATGCCTTTTCTTACTTTTGCTTTTTAATATTCATAACTAAGCTTAGTGAACAATATTCTGTGTAGGCTGACATTTCAGTAGCACAATTACTACCTGCTGTCATTCTGTCAGAGAAGGAAAAAAAAATAAAAAAACCACACAGTGGGATAGAAACACAGTGTTTGTCACATACTGACAAAGATTATTGGAGTGATTATAGGTACTTAGCAACTTGACACTGCAGGGAAATTGCTCTGTTTTCTCCTTCTCCTCTAGCTTCAGTGATGTTTGAGCAAAAATCGTTACGAATTTTATAATCTTTTCTCCAACGTTCTTTTGCTTCACAGTCTATTATTCAGGAGAGGCAGTACAGAGAAGAAGCCTTGACAGGTTGACAAATGAGTTACAGGTAAATGGAACTCGCAAGTAAAAAATTATTTCAAATAAGAAATAGAGAAAATAAAGAAGCTAAATCGTTGTTTCAGTCTTCCCCTTGTAATTAAAGTTTACAGGGTTAAATAAAAATACAGAAAAAGGCAGCAACTTGTGCATCGTAGTGCAAAGGGAATATTTTGATAAAAAGCTAGATCACTATGAGTAACTGTTTTGTTATCTAAACAGGGAAATTGAGATAATAAATGTACCATGACAATTCAAATTTTAAGAGAGTATATCTCGTACAACACAGGGTTTGAAAGAAGTTGCATTTTACTGATGGAAATGACCAATATATTCTGTAGGCATACTTGGTGTCGGTGGGAGCACGCTAAAAGCTGACTGGTGACTGCAGTGGGTTGTATAAAATGTTTTAAAGCAGGCAGAATATACATGACCTGTTTGTCTATGGTGAATTAAATGACTTCATTGTATCAAAGTTTTCAAGACAATCCCATGGCAGCGTAGTTAAACAGATGATCCAGATTTGAGAGTTTGAGTACATAGACCTTTACTTTCTTAAGGCCATGGCAAATAATAGTTCTTAATCTTTAACTGCCTTCAGAAGTACTGGCTGAGGAAGGAAGAATTAAAAAGAAAAACCCCAAGATGTAATTTGTATTATAAAGGACTAATGGACAAAGCATGGCATAATGGAATAGAATGATTGTTGCTGCTTGTTGGTTTCATCTTCTGATAGGCTCCAGACAAAATAAAAAGAAAAGAACCGGAAGGAAGAAAGATAGCCATTTTAAGGGGAAAAGAAACATTCTGGTGCAGGGATTAGAATTTTATGCTTTTCCTGAAACCATTGCAATTAAAATTCTGAAACAATAGTTCTCCAAGCCTTATCCTCCTGGATGTTCTGCTAAAAATGCTGGTTTTACCAATATGGGCATCATTTTAAAATAGATTTTTCTGTAGGTAGCTGATCTGAAGTTGCCAGCTCTGAATAGCGAAAAGGTCAGGGAACAACTTTAGTTGTGGTTTGGGTGGTTTTGCTTGGGTTAAAATGGTTTTTTTTGTTTGTTTTTTTTGTTTTGTTTTTGTTTTTTGTTGTTGTTGTTGTTTTTCTTTTGTTTTGTTTGATTTTCCCCCAGAATCATCAAATAATTTAGTTTGGAGTACCTTAGGAACTCATCCAGTCCAGCCTCTTGCTCAAAGCAGGGCTGTCTCAGATTGGTTATGGCATTTCTTAAACTCGGTGCAGTTTCCTACAGAATTTTTAAAATCCCCCCTCACTTTGTGATATTTCCCTAATATTGGCCATGGTCATCACCAGATCCTGAGGTTAGCCAGACCAGGGAGTCACACAAGCAGAAAGCTAATGACTTTCCCTGTGAATGCACTTCTTTAATTCAGCTGCTCATATTCTTAAGGGTGATTTAGATGTGGGTGTTTGCTTAGTAATTAAATGAGATCAGCATAAATGTATCTGTTCACACAAGGGAGATCTGTCATCATTGTTCCAGTGCAGGGATCTTTTCATGCGATACAGAACACTTAGCACATATGGCACCAAAATAGTTCCAAAGAAGGTAACATAATATGCTATGGCCAAGAGGCAACATCTGTACTATCTTACAGTTACATGTACACCAATGCCAATAAGTAGCAGTCAGGAACAGGTCACTGTTGTTAGAAAAAGCAGTCTGGCTTACAACCTATTTTTGAAGTGCCCTAAGGAACTGAGGGAGAGTTTAGGTCAACTGTATTAACTGTCTTTTCAGGGATTACAAGCCGTTGATTGTCTTCTGTTGTAGAAAGTGGAGAGATACTTATCCTGGTACTTTGTCATGCTGTATGTGCAGTGTACCTGGCACTCCCTAGAGGCACTGGATTTATTGTGAATCAATATTGTTGTGATCAGCTATCGCAATGAGAAGGAGATAAAGCAGGTGTTCTTCCTGTCACCCAAATAAGCTGTGTGGCATGCCTGCTGGCAACATATGCTACTGCTGGACAGGACAATTGAAGATCTTGAGAAGGTAGGAAAGAAGGAGTGACAGAAAGAAGATGACTTAATTACTCATTCCTTCTAAGAATAAGACTTTATATGGTTTTATAATGCTTTAGAGAATAAGTGGTGTTCTGGGTGGATACAGAGACTGTAGGTCTCCAGACTAAATAAGACCTCTAATCCTGAAAGGTGTTTAACAAATTCATACACCAATGTGTGTGTTTGATAATCTTCAAAGCAAGCTGAGTAATTTCAGGAACTACTTTTTCCTCCAGATAGTTGTTTGACCTTGTTCCTTTCTTAACTGTTCTGTACTGTGGAGATGAAGCTGTATCTTGTAGTTATCTTGGTGGTTTCTTGTTTTCACTGCTGGCCACAAATTTTTCATGTGCATTTCATGTAAGTGTCCTTTTTAATCACATCAGCTAAGTAAATATAGTTAGTGCAAAAATGGTAGGGGCATCAAAAACAGTTCAGCAACAGTACTTGGAATGTGGTCACAGGTCTATCCTAGCTGATTTAAGACCTGAAGTCAATTAAAAGTGATATATTGTCTAATATTTCACAATGTTTCATAGTTTTCTGCCTTTTTCTATCACTTTAAATTAGTTTTAACTGAGTTAGTACTGAAGAGCATCAATAACTATTGTAAATTTTTATGGCCATCATCTCAAATACATAAACATGACAATAATTTTCAGAAATGTACTTGTTGACTTACTAAGTTTTCATTGTAATATCCTTTACAGCAATATGTGTTTGTTATTACTTATGTAGTTTATCCAAACTGCTAGCCATTGTGTGTGCTTAGAAATAGTTCTGGTGTATAAATTCTGCTGTTGACAATGGATATGCTACATTTTGCTTTTGACTTCTGTAATTTTTGCATGTCATTGTTACTGTGAGCATACTTGTCATCTCTATGCTTATTTGCATTTACCACCATAATGACACAAAACGGTGTGCTGTGCTGTGCTATTTTGACACTTTCACAACTTTATATGCCTTTTTCCCTCTAGGTACCTTTAGAAGGTGGTATAAACACATCAAAATCTGCTGCTAGAGTTGCCCATGGAAGCAGCTTGTCTCTATCACATAGTGACCCTATTACTGGTTTTGGCTAAAAAGAAGTAGTAGGGCTACTGTGTCATTTACGTTTTAGTTCATTCTCCTTTCTCCTGTGTGGAGAAAAATCTTAAATGAATTTATAATTGTCTTGGAGGCCTGGGTTTGTGAACTACTGTAAGTTTTTAATTTTTAACGACCGATTCTGTAAGCCCAAAATAAAAGAGTAGGTATCACAAAAATTCCTCAAAGGAATAGCACCCAGTTAATTACCAACAAATTGTATTAAAGCTTATTTTTTTTGTGTGATAGAAAAAATTGCTCTGAAGTAAATAATACAGGGGAATCTGGAGAAAACCTGCCTGTACCTTTGAGCATTCTAGTCTTTGCATCACTGCTTTGCAAATGTGGAACTTTGTAGACATGAAACTGGACTGTGACTGAATAGAAATCAAAATGTTCAATGTCTTATTTGTGAAGAACTTCTTGGACATGAAGACAAGTTCTCCAACAACTGGTGTTGCAGGTGTTTGTATCTAGTCAGACTGGAGCAGAAATTGGTTGATACGAGTAAGTGTGTAACAGTGCTCAAAAATGTGTTGAATTTTTCTGTGTATAAGATTAAGAAAGTTTTTATTCAGATGGTGTTAATTACTAGAGTGGGGCAAAGTTTGAAGTTGAGGGGAGAAAAGAGACAAATGTAAAAGTCCTTGGTTCACAAAAGGTTCTAAGGAGCTGTGACTTTCAAGTAAAGAAAATTCCTACTGAAGGTCTGAAACCCATTATTCTCACAGATCTGTCTGTGAGATGAGTTCACTGTTATGTCAGATATAATGATGGCCAGCTTGCTTCGTTGATCAGTGTAAGCCAAGTGAGTGCTGTGTGCTGGATGTATTTCTGTTATAAAGGTATTTTTGTTTTTAAATTACATGTTTTTCAGTCATTTGTTGGTAAAAGGAATTGCTTTGAATTAGTGACTTCAGAAAGCTATAGAGTGAAACTGTCCATTTTTTTTCAGAATGTATTCCATCCTTAGGATTAGTTTGAAAAAGCCTCAGAAGTTATTGTATGATGTGCTTGCCTTTATTAGCTGGCACTGGAAATGTTTCTGACATGGTAAAAAATATGCAAAATATCTGTAGCTTTTCATGTTGTTAAAATGCCATTGAATTCTTGTTGCTGTCCACTGCACTCTGCATTACAACAAAAACAGTAAGCGCATGAGAGCACTTGCCTCATGAAAATTCTTTTCTTTAGTCTGTAGAACTGAGAAGATCTGAATCTGCAGTAACTGAAGCACCTTGGCATTTTTATTTTCTCTGGCATATTGAGTAGTACATATTAATTCTTCCACTTTTTTTTTAATTTTAATAAGTCTTTTATCAAGTTTTGAATTTAATAAATATAAATCTACGTAGTAAAGTAAGCAGATGGACCACAAAGACAAGCTACATGCACCCTCTAGGGGAGGAAAAAAACTCCACATGAATTTCTTAAGATCATAGGGGAGAGATCTGTGACACTATTCTGGCTATTCTTGGAGCTAAGATAAGTCATGTTAGGTAAAAACATCCTTGTCATCATATTTAGGCATTTTATTTTCAGTATTATGTGCAGTATCAGCCTAATATATTCTTTCTTGAAATCTGAGCTTTCTAACAGCAAAAGAATTAAAGTCTTTCTGATAATAATACTTCAGAGCTACAACTGAAGACAAAATAAAATAGAATCAGCTTAACAATAAGATCTGATTTTATATGGAAAGAAGGTTTTGCACGTAGATAAGGACAGTCAACAGAGGGCAATGTTCACCTTACATTTATATACCTGCCTGCAGCCGCGTGCTGTTCAGTCTGCAAAATGGGGCTGAACTGTCTGGAGTGGTTGCAAGTAGCATGTCATTTTGCCTTGTGTTTTCTAACTGCAATATATTCCAAGCTGGGGGGGGGAGGGTGAAAAAGGATTTTGGTTGAATCTCCAAGAGAATTACTGATTTTTCTCAATTCATTTTTGTCAACTTTCCAAGGAATTACTTAAAATAGTGACTGCAAAACTTTTTTGATCGGGCATCAATTTCTCCTTCAATGGAACCACATTTTGAAATATTCCTATCTGCTCCTAAAATAAAGATGATACTACCACAGTAAACA
>WUAM01000363.1:1223792-1249055 GCA_024336885.1 Actenoides hombroni | reverse complement strand
ACTGTTCTTGCACAACATCCTTGCATTAAATCTCTTTATCTCAGCTTAAAAAGGCTCCCCCCCCCCTCCCCCCGGCATAATTCTTAGTCTTTGGCTTACACAATACCTGTGTCTCAGGCAAACTGCTGATCTTTGTTACTTTAAAGTTCAGATTCTGCATCTGAAATGAATATTTATATATGTTAAACATTAATGTAAAATTACAAGAGATATTCCATGAGTTTCCTGAATAGTGACTCATCTCCCACATAGTGACTCACTGCTGTTATAAAAGCTAATCACTTTAACAAAAAATATCTTTGTAAATGAAGTGATGAGGAAAAAAGAAAGCACTGTATAGAAAGGTAAAAACCCCTCAACTTAAAATGCTTGAAAGGTGGTTTTTTGTTGTGGTATTTTTGTCTTCTGATGTGGTTTTTGTTGAAATTGCAATAGTGATATGTGTAGTGTTTACCAACATGGGTTTCTTCCTAAGGTGGTTTTCAGGCTGATATGCCTGGTGTGAGAGCCCCCTTGTCCCAAGTGGTGCAGTTTATTTATCTACATGTGGAGGGAAGGAAAGTCAAGAAAACTCTTTTGTGTTTGGAATTTTGTCAAATAAACAAATAAAACTCAAATTAAATTGTAAGGACACTCCTATGTCATATACCATATTAAGCTTGTTTGTATAATTAAGATTGTTTTGGTATATTTTAGCAAATCTCAGAGCTAGATTTATTTAATTTGTCTGGCTGTTAATTCAGCATTGGTCAGTCTTTTCAAGGCCCAAATAGTGCTTGTATTCCATTCTTCATATCTTAACAAAGCTGTCTGATAGATCCAGCAATACCACAAATCCTTTCTGGATAATACAAGTGTCTTTGTGAAGACAGGAAATGACATTTCAGTTGCAGCCCTGAGAGACCATGTGCATCAGTGGCACTCTGGGTAAACGTTCTGTGTGTTTCCACTCCTGAGTTGTACACAGCCTGTTACTTATGCTTTGCTTTTTTCCAGGTACTGACTGTTGGAGTTCTCTGTCCACACACCTATTTTTCCCTATGTTAGCGCTGCCCTGAGCTCAGGCCAAGGCATCCTGCCTTTCAGAGAAGCCCATCAGCTCATTCTCAGTACCTGAACATAGCCTCAATAGTTCTGCAAGAGCAGCATGGCCAGAGTAAACTCGTTTATGGTTAAGTCCAGACAAAATGAGCTTCTCTGTTTCACATACACCATGTCCTATCAGATGTATTGTGGAGTACTTAAAGGAAGATTTACTGTATTCTCTGTACCAAAGATGATTCCTTTCCAGAGACTGACCATGCCCCATTGGGTTGAACTTGCTTATGAAAACTGTATTTGTGCTTTTTCTTGCTTTATCAAGATTCTGTTTGTAAATGCCCTGGAGCCTTCAGGGTGCTGCTGCAAATACTCTACCCGAGAGCTGGCAGGGGAGGGTCACAGATGAAGGCACAAAATTGTAGAGGCTGTAGGCTAGAACTGTGCTGTCAGGGACAGAGCAGAGCAAAGCTCATCTAAGGAAAAAGAAGCAGAAGGGTCTGAGCAAAGGCTTTGAAATGTAACTTTTCGTTTGTGTCTCCTTGTGTGTAAAATTTTGATTGTGGGTTGCCTAGCTTTGTAATCCTCACTCAGAAAGTAGAAGTGGGAAAGCTGGATCACTTCTTTAGCATTTTTACCTTCATTTTCAGATAGTTCTCTTGTAAGACACTGAATTCCTTAACTGCATAAGTACAGTCAATCCGATTTGCTGTAGCTGCTTTATTTTCTCACTGAAAGGAAGGGGGAGATTACAATTTAATCTTTGATCTTCTTGGCAAACTTCTTTCCTAGAATGTCAAAACTGAGAATGATAATCCTTCTTTCTTTTTAAAGCTTTCATGGATCCATGGATCCTTGCTATCAAACCATAATTCACATTAGCCATGCTTTTATTTATAATGCTTCCTGTATGTCCTCTGTCTCCCTCAAGTTTGCTGCAGCAGTTTTAAATCCTTACTGTTGCAGTCTGGTCTGGTTTCAGCTCCTTTCCTCAACTCTTCTGTTCTTTTTTTTTTTAAACAGCAGAGAAAAAAAAAAAGCTTATTTTGACAGATGTTAAAAAAGAACTTTGAATTTTGGTTCTGTAGAATGTTATTATTTTTTAGAGTTTGCTGCAATATTGTACTCCTGGTTTACAAAGGTGTGGATAGACAGCAAGGAGGGAAATTCTGTTGTCAGTGAGGTGGAAACCTGTGAAGATGTGGGAGGTTCCTTTGTGCTTAAATTTATAACTAGGAAAAGTTCAGCTAGGTGTAGTACATGGACAGACAAACTTCTGCAATTTAGAGTGGAGCATGCAGAGTGAAGCACAGCAAAGAAATGTGTGGAATTAAATAAAACTGCAACCGAGACTCCAGCGTGACTTAGGACACACTCAGACTCCAGAGGAATGGCACGTGTTTATTGTGCAGCAGGATGCCAAAAGTTTCTGGATTGATAGCAACCTGAGGAAAAGGACTTATTCTGCAAGATACAGCAGATAGGGAGGGATTTATTTTTCAAACCTCATATTTCAACATCTTCAGAACTTCTAGAAAGGCGTTTTAAAAGGTTTATATTAAACCTTAAATTTTAAAAAAGTTAAAAGCTTTTGAAAGTATTGGTGTCTTCAAGGACAAGATGCGTTGGTATCCTTAGAGCAAAATGCTGGCAGACTCCCAAGTGGAAAATACTAACTTTTGTAAGTAGTCTCTGCTCTCTTTTCTTTTTTTTTTTTTTTTTCCTTTTCTCACTCTCTTTTTTTTTTTAATTTTATTTTTTTTAGTCCCTGTGGGTGTCAGAGAATCACAGTGACTTCCCTTTGACCATTTTGCATATTTAACTTCTAGAGTACAATTCTAGAGACTGAATTTGATCTTTTTGTGCTTTACCCATTTAGATAATTAAATTAGCATTATCATTTGCTTCCGAGTCCCAATTTTTCTTGCTTCATTTCTTATCCCTCATATCAATTTACTGTGGATTTGCTTCTATATTCTGAAAGGTACTGATGGGAAAAGCTAGTATTTGATAGTGCTTTCACATAAATGAGAAGAGTTCAACAGAAGTTGGTTTTATATGCTTCTAATATTTTAATAGAAGTTACATGAAATTCAAGACCAAAATGGACTTTACATGACAAATAGTAAAATTATAAACAGTTTTTGTTAAGGGTAGTAAAATAATGCCAGGTTAGAATGGTGAGGAGAGGCTAGTTCTGTATTTGCAGGGATATCACTTTTTCATTGGTACACTGAAACAACCATCAGAAGACTGTCCCAATGGATTCTTTAGACAAAATAAATGGTTATGTCAGTTATCCTAAATTTCAGTTTTATTTGGCTATATTTATTGGTTTAAAGAAATCAGACTGAGAATTATGTTTCATCCAGTAAAAAGGAATAGAAAATTACAAGCTCTGTTTAAGAGGATATTTGCTGAAAGCAAATTTGATAATCTGTCAAAAACCCCTGTTTGCAAAGAGTCCTCCATTTTCCCACAGAAAGGATCTTACAGTAAAAGAACTGAATTAAAAGCTGCTCTTTTTTTAATAGTTGGGTTATTAGTCGAGTTCAGTATTTTTCTTGTTTTCAGTCAAGACCTATTATGTGGGGAAACTGGTGGTCTTGTGCCTGTAAGCCCCCTCCAAAGGAATCGGGCCTGGTTAATTATCCAAGGACATGAAGTGGGTCAGTCACACTCCACAGCAGTATTTTCATGAGCTGTGCAAAGTTAATGTATTGTACTGTGTGTTGATCCATTCTGGATGTAAAATCTCCTCTATAATGAGACTAGAATTCATGAGTCAAGCTGCTGGTACTTCCACTGATACAAGCTTATCCAAGTTACTCTAAAGGTCAAGGAAACCAAAGGCTGTATAAAATTGATGACAGTAATTTTATTACTGGAGGATATATTTCAAGACCTCTAGGAGATAATAAAGGAGAACTAAAAAGACTGCTGAAGAAGCTTCAAGGGGGTGTGTTCTATGGCACAAGTCGTACTGTTGCTGTTACATGTACAGATGTGTTGGCCAGTCAGAGTAAGACAACGGGGTGCGTTAGGACATGCCTGCCTTTCTTCACTGTAGCAGCTGCCGTTGGAAAGTCTGCTGTGAACTGACTGCTCTGGCATCTAATGCTGCCTCTGTGCACAGGGCACAAACCTGAGAGAGGTGATGTATCACAGTTTCAACATCTACTGGTAAGTAACTCATTTCATACCTGCTGATCTAATTTCTCAAAGTCCACTGACATACCAGTCCAGACAGCAAAACTGTCTTGCTGCAGTGCTGACAGTTTGAGAGTTCCCTTTATTTTAGAGTTGCTCTTACAGATTTTAGTTATGTTCATGTATGCTATCAATTTCAGTTTGCATTCCATATTTCCTGTTCTAAATTAAGGTTTTTAAAGCTTGTTCTTTCTTATTCAAATATTTGGGGGTTTATGTTTGTTTGGTTTGGTTTGGTTTGGTTGGGTTTTTTTAAGCTTTTATTTTCACTTTTACTTTTCACTACTTAGGTAGTTCTTGAACTGGAGCACTCAGATAATTCCCATTCTTAGGGAATTTGTTTGGTTTATTTCCTGTCTTCATCTGCTGGTAGGAGGGCAAATTGCCAACTGGACTGGCATTTTCTGGATTTGGAGAAATTAAACTTGCAGGTAAGAAATTACTGGTTTTTCATAGATATGATTGGAAACAGAACTGACTTTCTGTTTATTAAACAAAAAAGTCTGTTTAAATGGGCCTTTCAGAATAGGCTTCCAATAGGATGAATCTGGATTTGACCCAGGGGAAACTGGAAATCCAATCTAGCTGAAATGAGACCAGAAATTTCTTGTGGTTACCAAGATAAGGCTTTTCTATATTAGCTTGAAGTAAACCTGAGATTAATTTTTATTTACTTATTTATTTTTAAATTCCCAGAGGTAATACAGTTACAGGATAGTAAGTGATCAAAGAAAATCATCTTTTGATATAATACCTATTTTGCTTTCAGGAACCCCACATATAGGCTGTCTTTTGTCCCCACGCCCCACTGTGAATGAGCGATTCAAGTGAGGTCCCAACGTCAGGATGCAGAAGTCTTAGATGTGTTAATTCAAAGGTGTAATTTCTTATCTTTCTGAGAGGTAGCTGGCAAAAGTGATGCTACTGCAAACAAAAAAACTGCTTCTGGGGTTACCTTATGAATTAAATTAAAAAAAATACTAATACTTTGAAAATTGACCATTTCAATGACCCGTTTTCAGAGTGTTCTGTACCAGAAGAACAGAAAGGGCAGCTTACTGGGGGGCAGGGATGGAAATGAGCAGTAATTTGTCACTTGCACTTTGTTGTTATATGCATACCATGCATAAAGATATTCTGCTTGTGCTTAATAGATAAAATAATAAATCATGAAAGAAACATCTCAAAATAACAGAATTTGAAGACATCAGCAAGTAAATATTCTGGAGGGTATCTGACAAAGACAGGCTGGTGAACACTACTGGAGAAGGATGTTTATTGGAAGACTTAACTAATCTCACTTTCCCTACTTACACAATTAAAAGACAAAAAAAAGTTAAAAGTCAAAATCATGCAGAAATATTTCTGGTAATATCTGTATAAACCTGATGTTAATACTCTGGCTGTTGTTATTCTTGAATAAAAGTAAGTAAATTTACAGGCCTGGAGGGATGTTTGTACCTGCACTTCAAGCAGACTCTTACTCCTCCTGGGAGTATGTTAGTATTAATTAGTTAATGAGTCATCAGTATTCTTTTGTAGTAGGCAGGAATTCATAAGCAGGATGTTTTTACTGAATACTTTGTTTTCTAAGAGGAGTTTAATTTAAATGGCTTCTCCTGACATACATAACAAAAACATATAAATGTAAGCCAGAAATTTGTTACTTTGAATGATGTATCCTAGTATTAAGATGATGTTCTCATCTCTTTTGTGGCTTCTTTTTCCTAACAAGCTATTATTTGTAGTAGCATTTTGAATTTGTATGGAGTTTTTCTTTTTTTAGACATTAAAAAAAAAAAAAAAGCCACCACAATCTAAATGTTGTATCTTAAACAGTGTAGCCTGGGCTAACATGGTGAGACTGTGTGTATTATACTCCTTTTATATATGTGCATTATGGAAAAATCTATGCTGTAAAGTAATACAGAGGATATTTGATCATTTTAAAAGCAATGTTTTGAAAACATGTTCTGTCTCCAGCATCACCTTCTGTAATAAATCCCAACAAGCCTTTTGCTGGGTTTGCCTCACTTAGCTTTTTTCAGTATAAAAATAGCGTTTCAGTGATTACTTCCAAAGTAATTAGCAATATCCTCTCTCTGTTTGCCATGGCTTCAGTATTTCTTGATTTTTGTAATGTTTTTAAGAACTTGAAACATGATGTGAAGTTACCTTATAAAAATATTTATTGGGGTGAGGATTGCTCAGGGCACAAACGTTGAGAGCAGGAGAAATATAATTATTTTCTTTCTGCAGATCACAACAGAGCGCTTCTGCTACTGTTTACCAGCATGATTTTAAAGGGGTGGAAACAATTGTAAGTAGAGAAAATACCAGTTAGTGGAGGAGGGGGTGGATTTTTCTGCCTTTCGACAACCAAGAATTTTTTTCATGTCTAGATTAGGTAATGTACCATAAACCATTGTAACCCCCCTCTTCTCTTGATAAATTCTTACATATTCTCCCTTCTCTACACAAAACTTGCTGCACTTCAGTCTCACCGTGTTAGTTCAGGGTACCCTGTTCAGCCATGTCTCAGACACTGCCCTTCTTTCATTCAAAAATAGCCATAAAATCTCTTTACTAAGATCCACCATATTGCCCATCTACTAACTACTTGCCAGAGTTTACATTTAGAAACCATTGTTCTTACTTTCTTTTTGGCTTTCAAGTTTTCTATTTCCAGTCTGAAGAAAAGGAGCTAACTGCTTGTTTTATGTGCTCATTTGCTTGTTTTCACACAAACCTGATTGTATGTCCTTCTTTTTAAACTTTTCTCTATAGTAAAACTTTTTCTCTCTCTTACTTTCCCTCTTCCCTTTTTGGAACATCCTTGCTTTTACTCCTGTATTAAATTGCTTAACATACTGTCTACAAACCTTATATTGCATCATCCTTAAGTCATCACAGCTATAAAAACAATAGAACAATATTTTATGGAATTTTATTTAAAAATAGAATGCGTACTTACAGTTTTCAGTGTTACTCTTCTGGTGTATTATGGATTTTGTTCCATATACGTTATGCTTATAAGTTATGAGATAATATCCTTTGTAAAAACTAGGCTTTGAGTCTTGGTCTGCAGATGTTCAGGTCTGTCTGGTTTTCAGTTGGTGTTTCTCTCCAGCAGCTCATTCTTGGGAGCAGAGGCAATAGAATAAAATCTGATTGTACGTAGGCTGTTCTAATTCAGTATGTTTTACTACAGACCAGCATTTTATATAGCTGCTTATATATTAGATTACATTATTTTTATGTGAACTTTTGGTAACACTTATGAAATATTTCCCAGTCAAGGCCCTAAGAGTTCAGTCATTCCTTTTCTGTTATTTACACATACATAAAAAAATATTAATTTTACATTTTATGCTTGAATATTTTGTGAAACTTGTGCATTTCACAACTATCCCTATTTGCCATTTGTACCTTTCCACCAATTCTTCATTTCTTATTTTTGCTCTGTGAAGACTTTATTCTAATTTTTTCCTCTGAAAGCTTTTATATGCAAACTTATTTTGCTATACTATCAGGTAAATTTGTTTTAATAGCAATTATTTTTGGCTAAACAGCCTAAGAGTAAACCCATAGAGGGAAGCTTGTAATCTTCCTTACACTCATTGTGGTCATTAAGAAAAGTCCTACTTCACGCCCTGCAGTATTGCAGCCTTGAGTTGGCCAGCACTAGTTATGGTCTTTGCATTCTGAGGAACAAGAGTGCTACTGTAGAAATTCAGTCTGCCTTGGATAAAACAAATTCTTGTTTTTTGAAAGCTCTTAACTTCTAGAAAAAGCTCTTCTTTTCTGACCGAGAGCAGGACAGCACTCAATAATCTTGTGCAGCATTTATTTACATTGAGTATTTTGAAATTTGTATACTTTTTTTCATTAAAACTTGATCATATTTCCTTTCTTTTTAACTCCTTTCCATAGTAAATACTTTTGTCTCAATTTTTTTTTTGCTCTTCCTGTTTTTGAGTATTGTGTGTCAAGATCATTTCTGCCTCACGGTGATGAAGAGTTTGAGGATGATGTATCCTGTGTAGATGGGGCACTTAAGGACATGGTTCAGTGGTGGACCTGGCAGTGTTAGGTTTACAGTTGGACTTGATTATCTTAAAGGTCTTTTCCAACTGAAATGGTTGTATGATTCTGTGTGGTTTAATATGTTGACTCTTAAAATGTCTGGGCAATATGCATAAATTGATACTGCCTTTGTTTATCTTGAGAGAATTGCTGTTTGCAAGCAGTGCCTTTGGTAAGTCTTTCTGCAGTGAAATCTCATGATGCTTTAAAAATGCCTGCAAGAGAGCACACAGCTAAATAACCTACAAGGCTGAAAAAATAGGTGGTAACTACTAGCACCTGCTGTGAATATTTTATCTAACTTCCTCTTGTCTATACTACTATTATATATATATACTGAATACTATATTTGGATTGATTTTATATATTCAAAGTTAATTTTACACATTTCTAAAGATTCAAAACAAAAGCATAGTGGTTTTATGAGAAGAATAGTTATTTGTGTATCCTACTTGAAGCCTGGTTTTCTTCCTGAGCACAGTGGAGTGGTTTAAGTAGTGATCTACTGGAGCTGTCTTTAAATGCTGTTATGCTAAAATCTCTGGAGCACTTTGGCTAGTTTTTGTTTCAGAATTTCTTTGTCCACACACAAAGGGTGAAATTTTAGGTTACTACAGCATAAAGATTTGTGGAAAAAGCCCCAATATAGAAAACTACATAACATGCCAAAATTCCACTGTTGGCAACTTGCCTGTAGCTGTGTGGTTTTGTCATCTTTGCTTTGGGATGTTTATTTGATAATAACACTGTGCTGAGTTGTGTGGTGATAACAACATATAACAGTTATCCAAATGGGAATTTCCACATATATGTCATATATGTGTATGAATGTGCATAGTTGCTAATATAAACTGTGTCCTGTTAGGAAACTTCTACGAAAGCCTACAAGAAGTCCTTCTGAATAAGGAGGTGATGTAGTGTAACTGGCTAACCTCATGAGAACTTGTTAGTGTTTCAGTTTCCTCAAATCAACAAGTCTTTAATGGACCTATTCAATACTCAATGTACCCCACGGGATATGGGGAATTACGTGGGGAAATGAATACCATACAAGTAGTTTGAAATCACTGAGAGCTTTGGGATATCAAAGTGGTTATTCCAATAGACCTCTTAGAGAGGAGGGTGAGGTGGGAGATCCCAGGATAGGAAAATAGATTGCTTACTTATGTGAATGCTGGGGCAAAATTCATCATCTTGAGAAAAGTTTCTTGTAAGTAGTTTTGTTCACTGTGGTGCTTCACCACCTTTTGCAAAATGGCTGTGCATCTCTCTCTTCTCTCAAACTTGCCTACTAAAAATTCCTACTCAACTTGGTACAGCCTTACCTTGTGTGTGTGAAATTATGGTTCTTTGGGTGGCATTATGTGCCCTTGCTGAGGTTCTTGTCTAAACACTTCAGATACCACCAGAATAAAAACTGCATTGTTGACAATATTGTTTGTGAATACCCATAAATGTGTGTGTACCGTGAATAGTTCCTTCACTGGCTGTGCAGTTTGGCATTGCAGATAGCAACTTGGCATTGGGCTTTGAAATCCCGCGTGCATTCAGCACAGAGACAGTAACATCAGCTGTTTGCTTCAGGACACAGATTGTTAAGCTTGTTGTAAAGCAGCATTTTACTATTGCCTAGCATTTTGTGGATTGGAGGATTTATTGGATAACAAGCAATATTACTTTTGTTTCTAGAGTTATTTCTAGAGTACTTTAAAAACATGAATTACTGGAAACTGAAAGATGGTAGAAAACAGAGTAACGATGTGTGATATTTTACCTGGAAGTATATAAAGGAATTAATGTGTCTGATTTTTAGTTCATTGTGAAGAAGTACTCTGAGGGGTTGAAACTGCAAAAAACATTGGGGGGGATGTGGGGGGTGGATGGAGGAGGACAGGACATGATTTGATGTGCCCATAGTTAGTTTGCAAAATAGCTGGCCTGTTAATTACCATCAGTCCGGCAGAAAGAATCTTTAGAATGAAGTTTCCTTTCTACTGCTTTTGCAGAAAGATTCCAATTTCAGCTTTTTTTTTTTTTTTTTTTTTTTCCCTGAATAGATCTTGGTAAGTTTCTAAGTTGCTTCTCCTAGGAAAAATTAACAGCTTACGATGCCTTATGAAAACTGCAATCTGTTGGTCAGTGAAAGTAGAACACCAACTTGGTCAGCCCTACGTGTCCAGTTTCTCTCTGTACCTTAAGGAATTGCATGTAATAGACTGAGATTTGCTGCTTTTTGAATTCACAGGACTGTGCTAAAGAACAATGACTTGAGATCAAGACAAGAATTAACTACTCACCTCACCAATCAGTGGCCTTCCCCAGGAGCTCTGGATGTCAATGCTGTTGCCTTGGACACTCTACTCTACAGAAAGCACAATCAACAATGGGATGAGTAAGTTGAATATTTATTTTTATTCACCTGTAAAGGAACAAGGAAACTCAGAATTGTACATTTTCCATAGCATACTCTGAAATGTATCCTATTGGAATTAGCAGTTACAATGTACAAGGATCAGCTGCCAGTTTTTCTCACAATAACATTTTCCTTCCTTTGGATTAATTTATTATTTAAAAAAAAATAAATCACTTCTTTAGGGAAAAACTTTTTTTAGGAAACAAAAAATAAAATAGAATGTTTAAGAGAAGAAAGATTAACTGCCTAGGGTATTTTAGAAAACTTTTTAAGGAGAACTGAAGCTATTTAGTTAGATCTTTAAATGTGTTACTATTAAATATTACTTGCTTTGCAGGAAAAGTTTTCAAAGTCTGGACCAACTTTCAGCAGAAGTTAGTCTGTCTCAGTCCTCTCTGGATCCAGGTCACTCACAGGATGGGAAGCAGGATGGAATGAACTTATTAAATGAAGGTACAGAGCCAAGCTACTGGTTTCATTTTATTTTGTTCTTCATAACTCTGATTGTCAGTCCCTGTGAGATGAATTTTCAGCGTGAAGAAAACTTGCACTGAACAGAGTATTTTTTCATTGTTATGCAGATGTCCAAACTACTATATTTCCAGTAAGTTTGGGTTTGTGAAGATTCCCACCCCGCCAAATACTTATAAGACTTTATGCTATATTTAAAGCTCAGCCTTAAATATGCTGCATATCTTCCTTCCCTATCACAGAACCAAGACAGTTCAGCTACCAGGAGAATATTCTGCCATCTTACTGCTGTAACTAACTCAAATCTTTTGAGCTTTTTAAGTGTCCTTTTTTGTTTCTTGAAAGAAAGATTAAAGGCACTGGGTTTGCAACTACCACTGTCATTCTTACATCTTGCATTCAACATTTATATGTCGAGGTGCAGTCTGGCTGTGCTTTGTTAAAATACTGAGAGAAACATAATCTGACCCATTCTAGAATGTAAATGTCCTATACACACACACTCTGAAAATCTTTATGCTTCTCAAGTGTAGCTGCTCCATCTTGTGGGCAACTGTGAAATGCAGGAAGACTTCTGAAATAGTATTTATATAGTATACAGAACATAAATGGCTATAAAAAAATGCTTTTTGTATCTCAGCAAATGTTAACTTTAAATAAACTTAACAATTCAGAGCCTTAGTAGTTCATAACTGTAAAATTTCTTGGGTTTAAATTATCAAGGATGTAAAAGAACTTTTTTTAAAACTGTAAACAGTCTTAAAGTCTGAATTGTTCTGAGCTAGCTTAGAGAAAGTGAAACAGAATCAGCATAGCTATTATCAAGACAATTCTTGTGCAGATCTACTTTTAACTGAGTTTTTGTGCTATTTTTCATTTTAAGTTCTGCTATTTTTTATCTTCTGTAAATTAAAGTTTGGCAAAACCACTGATAAAAATAATTCAGGTTTTGATTTTAACACTGTCTAAGGACAAAGGTAGCTTAACATCTCACTTCCAAATTAGTGAGATTTATCAGTACCTAAGCTTTAATATAATCTTGTGAGACAAGGCATCTGGTCTTGCTGTTAAGGTAACTCTGGTTTAACTCCCAGTACGATGGATTTAATTAAAATATTAGAGTAGTGAACTTTCACACTGCTATTAAGCACACTGATGTAGGCAGATTTTTCACTTTACACTTGTTGAAATCAAGCTCCGTGCCCAAACAGTGGTACACTGTTCTTTGTGTATTTTATGTCTTCAAATTGAATGTCATCTTTAAAGCGTAGATTTTATGGGAAGAAAGATTTTTCCAAAATTGAAAACTTTTAAAAAGAGATATTCTAGTTCATTCTTTAGGGAAAGCTATTCAGTCACTTGAAAAAAAGCTCCGTAGAGGTGACAAAATCTACTGGAAACTGCTAATAAGAATCAGAAATGATGCAAAAAAACTACGTGTGCTTTTTTTTTTTCACAGTAAATTGTGCATGGTTTGGGTTCTTTGTTTTTTTTTCTTACACCCTTCTCATGAGAATAAACCTGTTTTGTCAGGAACAGGAAATACAGTTTTAAGAAATGCTGCTTTATAGATGTGATTTCAAAAAAGCAGTTTAAGGTGATCTTTTCTATTCTGCAGACGAGCCAGAAAGATGAAATAGGGAGATGTTGGTAGCTGAAATTCTTTATAATATCATTTGTTATTGGAGTTGGCACAAAATAACTTGAATGGATATTTTAAGATAGGAAGACATAAATAAATTGTCCAATGCAGTCTTATGCCTACAGGTGTTTTTCATGTTAACTGTCAAGTGTATTGGGCTGACAGGGCAGATAATTAGATTGCCATTTGTGTGCTGTAGGGCTTTTTCCAGCCCTCAGAGCCTAATGCACTTCAAATTACCAAGTTTTAAAAAATAAACCATGTTTATTTTTAAAGGAATATATCCTGATTCCAGTTAATTTTACTCCTTTCCGAGGTATTTAAAATTAGACCTCTGGTACAGACATTATATTAGTAACATCATTTCAGTTTATGTATAGGGTGATGCCTGAATTAGTGGCTCCAGTTCACTGTGTAATTAGTGGCACCTCTGAATCTCCCTCTGTAGGAGCCTGACTGCAGCCCAGCCTGTAATGCACGGGTAGGGGTCTCCTTACCACCCCGACAGGGAAGATGTGACTTAAAGGATGTGTCTTCCTGACTCTATTTATGAAGAACGCATGTGCCAAAGCAGTAATATGTGATTTATAATAGTGTAAATGAAACAATTTTTTCTATTCTGTTGGGGTTTTTTGTGGTCAGGTCATCTTGTGCCATAAAAATTGTTACCTTCATTCTTGTTTTTCCTAACAGGGAAGGAAGACACTCCATCATTGCTTGGTCTTTGTGGCTCTCTTACATCAGTAGCAAGTTACAAATCTCTCACCAGTCTGAAATCAAGTGAATATCTTGCAAGTCCCACAACAGAGATGACAAGTCCAGGCTTAACACCATCTTGAGAGACACACAAGGAGGAAGAGCTTTGTGTTTTATGCACTTGGTTTATGTTCCATAAAATGACTTGCAATGAAGACTGCTAGTTAAAAAATAATCTTCCTTACTTTTTCTTTTCATGGTTACCTGTTTAGTTCACAACTTCTATCAGTTTTCATTCACTTTTTTTTTTTCTGCCCCCCCCAGAGGACTTCTCAGATTCTCCATTTTAGTCTTGAATTATTTAAAGCTCTTGGTCAGGTACAGGACATAGCCTGATGCTTATGACTGATTTTTAAAATGAAACAGTTGGAAATCAGTCCCTTACTTAACTGCCACGACCTTTGTTTTTCCTTGCAATGGCCTGGCCCTACTCTAGCCACGGTGCTTCTCTGCTGTGCTTTAAATATCTATCAACTCTTGCAGAACAGACAGGGAATCCTTTACGCCGGTCTTTGTAGGCAGGCAAATATTTTACCTAAATATCCAGCTTTTCATCTGTGTATGTTGTGTAGGACCTCAAAGAGCATATTTAACCTGTCAACAGCTCTTCTCAAGTTGACTCAGTGTCAGACTTTGCATTCCTGTTAGTATCATGACACTTAGGAGATGTCCAAATCGCACGGAAGAATCACACTGAAACATTAATTCTTGAAGTTGCATGTAACAAATGTAAGTTGATTGTATAAATCAAGCATACTTAGCAATTTGTAAATGTTGAGGAAACTCACTGACTGCTTTGGAGTGACTTGAGTTACAGATAATCAAACATTTTAAGAGAAATTTCTTGGTTTATTGGCCTCGCTGGAAAGATGGGGATGGTGGGATTAGCACCTTGGGAAGTTTGGATTGTGTGGTTATCGGCAAGACCCCAAGGAGAGTAAAAAGGGGGAAACAAAGACAATGTAATGACAGTATTCTCATGTAAGAGATTTTCTCATTCCTGTAGTAGTGCAATAGGTATTTTTCTTGAGTAGGTAACACAGCAGAACCTATTCAAGTCAGTTTTCTGGAATTACTTGCCATTGATTTAAATTACTGATAGAAAAAAAAAAGATAAGAAAGGAGACACTTTTTAAATGAAACTAACTTTCCAGATCACCCTACAGTTTCAAAGTTTGCAAATTAATTTTTGAATTGCAACCTGTATTCTTAATCCTTTGTAAGATACAATGGATCCTTTATCTATGAATTTTGCTAATCAAGTTAATGCTTATCAGTATGATTAGTAACTTTTTAAAAAAATCTAAATGCATGTAAGTACATTGTATTTATAAATGCTAAGGAAAATGCTTTTTTGTGCCAAAGAAATTTCATAAATTGTTTACATAAGTAGTTGCAATACAAGACAGATTTTTAATTATTGCTTACTCTTAAGTGTTTACAGTAGGTCACTACCCTCTGTACTGTTTTAGTTGACGGTACCTTGGCACTACTACTATTCTCTGGTCACCTCAGGGTGGGCTTGAAAGAAAGAGGATTAATTTTTACCTTCACTAAAAGCTACAGGAAATGTTTAGCCTTTCTAAGTATGAGGCTACACATCTCTGGAACTCAAGGCACTGTTGGATTTACCCGGAGGAGGTTCAAGATACATCTCAACTCTCCAGTCTACAGTGCTGGAGGTCATCGCACCCATGGTGGGGTAAACAACTACTGATGCCATTTTAATGCAGCTTTTTAAAGCAGCTTAGCAAAATCCACCAGACCTTGTCTTTCAAGCCCTCATGTACCCACACAGTTAATTTCTCTGTAATAAAGTCTGACCATTAAATCCTTTCATAGGCTGTCAGAACGTCCATTACTTCATCTAACTTTTATATTCTGTTATCACATTAAGCGCCTGTTCTCTCATGGGAGTCGAGTAACGTTATTAAATACAAATTTGTAAACTAGAGATGAATTTTTACTACAAACATGGTGAGAGAACCCGGATTCCACAAGTTAACACTCTCCATCAAGGTACAGTGATTTAATCGCTCTTGTTTGCTGTTGAATACTTCTCCGTCCCGCCACATCCAGTGTTTTGGAGGGGGCTCTAATCATGATCTTCAGTCATGGTCGCTTGATGGCTCTTTTCTTGGAGCTGCTGGTGTGAAATTCACGTGTTGTTTAACGGAAGTCTTTTATGTAGTCTGACACCACTGTGAGGTTTTGGGTGTCATTTGATGCATGGGATATCAGTTGTGTGTGTCTTTCTCAGTTCTAAGCATCAATCATTTTTCAAAAAAAAAAAAAAAGAAAAGAAAAAAATGCCCAAACTGTATGTTTCGTTGCCTTGACGTTCCATAAATGTTGCATGTAAATTAAACATTTTGTATCATCGCTAATTCCTAGTTTTTGTCTCTGTTTTAATCATACAGGAGAAAAATAAGACCATTCAGCAAATTCCAGTATTACTGAGCTTATAGCAAATTATTTTCTTGCAAGACTTTGGTTTTATTGCCGTGTTTCATTCGGTGTGGTCCAAAACTTGTCTTTACTACTTTCTTTCTCTTAGATTGAGTTTGTAGGTTGCAGTGTAAAATGACTTTGCAAATCCCAGCGGGGGAACCTGTTGCCTGCCCTGTGTGCTGTAACTGTACTTAACGTCTTTACAACTCGAGCATTTTTCAGTGTGTGATGAATTTTCACCAAACACATGCTGGGAGAACTTCTTCATAGTAGAATAGGATTGAAGTGAACTTCTTGGCCAAAGCACACCCAAAAGTCAAGTGTCTCAATGACCTGGCTGCTGAGTTGTACCAGCACACCCCCTCACTGAAATAGGCAAAAAATAAAATTCAACCATTTTATTGAAAACACATAAAAGAGGAGGTACAGTGAGGGTAGCTATAAGTAATTTAAATTTTAAAAAAATCATAGAGAGGAAGCCCTGATTCAGTAGTCAAGTGCCTATGGGCAAGGGAGACGCTGCAGCTGTTCATACCAGGAGTGTGCAGGGCACTGTCACAGGCAGTGGCTGCACCTATACCACTAAACTATATGTGCTCTTCCCTTCAGACAGACACACAGCTGAGGCAAACAGGCATTGAAGCTCCTGTGCTTATGCCAGCAAATGTGGCCTTCAAAACTGGGTGAGCCCACACAAACTGGGTATGGGGAATGCTCCCCAGAAGGGAGCCTGGCTCTACCTTGGAGCTCTGACAGTGAAGGCTCTCTCCTGATAAAAACACCGAAGGGAGTGTTTCTCCAGAACACCTGTGCAGGCACTTGGCTTCAGTGCCTGGATGTGCTTTAATTTTCTTAGAATATTACCTTAAACGAAAAAGCCACTGCAGCTCCTATCAATGTATTCACTGTGTTCATGGTGAGCACAATGTACCTTGTTCTGTTTGACCTGAAGCATTTTTCCACTTTAAATAAACCTGCGAAGAAGCCAAAAACTGTAACACACATTTACACAAAACAGAGAGCTGCAAATAACAAACATGCAAAAATTGTACATGTATTAAGCAAAAATAAATAAGCATTTATTGAATTCATTCTGAATCAACCTCCTTATGAAGGAATAATCATATCATACAAATGGAAGCCCAAAACATTTTCTAAACATAAATGCCCACCAAAAAAGTTTACCATTAACACCGTGGCAGTGGTTAGTACTTATTCTCTGTCCAGCCTCAACCTTTTTTCCCTTTTAATGATTACTGAAGAACAGTCAGCACCTTTTTTTATTATTATTATTTGTTTGGTTTTGTTTGTTGTTTTTGTTTTGTTTTCTTTTCTTTTTTGCTTTGGTTTGGGTTTTCTTTCCTCCTTTTTCTCTCTAGCTGCAAGAAAAGTCACAAGATCTTCAATGATAGTTTAAGGGCCATGCATATTTTCTTACGTCTTAAGAAAGAAAGTTAATTTATCCTTTGTGAAATGTTAAAACTTTGTGAAAAGTTAGAAATGAAGTTGTATTTAGTTACCAAATGTACTGGCAGAAATTCACTGGGAATTTTTTAGAAGATGCCTTGATGGATTCAAATTCGGCACACATTTCACTATATATTTTAACTTCATACAATCAGGTGAAGGAGAATTAAGGATGCTGGTTCATTTTTTCATTTAAATGGGTGAAGAAAGACTTTCCATATTCATATGTGCTGATCATTATGGCACAAGCAGGAGCAACTTTAAATAGCCGTGGAATCATACCTGCCCAGAAGAGAAAGGACAGTATTCACTATCAGTTGTTTCCAGACTGAAGTGCTGTAGTACCATTTAGTGGTCAGAATATACGGATACCATAGTGGATCAGTGCAGAACTGGGATTCTACCTGTCCACATTCCCCAAAATACTGAAATTACTGGCTGTGAGTACTACCACTGTAATAACCTTCCATGCTCACCTCTGCCATCCAGTGTGGCCTGCCTGCCTCAAATCCATCATGACTCTGCCCCTTCTGTCTCTCCACAGAGATGGAGCACCTTGACCTGCAGGGCTACTTTGCTCCAGCACAGAAGAGGTGGCCTTGGGGGGTAGACTGTGTGCCCTCCCCTAAATGTCAATGAAAACTTGCTGCTCAGGTGAGACAAGCAGAGGCTTGTGACCTCTCAGGTGAGACAACAAGAAGTTCAGGAATCCTGGAATCCTGAAATGAATAAAGTCAGGGAGGACAGGGCTCAAGTACCATGCTGGAATGTCTCCTGCTGTTGTTCATTTGAATACCAACTATTACACGCTTTTCTGTCAGTATCATTTTAATCTCATTACCTTGTCATTCCCTCCTTAGGCTGCCAGAGTCACACATGACAACACACGTGCATTACAAAGGACTTCTGTGCATGGCAACAACAGAGTACTGTCCCAGCCATCCAACTGAACTGGACCATAGCAGCCCCATGCATCGGGGAGACTCGCTGAAGGCAGAAAGACATGGGAATCTTCCCCTACAGCCTGGGGAAGGGCGTGGGGGATGCTGCACAAGTACCAGGGAAGTAAGAAATCTTTGGGAGATGAGCATCCCAAGGCAGACACACGGGATGTTCAGAGCACTTTGTGACTATGAGCATTTCATACACATTCAAGGCTGAATTTTCAATCTCCAGTTGTCATACATAGAAAGAAGGATATTCAAAAACAAAACACTTTAAAAGCAGTTTAGTTAAGAAGCGATGCAGTTTCAGTGTGGTGATATGTGGGCTAGTAAATTTTTGCTAGAACTACTAGAATGTATGTATTCAACAAAGGCAAAGTTTCACCCCCAGGTAAAGACTTGCTTTTCTTTAACGAATGATAGTAGTTCTTCACAAACAGATATGAACTGGTAATTAGAAGTCTTGAGGATGCATCCTCAGCATAAACAGTCGCACTGTGAGTATCCATTTGCACTGTAAGGCAAGTTACTCTCTCGGTTCCTGTCACGTGTCGCAGCAATCCCAGACTGCCTTTGTGTGCACTTGGGTACACAGAGTGGGAAATGCCCAGTGCCACCTAAGTTGCTTTTGGTTTTAGTTACCAGACTGCCAAGTAGAAAAGCAAGTTGTCTTCTATGGCTACTTAGGTAGGACACAATGGATGAAAAAGTAAGAACTCCAGTTTCTGGGAAACCCAATCTTTTCTTCCTGTTTTACTTGACATAGCATGCCAAGTAGAAACCTCTGACAGAAGTCCAGGAGGATGCACGACAGCTGCTGCCAAATAGCTACACTCAAAAAAAACATCCATGTCATTCTCCAAGACAATATTCTGGGATCTGGCTAAATCCACTGTGAATTACTGAAAGGACTGGTGATTATTTCAGAAGGGAGTCAATTATTTTGGTAACTACAGAAGTGGAACAGTCCCTGAAAGATCTTAAGAATTAAAAGAAATCCTCAGTTTCAGGATAAGGTAACAGTGAGGGACTTTTGCTCCAATGCTGGAATGTCATTTTTCTTGTCACACTTGCCCGCTCACAAAGTCCCTCTTCTTGCCAGGGCAGTTTTGCTTTGCAGTGACTCCTAAAGTCTCCTGAGGTCTGAGGAGCCTGTGTGATCGCTCCTTGATGCCAGAAAGTACTCTTACAATAGAGCCTGATTATTATTAAAAGTCTTGTATATCTAATAAGTTTGAATGACAGGCCATGTCTATCTAAAGTAGATGCACCCCAAAACATACACCATTTCCGAGAGAATCAGATAAAATCATACCTCTTTTAAATAGTTTAATAGTGATGATAATAATAAAGAGTAATGCTAGAAACAAAAGCACTTACAGAGCCAGATGCTGCTCCTGAAGTAAAAGCAATAAAAAATGTTGGTTTGTGTGCACCAAATTCCTTGCACATCATCTTCTTGAAACCTTCATAATTATACCAATACATTGCTATGGTTATTAAAAAATAAACTTGTATTACAACACATTTGTATGTCAAATACAGAAATTCTTTTATCAACTACAGATGTAAGAATTCTACTGTGGCAACAGGAGCAAAAAGAGACAGGAGCTGAAAGCAAAATAAAAAACTTCTCTGTGATGATCCATGGACAGACTCCCTTGTTTCCCTTATCTCCAGATTCCAAATTTCTCCATGTGATACAATTCTTAATCATCTTGTCATTTCCATAAAGTAACCCCTACCTTAATACAATCTCACCCAAGCATTACAAAATTCACGTAACTGATTTTTTTAAATTCAATTTAATACCAATCAAAGTGTAGGCTTCTAATTATTTTCTGTGTTTTCAGGCATATTTCATACATTTCGTAGACGTCACTAATTCTAAAAAAATGTGTTTCATACAAAACAAAAGGTTGCTCAGGACTGCCTCGTACTCTTCTGGGGACAGAGTGTCAAAGTTAAGTCTGAAAGAACCAAGAAATACAATTTTGCTCTCTGGAATTACTAGGGGGGTGGAATGCCTCTGTGAAGGGTGACAAAAGCAAGACTGACAAATCACCTTCAGGAATCACATCTGTTTCTCTTTTCCTCTGCTGAACTAAACTGCACTCCTTCTGCATTCTAACTAAAACTCTTTATATGCTAGTGGGCTCAATTAGAGTCATTTATTGCGGCAGTTGGTCAAATAAATACTGCAAAAGTACAAAAAGTACAAACCCCTAATTTAATATAAACTACCTAAATCTAACACTTTGCTTAAGCACCTGGAGGACTCTCTTCCTTTTGGAGCTTTTACATTCTTATTCTCTGGCAGCACTGCTTAAAGAATGACTCAAGTGTTACCGTTAACCCAGTTCTTGGGTCTATAAACATTCACAGCTCAAGTTTTATTCAGTTTAGCTAGTTTCCCAAGGAACATGCTTGAAGCACATCATTCACACTTGGGATAGTAACACAGTGGAATTCTAATCACCCTGTGCTGCTTCAGTCACGCTGTGCTGTTTGTTTTCACAGAGGAGCTGCTTTCTTAATACAAATTGTCACACCTATTTTAATTTCTCGTGAAAGAGCTGACTTGAGCCATCTGCAGCAAAGGTGCAGACTGTGCTGTAAGAACACCAGAAACCACAATATTCTTGGGACATCATTCAAACAGAACAGCCAAGATCGAATGTATTAAGGGGGTACATCTTAACTGCATAGGGTATTTATAAGGAAAAAATAATCAAAAACACATTTAGAAAAGGCACTAAGCAGCATTAAACATCCTTAGTTTTATATCATCAGTTTTGTGGCATTTAATTATGTTTTTATAAAAAAAATACATTTTCCTTTACTCATGTATCTAATTACCTGCTCACTTCTGGCTCTTTAACAATAGTCCTTAACCTATAAGACAGCAGCTGCATATAACCTCTGCCTCTACCTTTCCAGCACCTCACGATGCCCACGAAGTATTGAGCACAGACAAGTCCCTGACAGCTGCGAAGTGAAGGGAATGCCAGAGCACTGTGGAGACTGACTTAAAATCAACAATGATGTTTTGGACCAGTGGAGGAACTGCAAGCATTGATGCAAGAATCTGAGAAGACCACGCAGACATCACCTTAGTGCCTTCTTCCTTGTGCACTCCCTCACAGTTCTCTGATCTTCCCACTGTTAAAAGCAGCAGAGGGAAGATCACTAGCTCCTGTCATGTTGCTACAGACAAAAATCAATATGAGGACAAGAGTTTCTACTTGAAGCCAGACAACAGGAATTAGATTAAGAATTTTAGAATTACCCTACAAATCTTGGCAGAATAGCCTAAGAGAAAGATGCACTTGTCAGAGCAGAAAAATAAGTAAATCCAAAAATAAATATTGAACAGGAAGTGCTTTAGCAAAAAAATTCAGGTTAATTCTGACAGTTATGGTTAGCCTTAGAGAAGGCAGGTTTCCATAGGTTCCAAAGCCTTCCCTGTCACGGAAGGCTAAATTAAACCCCATCAAGTAGCAGCATCCTTAAGCAGGAAATACAGTCCAACCACAATCTTCTAACACTGACCAGCAGCAAAGTAAAATAAAACCGAGTATTATTCATTCTAAAAAGCAAACGGCTGAAATAACTTAGTTCTGTTAATTCACTTCACTGCTAAGTGCAATTTTTAAATAATATCCTAACCACCCCCACTTCCCATGCATTGGCTTGGTTCACGGCCAGTGTAAAATCTATCCCAGGTGCACATCTAAATGTGCTCAAATCCCACAGGAGTCCAACCCAGTCATTGGTTCACTAGACTGTCTCAAACCACAGATTAAATTACGTCAAATTATTTTAAGAATGAAATAGAACAAAGATGGCAGTTCAAATACTTCAAGGGTTCTCTGCCTCCAAAAATAGGTTAGAAGCATTTTTCTGTGCCAACACAAGGTGTTCAAAGGTGTTACTCGTATTATCCAACAGACAGAAACTGCTTCAAGGACAATTGATGTCTGATGACCCACAAGTGCTCTGAGAACAATGGACCTCAAAGAGACAGGGCCTCTCACCACTGGTATTAACAAGTGGGAAAAATGTCCTTTGGAGGTCTTAGCCAATCATGTCTGTAGCTCACAACATAGCAGAGGTGTGACAAAAAGGGAGAAAGCATGATCTCCTCCGTCCTTGTTATCTTAAAGAACAGTCCTAGGACTAGCTATGCTCTGTATCAGACTTTTCTTGTAGACTTTCAGCTTTGGAGATTTGCTAACAAGTGATGCGCTGAGCTTCCTGTCTTTTGGAGTGGTTATACAAACTCATTGGTCTTGCTAACAAAAATTCCTGAACACACTACTGTGTCACTCTCCCTTTGCATAAGCTGTTCAAAATTAAGCATCACGACACTTAGATGTACCATGTTCCTCTGTAAGAAAATAGCAACTATTTCCTACTCAAAGTCTTCAAAGACAGTCATTGAACAAGCTAAATGTTTTGCCAAGCATAAGCTACTTTTTTGCCAAGAAAGGTTCGACCTTTCTTGGCAAAAAAAGGCGGATCCTTCCAACCCGGCATTCTATGATTCTAAAGATGAGAAGAAACAGTCTTAAGTATAGAGAAAGGCAATGTAACAACCCTAGCTGGTATCCACAAACAAAATGGGGAAAAAATAAATCAGGTCCTCAATGAATTTATAAATAAAACTCTAAAGAGAACAAGCAAATCTCAGTCATTTTTAAAGCTAACCATTCAAATTACCTAAAACCACATAAACACTCTAAAAGAGTTATTCCCAAACAGACCTTCTGACACAACACATATATGGATGGAAAATAAACCCTACCTGAGAAAAGTACATCTCTTAGAGCAGTAGAACTCCAGCCCCTCCACAGGGAAGACCATCCATCTGTAGCCACTTTACTGCTGCCACACGGGTACAGCTGTTTGTAGGACACCTTCTGATACTGCATTCTAGTTCTGACCAGCTCCAGGGGGCTCACTACAGTAACTGAAGCAACTGCAAATGAAAAAAATGTGCACTTTTGTAAAATCAATACTTACTAGTAATATTTCCTGAACATTAATGTCAGGTCTCACCTTGCTTTATCTATTTGATCCCTTTCAACTCTCCCATTTTTCTTGAAATATTTCTCAGAATAAGCTTCCTTTCCAGATAAGAATATCATATCTCTTCACAGTACCTAAACTTTATGGGCACACAAGCTACCAATGTTTTTTCAATACTGGTACACTGTAATCCATGTAACATGTAAAGTAACCTAATTTGCAGATTTATTAGATAAATAGGCTGAAAATTCCAAGTACTTATCAAGATTACTTTTCAATAATTTCCACTTTTAAGAGTAACTTGAAGAAAGTGAGATTTTGTTGTTGATGTTAGGACAAAAATGATGGTTAGAGATTAAGGTTTAATCAATTTCTAATCACCTTTGCTATTCTTATTTTAAACTATCAAGAATATTTATCAGGCAATCTGTATCTGATAAAGTAACGCTCTTGCATCTCATGGAAAGCTCAGTGAGTCACCACTCACTAACAAACTCAGGTTATGTCCTGAGCTACTTTTCAAAAATAGATGAGGAAAGGGATAAACAAAAGTGAGAATATAAAAAGAAAGTCAGTCTCTTTATATCACACAGCAGTAAAACCAGTACAAGTCAAATTTTCAATTTCCTTATAATTACCTGTGTAGCTTCCATTGGAGAAAATAATTATGTTTATTATTATACTCACCACAGAACAGACTTAAAGTAAACTGTCCTTGGTAGAAGTCTAGAACTATAGAATTTTGAAAGTGAAAGTGTAACAGCAAAAATAAATCACATTATTCCAGGTTACAGAGTTATGTTGCCCAAGAATACTGGGGAATTACATCCTTCCTTCTTATGCTCATCTCCATGTAATATTATCCCTCAGTCAAAGCCACAGCAGATTTACTCTAAGAACAAAAGAACAAAGCAAAGCCAAGTAAACAGCATATAGCTATTTTATTACAGTTTTCTCTTTAAACAGATGACAACTTACATCTGCTAAAGGAACCTGCAAGAATTGGAATGTGTTCATCATCTTTTCCTAGTCTAGATTTCAGAGCTTCACTCAGTTGGTCATAGCAGGTAAAATAAATTACTGTAGTAG
Source organism: Actenoides hombroni (assembly GCA_024336885.1). Lineage (NCBI taxonomy): Eukaryota > Metazoa > Chordata > Aves > Coraciiformes > Alcedinidae > Actenoides > Actenoides hombroni. The sequence continues at coordinate 1,224,457 of WUAM01000363.1, read as the reverse complement.
GAAGTGCCATTATTCTAAAATATGAGAGGGAATCTAAATTAATGCAAGGAAAGCAGGAGCATAAAGTCAACCATCTTGTACAGAAATTATTTTTTTTTTTTAACTCAATTCAGTAATAGTTGTACCTTTTGCCACAAAGAAAATACTAAGACAGACAGAATATGCCTGTTTAAATGGTATGCATTTATGGGACTTTTTTTCTGCTGTGTCTGTTCACTGGCACATTCTTTCTTTTTGAATTTCAGTATATATTGCTTTGCTGCTCCCTCTCTCCCCCCAATTTAGGCTGAAGAAACAAATCTAACTACTGTCAAACAAATGAAAACAATCCATAGCTCAGCATTATGATAACTATCAGCTAAACACAACAGCAAAAAGCAAACTGTGTCCTTCATTACTCTACACGTTTATTTACCTTTGGAGAACGGATTGCTTTGGGCTTGCAGTCGAGTTTTGACAACATCAAGTGGAGTTACTAAAATGAAACAGAAGTCACTTAGAAAAACCCTGCATACCCTGAAAATGTACAAGCATACGGATGCCTTCTACTTCCCCCCCCCCCCCCCCCCCAAACAAACCAAAAAAAAGATTAAGAAATGTTCTCAATGCAAGCAAAAAACAAACAAAACACACACACTACTCCGCTATTATTACGTTTTTTCTTT
>WUAM01000363.1:1202700-1220964 GCA_024336885.1 Actenoides hombroni | reverse complement strand
GGGGCGGGGGCTGGCGCTGGTGAGTGCCGCGGAGCCAGCGGCTCTGCTGAGCCGCCGGGTATGCGGGCGAGCGGAGAAGAGAGGAGGATGTGACTTCGCGGAAAGATGAAACCGAACGCTGCGGAGGCCGCCGGCAGAGGAGCGCTTCCTCGTAAGCGGCGGATCGCTGGGGGTGTCCCGGGGGGAGGCGCCGTCCCCGGTCTCGGAGCTTGGGATAGGGGGTTTCAAGCCTTTCCCCCCGTCGGCGGGGTGCTTTCGGCCGCGGCCTGGCTCTCGGGAGAGCCCGCAGGCAGCTTGGCGCTGCTTTTGGGCCTCTTGCCTCTCCTCAGGCTAGCGCGTAAGCACGCCTTGGGCTGGCTTTGTTCGCGGTAGGCAGCTGGAATAACCTTTGCGTGATGTGGGGAATTAAACGTAAAAATGCGTACCTGAACAGGGAGCCACGTAACTTGGTCTGTTTAACAAGATGCTTGCAGGGCAAAGAAGCTGTATTGAAACTCGCGAGGCCTCTGCCCTGCGAGCTGCTCCAGCCAGGCAGAGCTCTGCTGGTGTCGGGAGTGTGCTATCAGGAAGGCACGTTAGGAGCAGGGTATTAAAATAGGGTTGCTTTATGAGAAAGACTCTCTACTGCTACTGTAGTACTACGAAGTCGCTCCAAACTTTCGATTATCTCTTAGAAGCTTAATATGTATTTTCCAGTATTAATTCCAGTATTTAGTGTGTTAATTTTTGAGCTGCCCTGGCCATCACATAAGCGTGCTGGGTGTAACACCATATTTGATCCCTGGTCATCTACAGAACTTTACATGCACACCTGCTTATCATCCATCTTTTCTGTGGAGATTCTGAATCGGTTACACTACTCTTAAATCTCCCCATTTTCCTATTTCTTTGGTTATTTTACATGTCCTTTCTGTGCATTTAGGACTACTCAATGTATTATTTTTATTGTACTTGTGCAGCCTCCCCTAGAAATCTCCTTTTAATATCAGCAGTGTTCTTTGGCAGCAAAGCTACACAGGGTTGCTCTGTTGCATAGAGAATCAATTCCTGGTTTTTGTTTGGCAGCTGACTTAGTTTTTTGTGGTGCCCTATAGCTCTTCTACTGCAGTAGTCTGTTTAGCTATTCTTTTATGTTCTTCATTTTGTATATCTTTATTCTCTTTCCTTTTAATCCAAGTCCTGTACTCATGAAGTGGCATAATAAAATTACCCATTTTATTTTCTGTTTCTTAGCACTTTCTAATTGCTTTCTTTTTTGATTGCTACTCAGTACTGAGTTGATGTTCTTGTAGAACTCTTGCACACTCCCAAGATTTCCCTTGAGAAATGAAGCTTATTTCTCACCCAGACAATCTTTCTAATTTGGTTATTTAAGTGTCTAGTCTTAACAATTACGCCTGCGTGGATAGCTCTGTGTTGAGCATCAGGAAAGGTTATTAGCACAGTTGAGTTGCTGTGTGTGGCTTCTTAGTTTTAGAGTAAAATTCACTGGGCTAGAAGGAGTAGTCATATCTAGAATGGTTCTGAACTTTAAGCCTAGTTTTCCTGCATCTTGGGTGGGTGCTCAAAGTTCAGATAAACACTGGGATCTAGGGCTTGCATTTTTTTGGCGTTTCAGTTACTTTTGACTTTTTTTTGCTGTATGAATCATTTTGGTTTCAAATGAGTAAGAGAGAGACAGGTTCTGTTCCAAAGTGGTGTTCATGTGATTCTCTGGGATGGGGCAAGTTGTGTATGTGCCGTGGTACAGAGATAGCACATGCATGCCAAACTGGGTGAGAAATATAGCTACATACCTTAAAGTCCTATATTGCTTGCCTTTTCTGTTTCCATAATTGAGGAGTTTTCCTTTCTGGAAAGAAACAAATGCAGTTCACTAAATCCATTAAATTCACTTTTCTTTTTGCAGCAGATGGAATGCAAGCAAAAACAGAGAAGATAAGATCTTCTCAGAAGAATGTGAAAAAAGATACAGGAAAACCAGAGAAACTTAAATACAAGCCACTCACAGGCAAGGTGTTTTACCTCGATATTCCATCAAATGTCATCTCTGAAAAAATAGGAAAGGACCTCAGAGAGCTAGGAGGGGTAAGTTAATCTGCAGAGACCATTATGAAACTAGAAAAAAAATCTGCATATGCAGAATGTCTTTTCCATGTTCTTTGTGGCTGTATTTTAACATTATTTGTTTTTTATAAGTGATAGGATTTTTTTTTTATGTTTGCCATAATGTTTAATATGAACAATTAGCTTATTAACAAATTATTTTGTGAGTTTTTGCTAGAAGCTGATTTGCTAATTGTAAATGAAGTGCTCATTATAAAACTTCGGTTTTGGTTGGTTATTCATTTGCTTAAAATTTTATCCAAATTTAGTAAGTTTCATTGAGGTGATTTTTTTTTTTTTCCGTTGCTTCTGATTATGTTGACACTTTTACACCTTAAAACTTAAGTTCTTCAGCTGAACCTTAAAGAGGTTAGAGGAAGTGTTTTGCATATGCTTATGAAAAGTCAGTAATTTCACTAAGTATGTTCTGCACAGAGTATATTAGTGAGTATTTTTAAATACTCTTCTTTAAAATGCTTAGAAAATATATTTAATACTTCCCTTGCTCCCCACCCCTCACCCAAGTCTGTCTTATGTATGGAAAAACTGTTTTGATACAAGCAGCACAGGGTATCAGAGTAACGCAAGCACTTTGAAGTTGAGTATATTGAATTGGTGTCATCTTGGCAGTTAAGGTTTTAAACACCCTTTAACCACAGAAACAAAAGGGATCTGCTTAAGTTGCTAGCTCTTCTGAGCATTGATTTGGTGATACTTCTTTGACCTCAGAGGAGCGCTGGGTAGTTTTTATGAAACTGAAGCTTGTAAATCAAGATGCTGTCTGATTTTGTAGTAGTGGCAAGGAACAGGAGTAATATGGTTTCGATTTAAATGCATCTCTTTACATTTAGCATTAAAGTGCATACTATCTTTTGTCTTTCTCTCTAGAACAGAATTTTAGGAATTCTGTTAGTAAGGTAAGGTTGCAAGTCAAAGAATGAAAAGGAAGTTTTTCTCTTTTATTCTGAGGAGCATATGCTTAAATCTGAGGTGCCCAGCACCCTCAAGATCAACTACCACATGTGTTTCCTTGTTACTTGTGGGGAGTGCACTGAAAAGTACCTCCCTCTATGTCCCTATGCAGCAAGAAGTATATAGAGCAGAATTGTAAGGTAGTTTCAAGCTTGCTGTCTGTGCAATTTGTACTTACCTACTGAGTAGTAGAGAAGAGGAAAATACTTTAAGCTACTTAAACTGGCAGGAAATAACAAGGCAAATAGCCCTGATAATCACACAGCAGTTGGTAACAAAAGACTGAAGGAGGAAAATGGAAGAGAATAAGCATGGGATTTTTTGTTGTTGAGTATGAAAAGAATCTACTCAAGTCTTCTACGTTTTTGACAGGTATTATGAGTACTGTAAGTATGAAACATGGTAACTATACTGGAATTTTACTTTTTCTGCTAGTTCTAAACTTAAAGAACTTACAGCATATGCAGGCCTTTAACAGACTGAACACTTCTGTGTAATTTCTGTTACATAAAATCATATAAATTGTGATTTTCCTTGGATTATTTCTCAGTGCAGTGCTTGCATTCCTCTATTTGGAAAGTCTTACAGCTAGGTAATTCAAAGAGTGATAATAACTGAAACAAAGCAGAGATTTGGTAGAGGTGACAAAATTAAGAGATTGAATTAGAATTTGTGACTGGTAAGATGCTAATTGTCATCCAGATCTTTAGAAAATACTGTCTTATTAATTCAATGGTTTTGAACTTAGTTATTCTAGAAGTTTTGTCACTTTAAAGTTTGCAATGTAAAATTGAGTTGCTAATTTATTGTCTGAAAGTAATTACTTGTTTTATATCTTTATGTCTAGAGAGTGGAGAGTTTTCTTAGTAAAGATATCAGCTATCTGGTGTCTAACAAAAAGGAGGCAAAATTTGCACCAACTCTTGGTCAGATTTCTCCTGTTCCTAGCCCAGGATCTGCATGTAATGGAGGAAATAGTTCACCTCATCCTAGCAACCAAAAAGATCGACACGATGGAAGTTCATTTAAGATAGTAGATACAGTAAGTTTCTTAGTAGTAATACTGCAAATCAGGTACAACCCACGGGATGTGCTTTTACAGATTTTCTTGTATTTTGCTTCCTAAATATGGCAACAGTTCCTTGGGTGAAAAAGGTGGGGTTTTGTGGGTTTTTTTGTTTGTTTGTTTTTCAACAGGTTTTAAACTACTTCAGGCTAAATTTTTTTAACTTAACTACCTCAATCTAATTAAGCAATGTTTCAAAAGTAAAAAATAAAAAAAAAGGAGTTTTTCTGCAAATAAGCAGACTATGCTAAAATCTGTTCTCATATAGAATGCCTGACTTTAATTATAACATTGACATTGTTACACTTGACAGCTGGATCAATATGGATAGGCTTACGATGGCATCCAGTGGTTCCTGCCTCTTCAGCGACGCAGCCGGACTGCATCTAGCTGCTGTGATGCTGTTGATGCAGATATCTGTTGTTCGATAGTAGTTCAAGGAAATTATTAAAATTGAACATGATGAATACTAAGTTTTTCTGAGCTCTTTCTTAAAGGATTACATTAGTTGCAACAGTTAGTATCTGATTTTGTGAAGATTTACGTGAAGTTTCTTACATGTGTAAGTCTCGTGCCCTTTCAAAATGCAGCTGGAAGCAATTAGCTGGACTATATACATGGTACTAACTTAGAAATGTGACTGGAAGCCAGTCTGTGGGCTGGTCTTTTCATAAGTGAGAACACCTCATTTGGTAAATAACCTGGATAGGTAAAGCTGTGTTCATGATGTACATACAGTACAAAAAAAGATGCACTGGATGAAAAACAGCAGTAGAGTAAACAAGAAATTGTCATACCCAAAATACGTATTTGTTAGCAACAATGTAAAATTGTCTTTTTTTTTTTTAATTAGATACAATGATACAGATGTGTTTCTGCTTTTATGTAGGTACGTATGAGCAGGGGAAAATCCTTAGTTGAAAAAGCAATCAAAGAGCAGGTAAGCCAAGTAAACAATGAATTTGTGCTTGAGAAACTTTGGGTTTGCTCTTGTAGGAAACAAGTGTTCTTAGTGGCCTGAGAGAAAAGTCCCTCATGGAACACTCAGGCAGAAGTTGAGGGATTGTCCTAAATAAAACTGTCAGGTCATGCTTGCTGAGTACTTCCTGAAGAATTGGAAGTATGTATATGATAATTTGTCAGGATTACTAGCATTTGGGAGGCACTCTCAAAGTTAAAAGGAAATATATAAATTCACTGTTTTCCAGTCTTAGGTACAATAGAATGTGACAATAGAGAACAGTTATGGATAAAATGTGAACAGAGAACCTTTCTGAAAGGTTAAATATAATCTTGTGATGATGAAGTGTTGTGACATGGAAATGGAAAAGTCAGTTGAGGAGAGTGATAGTCTTTTGGCAAGGAGCAAAGCATTTATGCTTTGATCTCAGCTTTCATAGTACATGTTGTAATGTATTTCTAATCATTTTACATGCTGTACCATATATTGCTTGAAATTATTAATATAATTTATTGTTTGCAGGACTTAATCCCCTCTGGTAGTATACTATCTAATGCTTTGAGTTGGGGAGTGAAAATACTTCATCTAGATGGTAAGTATTTTTGATTGATGAAGCCTAACTTGAACTTGTAACATTAATGTAATTATTCTTTTTTTGAATTCAAAGTACTAAAATTGAGAAATTACTTCAAACATACAAAACTAAACTCAGCTGAGTTAATTTTCCCTCTTTTTGCCAGATGTTAAGAACTACATTGAACAAAAGAAAAAGGAGCTCTGCCTCATCAAAGGAGCAGGCAATTCTGTTAAAGATGTGGTAAGTGGCTCTCTGCCCTTTGTGAAAATGCCACTTGTTAACTGAGAAAACACAGGTGTGCTAAATACTACCTACTATGAAGCTTACAGATTTTATTTCAATAATAAAGTTTTGCTCATGTTCAGTTTTTCAGAGGCAACTATGTTTTACAAATTGATTTAGAAACATCTTTGAAAAATAGAAAGTAGTAGCTATAAATTTCAGCATTATTAAAAAATAAATTCCATAGTAGCATTAAATAATTTGTAGACTTTGCTCTTGCAGAGAATATCTAAGAATCAGAAGTACTGAGCTGTGAAATTTCCATTCTGCCTGCCTCAAAATCAATAAAGAAAACTGTAGCTTGGTTTTAGTTTGATGTAGACTGTGGTTAAGTTGCACTGTATAATTTTCTCTGATACAGTGATTAGAAACCCTTTTCATTGGATGGACCATTTTGAAGAATCCCGGTTATGTTTCCTGAAGAAGCTGTGTCTGGGGAATCTGCATCAGTTGCAAAGCTGTGTCTAGGGAACCTGCATCAGTTGCAGAGCTCTGGATCTTTTCCTTTCTAGTCTTTGCAATAACTAGCATAAAACATCTTGGAGCTGTTCTGCCAATAATGTGCCGTTGGCTTGTGAAAATACCAATTTCTCCAGATTTTAGTGTCTGACATAGTGAGACATTGCAACTGTTTCAGCTGCTTGTGCCCTGCATCTGCAGTTGCTCTAATTGAAATTAATGGTGAAGTTGTACAATTATCTAGTCTAGGCGGGTGTCTGTGATAAGAAAATGGAAACACAGCAAGTGTGTGTTCTGTTGTTTTGGAATGCAATATTGGCTAATTACTGAGGCTATGTGAAAACATCTGCTAAGTAATCAGTATCATTGTTCATGGGTAGCAGAGTTTTTTTGGGGTTGGTTGGTTGTTTTTTTTTTTGCAAGTAGTATAAAATATGATTTTGTACCTTTACCAGAATTAATTGCAGCTAACAGCTGATGCTTGACTGTAGACTTTACTCTTTTCTGAAGGGAAATCTTCATTACTAAAAAAAACCAAAACACCAAATCAAATAAATATAATAATAATAATATTTTTTTTTAAATGTGTAAATCCATGCAAATGAGAGGAGTTTTTTTAAATTGGAGACTGTTGCTATCTCTATATTTTGTGCCATTTTACAGCTTGTAGTTAATTAGCGTTTATAAATCATTTATAAAAAGTGTCATGTGTATTTAAGAATCAACTTTCAACCATGATGTATTTTAGGAGAGGAAAGAAAGTGACTAAATTTACCTGTGTGGGTTTTTTGTTTGTTTTTGGGTTTAGGAAAATAAATTGAAATGTCTCAAGGAGAATATTTTTCAGTGTAGAAATAAATATTTCTTTGGAAAACATATCACTGTATTTCTGAACTACTAATGAGCTTAGTTTCCTGCAAAATTTATCATGGAGTCATGATTAACATAGGGAGACCCTCATAACTTAAAATTAGCTACAGCTAAATTTTTAAGTAAAATGCAGAATAATATTCATGGGGATTTTATATCCTCTCTCTTTTTTTCAATAGGGAAAACAAGCTACTGCTCAGAAGTCTAAAAGTAAGTATTTCAGTATTTATAGAGCTTTCTGTTTTGCCTTACTTTCTGAACACTTGAACATATACTACAGTTTTCACCTGGTCAAGCACGCTGCTGTAGTCTAATTTGTGTGTCTAACGAAAGCACGTAGAAAAACTATGGAAATCAAGAGTTTGTCAAAACATGTACATAATGAGTTCTGAAATAATGCGTCCTTTCTTACTCAGCTACTGGACAAATTTGCTGAATGAAAAAGAAGTTCTCATTTAATTTCCTTTTCTCCCCCTTTGAACAGTCAGACTGAAAAATCCATTTGTCAAAGTTGAAGACAGGAGTCGGTAAGCGTTCTCTTCGTGGGTTCAATAACATGGCTCTCAAACCGAGTAATTCCGAAACATTTAGTGTGCCTTGAGAAAAAGGCCTTCACATTTCCATTTCCTTTGACTTCCTGACTGTAGATGCCAGGCATGCTGTACTCTTATAATAACATACAACGTTTTCATCTCTGCACACTCTCAGTAGATATATGTGTTTAGCTACTGAATGAGATTAAACAAGTAGTAGTATGGTAGGGATTATTTGCAGTAGGTAAGGGAAGTGGAAAGTTAATATGATTCAGCTTCAGTTTGTAGATCATGAGTGGGGTTTTTTGGTTTACTTTCTGCCAAGGGCCATAGGAATGAAAAGGAAACCCGCAAGCTTTGAACCTTGACATCTTTTCTTAGATCCAAATCCTTAGCCCAGAAGGCCAATAAAACTTTGTATACTAAATTGCAAAGTCCCTGTAGTCCCAATTCAATAGCATTCATCTCCTGAAGAGACTGTTTAAATGTAAGAAAAAGGAGGTTGTTACAGTTAAAATCTTACATTGAAATTAGGTTTAGTTTCCTGTTCAATCATTCCCTTTTAAAAGGGAAAAGAAATCTATTAATTTGATTTCACTATCCACAGTAGCATGAAATCTGATACTTTCAGCCTTTAAAATTCTCACATCTTTCTGGTCCTGTAAGGAAATAGCAGTTTGCCAGAAGTTGAGAGAATAATGAGTTATAAAAAAGGGCAGTTCTGCACAGCATATTTTGCACCTTTAAATTCTTAACTAACTATTGCTCTATAATGATGTTTACAAACTCCAAATTCTTTGACCTGATTTCTTTGACACTATCCTGAAAGAGCTCTAAACATGTTCTTACACTGAGTTGGTGTAACGGGTATGAGGGACATGAGGATAGTGGGGAGAATTGAACCAACACAGTTCTAAGAATTTCATGTATAGATATGTGTGAATTTGACTTCTGAATGTAGCTGGATACTAAACACCTGAAACACTTCTAAATGTTTATGTTACATAAACAATGCTTTTTAATATTTAAATGTCTATGAAACATAAGTAGCAGTTTTCCAGACTTGCTCTTTTTCTTCTGCCTGGGGAGCTTATAATGATAGTGCTGTGGAGAAAAAAACAGACTGAACTCTGGTATCAGCACTTCAGTCAAATGATTCAGTATATGAACTTTAGTCATGCCCTATGTTAAACATTTTTACTATATCCAGAGCACTGGTAGAGTTGCTAGTTGTCGTTAAATACAATGGTGTACAGAAAAATTATATTTATGGAAAATGAAAAGGCCAGGTTTTATATTTTGAATGGTGAGTTGATTAAAATTTGTCAAAAAAGGAAATAAATTCAATGCATTGTGTGTTAGGAACTGCTATAGCTACATCTCAGGAACACAGATGTACCATCACCCAGATGGTTCTTGGTTTTATTGGTTACCTAACTCTCAACAATAAATAGGCATGAAACGAGGGAAGGTGTAAGACAGCAATGAAATTTCAAGGCAAATCTATTTTGAGAAAGTATCAAGTTTATAGGAAGGAAGGAAGGAATGACATTCTAGGGTAGTTATCTGCTTAGCATTCTGTGTACATTATATGTAAAAGAGAAACACTATTTCAGGATTTTTGACCTGATTGTAATTTGTGCTATAAACCCCTTTTTCCATTTCTCATGGTTCTAATGCACTTATTTTGTCTAATACAGCCAGTACCGACCATTTTATCTACAGTTACCCCGTTTTCCGGCTCTGAACTACTGTGTTCCAAAACCATTTAGTCCATTTGAAGCGGATAAGAAGCATCTTTCTGGTCAAAAGCAAACTCAGTCTAAGCAAAGGTTTGTTGACAGCTTGTTATGCAAGTGTGGACAGAGGAGGGGGTGATTCTCTAAAACAATTCTAAAGTAACTGTGCTCTAAAAGAATTGTTCTGCCTCTGATTTTTTGTGATATTTAATGCTAATAGCCACGTCTCGCTGATGTGTTTGCTGCACTGTAACTTTTGATGTCTATCTTCTGTACCTGCTTTATCCTGTCTTTAGTCCTTTCTTTGGACATGCAGATACATACATCAAAAATGCGGCCTTCTCCTATCACTGTGGGTCAGCATAAGATATTTTTTTCCTTTCTGCCACTGGTTTCTTCTTTGTCCTCATCTTGGATGCCATCCAGTAAGTATTTTACAGGAGGTGGATTTCTTAAGACTTCTTTTAATGTTTGTCAGTATAATGCTAAAGTAGGCAGTTAAAAAGTCTTAAAACAGTGACATAGTCATTGTGCAAAATCATTGTTGATAGAGTGCACATTGTTGAGTCAAATTTATAGAAATTAGACTCTGCAAATACGGTTTCAGGCTCTATTTGAGCACTCCAGGTGCAGTTAGAATTTCTGGTAAATCAGTTTTGTGATTTGGCATTACTTTAGGAGTCTTCATTATCTGGGTTTTGGTGAAACAAACGATTGGTTTGAATTTCCTCTACCCAGCATATTTGGAATATTGGTGATTCTTTCATTGACTTCTAAAATTGATTCAGGTGAGAGGACTGGAGATAGGTAGGTGAAAGCTAGGTTTGCTCTACGTGGGATTTTCTGTATCTAGCAACTTTTGCTGGTTTTCTGTCCTTGGAGTCTAGAATTTACACCTGTGATACTTGTTTTCTTTATAAAATAGCTTATCCACTGTTCAGGTTCTGTTCAGTCAGTCTTCACCATTATGATAGTGCTGGAGGTTTTCAAGGTTTTCAGATGATGTTACCATGGTGAATATATATGTGTGTATATATATTTATTTTTTTTTTTAATTGCAATGAATGTAGCAGTATGAAAAAGCAAAGCAGCTATAGTGCAGCACTAACCCTTGCAATAAGAAGGTGATTTCTGATGGTGTCTCTTCACAGGGGGTTAGAAAGGCAGTATTCTTTTCATTTATATGGATTAAGGAGTATGGTATATTAAAAATTTCAGGAGTTATGTTTGAATGAATATTCCTATTTAATCTTTCAGATTGGCACATGCCAAAGAGATATTTGGGTGGGAGATTATTTCATGCTCAGCAGGTCAAGGTGAAGCATGTCAGTTACAGAAGAAAGGGGAGTGCTCATTTGTTTTACCTTTAACAAGGAGAAAAGCTTGTTGAAGCAAAGTTGTCAATTCTACTCACTTCTGCATTGGGCAAGACCTGCAGACATTTTTCAATCTTCAGATGATAAATTCTGTTGCTCAGATCCTGCTGTACTAGTTCCCTGTGATTGTTCCAGTTCTAAAGAGGGAAGGTGGAAAGGCTGGTGTAATAGTAAAAGTACACCGTTAGGTGTGGCCTGTCCTGTGTAGCCCACAAAAGCTGAGGCAGATGTTAATAACTTCTACTTGTTGATTGAAAGCTGTCATTGAAGGCAGCATACCCTTCTTATGCTGAACAACACAGGACTATGCTTTGTAAATTAGAGATTTTTCAAGACTTTTTTTTTGATGTGAAGTCCTGAGCTTACGTCTTTGTGGATACTTGGTAAAGTTGGTTGGAATGATTGACAGGGAGATGGCACTATTCCCCTGAAGGAAAAGGGACGTGGAGATTGGTGGTTTTGGTCGGTAAAGCACAGCTAGCATATCATCCTTAAGAGGTTTTGTAGTGAATTGCAGTAAACAGTTGCTCTTGCCAGAGGGCTCCAAGGGTTATGGAGCAGCTACTGAAAACCTCTTCATGTTTTAATCTCCAGGAAGAACTGGAGGTTCATTTCCTTGTATTTCCACTTAGCCTGTACCTAGTAAAACAAGGCAAAATTACATGTGATCAGCATACTCATAACGTAGATATAACCAACAAATATGACTGGTTTTTTACTTCTACCAATGAATGAAAGGTCATCTGTTAGACTAAGTGGTTTTGCTGTGTGTTTTCTTGGCATCAGAAATGCTCACAGTCAGTGAGATGCTGGAAGATGTTTTGGGTTTTTTTCTAGCTATGATTTTATCAAACCTCCTTTTCTTTTCAGCTATGTGCAGAGATTTCACTATGTCCTTTGTTTAGTCAAGTGAGATTTTTTTGTTTAGCAATTTTGCTTTGTTTATTTTGAGTCAGTGATAGTAGTACATCTGTCTGTACTAACCTGGATGTTTTATGCTTACCTGTAGTTCCACTGGGTCTGCCTGTCTTCTTGCAGTAATTTATTTTTTTTTAATTAACACATTTTTTCTCTTTATTTTTCCTTAGCATTGACTAACATAATGTAAATAGTTTGAGGAGAAATAAAGGGTGGGTTTTATTTTTGTAAGTGAATAATAATGAACATACTGTGAGAGGCAAGTATAGAACTCAGCTTCATATTTCAGACATCTTTTCTGTTAACAGAAACAAAATAAATAGTGACAAGGACTGTGGAACTCCTGTACAGCTCCCTCAGAAGGACAAAAAAAAGAGAGGATATTGTGAATGTTGCGGGAAGAAATATGAAGATCTGCAAACAGTATGTGAAATGTCAAGTATATGCTTTGATACAGTCATCTCTTCAATGTAGTATCAACAGTCATTTCTACTTGCTAGTTTAATGTTTTTATCTTAAAAGATTTCATGAATATATCTCCTAAAAAGCAGAGTGTATTTTTTAATTCCTACTATGTTTTAATTCTTGATTGCTGCTTCTTTGTATCATAGCTGAAGACACTAGTAGCTCATGTTTCAGACACAATAGTAATTAATGTTTACTTACTGCTCCATATCATACTGTTGACTTTTATGTTCATATCTGTAGTATTAGATTTGTTTCATGTTTGTGTGTTTTTTTTAAATTTTAGCATCTTGAAAGTGAACAGCACCAAAATTTTGCAAAAAGCACACAGTATCAAATTGTTGATGACATAATCTCAAAGTTTGTTTATGAGTTTGTGAAATACAAAGATGATGCAAAAAAAATAAAAAGGTAAGTTACATTTTCTAAATTTTAAAGACTGAATTAAGACATAGAACATAAAGAAAGTTATGATATTCTGGATCTGGTACAGAATAAATTTTTATTTTAAGTCAAATCACTGAAATTTGCACTAGAGTTGTATCTGGCAGTCCAGTTCTTTAAAGCAGAAATTAGGGAAAAAAATATTAAACGTGCAGATGACATCACAAGAACATGAGGCTGAAAGGAATTGCTAAATGTTGTCCTACCTGGCCTTCAGCTTCAGAAAAGCAAGATCTACTGTAAGTATCGCTGACAGAAGGACAACAGTGTCTGGACATCCTGCTCTAAAAACCTTCTGTTATTCTTAATCGCTTAAGAGCAATGGATGATATCCTCAGTCAGTCTGATCTCCTGACCAGTGGAAAAACTTTTCCGAGTCTAGATCTTCCTATCTATACTCTAAGCCTCTTGGCTTCTGTCCTACCTGTGCTGGACAAGCTTTCCTTTTTTCAGAGCTCAAAAGCTTAAATGGGCAAGAAAAACTTGTTTCATGTCTTGACTGTAGGCACCAGTGTCTTTCTTACTTGGAACAGTAACTCCATTCAAGATTGCTCTGTTTTTTTGCAAATGAGTAGGTAGATAAGGAAAAATCTTTCTCATTTATTTAGAAGGAAAAAAGTGTTGAGGAAATAAAGATATTCTTAGTGAAATGAAAGGAATTGCAAATAGAGTCAAACAACTGATAGCCTAATGACGGCAAGCCTTTGTTCCTTCTGTGGCTTAAAAATACTCAAGAGTGGTTAGGTTTGAAATACTGTGTCAAGAAATAATACATACTTATGCTAATTGTGTGTGTATATATCCTAGAATATTTGTAAGTATTGATAGACATCGCATTATATTCATTAACTTCTTTTGTTCTAAATACCACTGTGCATTGCAATTTACTGAAATACCAGACTACTTACTTCATGTAGTAAAAAAAAGAGAGATGTAGAAATCAGTAAGAAAACATCAAATTCAAACATAGGGCACTCTGTTCCTGTAGAAATAGTGTATTGCTACCCTAAATATAGCTTTCCTTTAATTAAAACTGGAAATTGCTTTGTCAGTTCTGTTGCTTTTCTAGAATTAGTTGCCTATGAAGTTACGTTGCCCAAGTTTTGGCTTTTTAAAATGTTTGTTCATAATTCTAAACAATTTCATTGTAGGACAAAATGTAGTACAGGATACTTTTCTCCTATTATTGGAAAGATAACTAGACCAGATGAGCTGAAAGAAAGACTGAAAAAGCAACGCATTTCATTGAAAAGTTACTCGTGGAAGGATACAGCAATGCGGGCACTCAAACTGGATCGCTGGCCTGCAGAAGTACAACCAAATTCTGTTCCAATACCTACTCCTCTTTCTGGATCTGTCTGTTCAGTTCTTTATTGTCACCTGTCACAACCTTCAGAACTAAAAAGTAAGTTCAGAAATAATTATGAAAATATTAAAACCAATTACTCCTGTGCTGCAAAACTAAGAGAGACTGTTACATCATCAAATTTCATACAACCACCTCCTCAGAAAGATGACAAGGCATACATGGAGAACTTCCCTCAAGCTGATAAGCCATTCAGTAAAGAAACAGTGAAACCAGAACTAAATAAAAAGAATTTACAGTGCTTTCAAGAGGGCATATGTACTTTATATTCTCGTACTCAAGCTACAGATTTTAATGAAAAAGACAAAAACTTATCACAGCCAAAACGAAAATTAAAGAATGCACTAGTTCTACCAGCAAAGTGTTTGAAAAAAACAGATGACAATCCTACGTTTGTCAAGAAACTTTGTAACCTACGTGATAATCATCAACAGATGCAGCACAATGTAGTTCTGGAGGCTGAGGTATCTGATTCTGTTGTAAACAAAGAACTTAATGAATCGGCTGCCAGTGCTGCACATAGTTCACCATCTGGAAAGCTGCACAGAAAAGTGAAGCTTTACTTGGGAAGAAATAAACGAGAAACCCAGAAACAAAATACAGAGTTATTCATGAAGTATACAGATGAACTGTCTGTTCCTGAAGAGAAGAGAAGTTCTTGTAGCTCACCAGTGCAGGCCTTACTGGAATTATTTCAGACAAGTGAAAGAAACTCCGAATTTGGAGGTTTTTCAGGTTCCACTGAGAACAAAGGTTCAACTGGCATAAAAGACAGATGGGAAGGGCAGAATAGAGAGGCTATATGGTCATTACTTTCCTCTTCATCCTCATCCCCATTTGTTGGATTTTAATGCTGCGTTATTTAAAATAATGATTTTCCGAAAAACTTTGCAAATTTAAGATTTTATTTGTGGAGACTTTAATAGCTGTATTATATGTACAGATGGTTTGGTTTTCAAGGTTATTAATGCAGGAACTTCTGTATATGTAAATATGAAAAATAAAACCAAGGTATGTTTTTTGGGTTTTGTTTGTTTCTTAAAAGGTACTGCTTTATCACACCTATTAAAAGCCTCTGACTCCAGGTTTGGGACAAAATTAATTGCTAAGCAAAACAAAAACATTAAGTATGAAGAAGTAGCTGCATTTGGATAGAATAATTTTCTAAAATAATTTATTATAGTATGTTCTAAACCATAAGTAACTGGATGTTCCTTTCTAAGTAAGACAGCCCGTCAGACTACTGATGTTTCTTGATTGCTTCCCTTCCTATTCCTTCTGCTGCTGTTTTATTAGAGAATGTAAGGAAAAAAAAAAAAAAAGGTCTCTTGGCTTTCCTAATATTTATTCTGCTGAAATTGTCTTAGAGAACCTAGGTAATCACAAAGAAATAGGATAGGAAAATGTATATTATATTTTTTGGCTACTCTGCCATAATACATCTAGTTTTAGTCTAAATACAAGTTATGTATTTCAGACAGTAGGAAAGCACTAGACACATGCTTTTAAGTTTCCTTTACAAAAAAAAAGCACAACAGGGCAGCAACAATAGCAACAACAGAACCACCAATAAGTTTCTGATTGACTCAGGGCATTTGTTTGAATATTTTATTTTCTTTTTCTTTCAGAGTAGCCAGCCTGTCTGACTAGCTTACTCAGCAGCAGACTGAAAGACACAAGTGAGAATTTAATAAGTCAAATCTTTACCAGAGCCAATCTCTTTCAGAATTTCCGTATCTGTAAATCATTGCAGGCATGAGTATGGAATAACAGGAGGTAATTGCAAGGCTTTATTAATAAATATAAGTGCTTGAACATCATATAAGAGAGCTAAACCAGCAGAAATTACTCTCATTAACTATTGTGTAAATTACTTGTTTGCATTTCATCTCTTGCTTATTTAATATTCTCAAACCTATTCTGTTAGTGTTGTTATGGTTAAAGTGCTTTCAGATGTTGCATACTATTGCCTGTCCTTTATAGGATATTTTCTACAAGGGATAGGCAAAGCTTGGTGTGCAGGAGTGGCTGAGGAAAATGACATTACTTTTCTTTAAAGAGTGTATGAATTGGAAGCTTAATGATGAAAGATTTGCTGTCACCTTAAACATGATGTTCCTCATTCCACTGTTCATCTAATTGCCTGTAGAGTCTGGTAAGAACTGCTTTTTGGTCTCCACATTTCTGGTCACCTCTGGCTTGATTTATAATTTACTCTGATCTAGATTAACATCAAGAAAATTATTTAGAAAGTCATTACAGAAAAGAGCAAAAGTAACATTTTACAAAGGAGTTGATCTTGAATATGTATGTCTATATATATATATATATTGCCTGTAATTTACCAATATATAGTGGGTTAGGAATGGAGCTTTAAAGTAGAACATCGAAGCAATTTGTTCTTCATTTTGAGTGATGCTTTAATGATAGAAGGATTGTGCTCTGATTCAATGAATGCAGTCTATTTTAGGAACAAGTGTTTGTCCATTTTTCTTCTCTTGAGAATGTTTTTGTTTGGTTTTGGCGTGGGGGGGAAGGAGGCTACTCTTTGATTCAGTACTAAAGTCTTAAGAGAAACCTGCATTTTCCCCGTAACGCATTGCAGTGATCTGCCAGTAGGTATCTCCTGGGGACATCTTCCTCCCATCTCTGAGACACATAGTGTGGTGGCCTCCATCCAACTGGAATGTATATGCATGGTTATTTATATATATAAAGATCATTGTTATAGTTAAATATTAAAGGGAGAGGTAGTCAATGTTAGCAAATCTCATCAGCTACCCAATGTGTATGTTTCTTATGATTAGCTGCAATGTTAGCTAAATGGCCACTGTAAAGAGGTTTGCCATTGAAATATGGAGACTGCTCATTGTAATGGAGAATGAGATGGGAGAGTCACTGCTACTGGTTGCAAAAAGCATGTTTAGTCACCATGCAGACTTTGTGTGCAGATGACTACTCACAGTAGTGTGTGCTGAGTGCCCTTTGTATGTAGCATGTTCAGGTAGCATCAAGAGCCACAGTAAGCCCATTAACTATTTCTTACTCAGCATGTTGTGTGCAATTTTCATGTATTTATTATCTTTCAAGCTTTTTCTTTTTCTAAAAAGTTGTTAAATTTAAAAGGAATGATATATCTAGTTGAAAAAATGAGTAAATATGGAAGGCTAGTTATTAGAACATTTGTCCATGTCTCTGACTTCCTGAGAAGAGAATGAGTATGTTCAAAATATATGGTAGGGATTCTGGGAAATGTCAGATGCTTCAGACACTACCACAAGAGCCTCTGTAGTCACTAGAATAAAGGATTAGCATTAGAAGTGCATCTTATCTGTAAGTACATCTTTGTGATAATTGCATAGCACGTAGTTACAGTTTGAACTCTTGGATACATGAGTTTCTTCTCATGCACTACACTTTGTCTTGCTTTCTGAGAATTTGAAAAGCTGGTGTAGGTAATTTTTATATTCTATTCAAAAACAACTGTTAATATACTGATTGTTGCTTCCTTTTTGTGATGCTTAGAGAAACTTGAAGCTATATTCCCACACTTTCTACAGCCTACACCTGTACACAGTGTGGGAGTCAAAATTTTAATGAAGCACCCCAGTCTTTGCTGTTACAAAAATGTGAAAGCTTTAACATTTGTGTAGAACAGACACTACTTCAGTTTAAACTCTGATTGAAGAAAGTCCCCCTGACTTTTACACTATAAAAGTACTCTTATTTAAGTGATTATCCTGTGGCCCAGTGGCTGTTAAAATTTCTCATAGGTGTGGCAAGCACACTTCTGAGGGTGCAAAATATTTTACCATAATCTTTAAAGTGTTAAATAGAAGGCACGTGCATGCACACATACGTTCTGTTACCCAAAGCCTGTGCAAACACTACTGGTTTGGTACTTCAGTGTAATGGTGAGTTGGAACTGATTTGTTCAAACCCACTTGGTTTCATTACCAGGGGAGAGAGCAAAATGATTTTCAGTAAAGACTTTTAAAATGGAAACTGTAGCTACAAAGTTGGAATGGTAGTGACAACATCAAAAAGATGATGACAAGAAAGCTGGGGAGGGACTTTTTAGGCTGTCGGGCAGTGATAGGACCAGAGGGAATGGATTAAAACTAGAGATA
>WUAM01000363.1:1166390-1191602 GCA_024336885.1 Actenoides hombroni | reverse complement strand
CCAAAGAAACCAACCCGTAGGTATTTATATTTGTGCAATGGATACAAAGAGAGAGCTTGCATGAAGAATGACAAATAGTGATGATTAATATAGTAAATGAGTGCCTATAAATATTTTGAGACTGCTAGGGAAAGTAAGAGATTTTGAAGCTCTTTAATGTGGTGTGATATGGGAATCCAGTTCAGTGAGACTGAATTTTTGATTAAAATTAGATATTTGCAAGTGGCTATAGAGAGGGCCTGAGGAAATCATGTTGCATTTATATTTCATTGTGTATTTTTAAAGAAAGATTCTTTGGCTTGGAGATATTTATTTTTATTGCTGGACCTAGGCTTATTTCTGAATTTTGCCTCTGAGCAAAGTTTTTATTCTCCCCAGTACAAGCAGAAAAGTAAATTTTTGATCAAATCTCTTATATGCAGCAACAATATACTGCATAACTCTGGATTCATTACAACACAACTGAGGCTGAAAATTGTCTTTTTATAATATGTACACTTGCTAATTAACACTGTATTCCTCTAATGTAAGTGTAATGATTATTTTCAAAACTACAGTTAATTTTTTTTTTTAGGTAAATCTACATAAAATGTTTAATGTATTTTTCATTTATTTTCATTAATGTATTTATTTTGATTTCCCGCGGACTTACCTGTGTCCTTACTAAACTCAAGAAACATTTCATACACACTGAAAGGATTTTTAACAAGCCGAGGTTTCTATTACATTAAATGGGGGATGGGAGGGTAGTTAAATTAATATCTAAGGAATCTATTATTTTGTAAATATGCCTGACTCCCAGAATGTATGTTGTGAAACCTCATTGTCCTTACAAGCTCTGAAACAGAGATTTAAGCTCTTTCTTGCTATAACATTCTGTAGTATTTTCTCTCTTGGTTCTCTTAACGCTTTACTTGCAAGTCTACAAATTCGATCAGCATCTTTTCATTACAAACCACAATGCTGTAAATAGTAGTAAATGTTAAATTCTATACATCAAAGGGCAAACGTATAAATGAGATTCTCTTTTTTTTTTTAAAGACATTCTTCTCTTTTGATAGAAATTATTCTTATCTCTTCTAGCAAAACTTACTAAAAAGCTTTATGAAGTATACTTCAGAAGAAGCGTATCTTGTGAGGAATTTCACGTTGTCACCATATATTTTTAGTTCTTTTTTTCCTTATTTTAATGAGGAAAAATATTAGTCAGCGTGTTCCTCTGCCACTTTCAATACGCAACTGATTGCACACAATGTGATGAAAGTGTCTAAAATGTTTCCCTTTGAAATTCTTGTTAGTTTGATTATTAAAAAGAGTGTGTAGCTTTTAGATGTTTCACTGGTGGTTAAAATATTTGACCTATTTGAAATTAAAATCTTCCAAACGTATTTGAGGTTACTTACAGTAAAGTACAATAAGGTTCACCATTGATCTTCAATGTTACATGTTGGTTGTACTTTATGTACGTGTGTTCTCTTTGCAGATACTCATTTTTCAGGGCCAGTTTCTGGAGTAAGTTGATCCCTAGAAGTAGTACTGAAGGGACTGTATCAGAAATCATTATTCTGCTGTGTTTCTTTGTAATAATAAATAGTCCTGCTTGGTACTGATTGCCCATCTCCTCTGATACTGCCGTGATCCCTGAGGCACGAAGCAGGTGATTTAAAATAATTGGTATCGCATCCCTCTTGTTTGGCAGGGAGGTTTGTGTACCACTAGGATTCAAGCTTTTAATATTTGTTTCAGATAAAATATCTTTTTTGCTTAGTGACTTGAAATAATCCTTTCCACTCCATTTACTTTCGATTCCTTTCAGACGTTCACTGAGATGCTTGAACTTTGCAATCTTTGACAAAAGCTAGCTCCCGTGTCGTTGCACTAGATGAGTGGGATGCTTAGTATTTTCTGTAGAGGGGCTTGCAGGGTGCTGCACTTCACGTGCCACTAGAAAGTGCATCTGAAAGTACTGCGGCTGATTTCAGAGTTGTTACCAATATTTTCCTTCTTCGGTTGCATGTTATTAAAATTTCAGGTCGTTTTGATTGTGTTGGCACTGTGCTCTTCCATTAAGTTGTTAGATTCTCCTTTCCTGGCTCTTGTTCATGTTCTGCATTGAGTGCATCTCTCCTGATCTCCAAGAACTCCTCTTTTATGACTCAGTTGTCAGACGCCAATGTGTCATGCCTGTGGTTGTTGAAAAAGCCTCGAATTTTCTGAGAAAGATCCTTGGTTTGGGAACTGAATGGCGTAAGTGGTTGTCTTGCTTCAGTGGTTTAGAGGAGCCTTTGCAGGTGTCTTTGTTACTTTTGCTTGAATGAGGTGTTATAGGTGGAATAAAAGGGCTTATTTCCTTTCTTTGACTTCTTTTATTGACATGTGTCTATGAGTGTAAGCTTGCTTTGCAACTGGCCATCTTACTTAGTCACTGAACAGGCAGGCAGATGTGCTTGAAAATAGTGTAGAGCCAAGACTTTTAAAAACCCATTTCTTTGTTTTGTGGTTATTAATTAGATAGTCAAAAGAATTGTTATCGTAAAGATTGTACTGGCTGGCACTCTTAAGGTGCAGTTTTTTCCTTATGTTGAATGAGATCTGTGAGCTGCCATTGAAAAGGGGAATGTCTTTCTCTCTTGCACCTCCCCTCCATCGTCTTTCCATTGCATCTACTCATGGTGTAACTGTATAGTTTATTTGGATCAACTTATTTTTCCGACAGAAAACAGATCCACTCCAAGTAATGATTAATTTTCTGATGCTGATCTGACTTTCTGGGTAGTCACACGAGCTGCCAAGGGAGAGCAGGTGGGAACACATGGTCAGAATGAAGCAGAACTGTCCATTTTTGTCAGCGGACCCCAGTACACAGTCTTGCAGTGTTTTACAACCACATATCAGGATTGAAGGAAAGGCTGCAATTTCTGGAAAGGGCTGAGTTTGTCTGGCTATCCAGAACATGCATCTTGGTATCTCAGTAGGTTTGAGATGCATTTGAGATAGGCTTGATTGCACTTGAGCTTACATCTAAAGGTGAACTTCCTGAGTTTGCACAACTTGTCTTGGAGGTGGTTACATCTGTGTAATGTTCTTCATCTTAATTTATTAATAGGCATTTTCTCCCTTAAATCCACTTTAACAGCTTCTGTCAGGGAGTAACTGTGGTCCAGGGTCACCTCAGAATTACATTAGCCTTGTAATTGTTTATCTTAGAGACGTGTTCAAGGGAGGAAATTTCCCAGACCAAATCAATATAGTGCAATATACCTCGCAGTTAAAACCAAAATGGAACACACCCCCCCCGCCCCCAGTTATTTTTGCTTTTTCAGTGAATGAGGTGAATAATTTTTAATGACAAAGGCTACATTCAGTATATCTACATTTACAAATTGAAGTTAGGCCTTTTATATTCTTCCTTACTGACGAATTCTCTTTTGGTACTGGCATATGGTCATATAGAAGACTGTGTACACAGAGCTAAATGATGGCATATGTAGCTATGCTGTTAACAAACAGAGATAATAAAGTACTGTAGCACGTTCTTTGCATTTGATAATGTAATGATGAAAAGCAAACAGCTAAGGCTGCTGTTACTCCTTTGATCAGAAATGGGTGGTTGCGATGCAGATAGATAAATGAAGGTTAGTTAAGATTAGCAAACGTGCTGCAGTGGAACGAGGGAATGACAAAACTAGTATTGGTCCCCAGCACCTGACTTGTTTCTTGGCCTGTCACATCCTTTCTGTGAGCAGCAGCCTAAAAATTCACATCTAGCAAGCAAAAGAAGATAGAATTTTAAAATAATTCAAATCAAACTGCTGCCTAAGAGTTGGAAAACAAATGCAAATGCTAATGTGATCATTTGTTGACGGCTGGTTTTGCTTTATTGGTGGATTTGTGCTGACTGCCTTGGGTGAGAAACAGCTAAATGGTGGTGCAATGTGTGGGTAGTCAAACGTGCTGTGGGTGCATCCATTGCAGATACCAGCTGGCTGTGTCACTGGTCATTTGGGACTAGCTTGGGTTTTTTCTAAGACTTTATCTTTTTAATTTATTTATTTTTTCTAGAAAGTGGGCTTTAATATTGATGATAATTAATTACTGAAATTATTTACCCAGATAAGTTAAACTGTGCATTATATTCAGATAGTTGGTCAAAGATGACACACTTGTTCAAAAGAGATGCTCTTAAATCATCCAGAAATTGCAAGAACCACTTAGCAAAGACCTGTGGCCTGTGTTACCAAGCAGGCTAGATGCAATGGGAATAGCTGAAAGGGTATCTGACTCTGCAAATTGTATCTACTGGAAGGCCTTATAAGAAGCTTTCCAGTTAATACTGCATCCTTCTGAACTGTGATGTAAATATGTGGAATTTCTCATCATGCAATTCTGAGTGCACATTCACTGCAGTGGCACAGGTAGCCATTTTTGTAGAGGGCACTCAGCCTGAGCAACCTCTAATAAGAGAAGCTCTTCTGTCTGTCTGTCTGTCTGTCTTCTTTCATGGCATCAATAGTTTGTAAATATGCATTCATGGTTGTTGTCTTTTTTTATTTATTAATACTCATGCTTATATATGTAGACAGAAAAAGAAAATTCTGCTGTAGGGCAACTAAAAACTGTAATAAACAAAAACATCATGGTTCTCTAGGCTTTCCATTTCTTTTGTTGCTGTTCTTTTCCAGGGAAACTGGTATTCTAAACTGTTCTGGATTTAATGCCTATTGAAAGCCTGCCAGCAGTTTTAGAGAGAGTGAATTTGATGATTCACATTATCCTATCCTGTCCTGTGTTTCCCAGAGTTTTCAATAAATAGTTTGTTACAGTTGTACTATCCTGTATTATATTTATTTAGAGAAGTGTAGTTTAGAGTTCTAAGTGGTTCTTCAGTGTTCCTTCTTAGATTCCTCTGTCTGCATGCTTCAAATCTTAATGTGCAGATTTCAATGGAAAGAAAACAGGAACAAAGTTGAAATGGCTCCAAAAAGTCTGAAAGTAGCTTTTTCTTATTGATTAGTTAAATAACATGGCTGTTCCATTTCTCGGGAGTTTTCAGGTCTAGAAATAACTGTTGCATTTTGATTGCAGAGCTGAGGATTTTCTTCCACTACTATTAGAATAAATATTCTTTTTCTGGCAGATCATGGGTATTCCCATGTTTGTCCTCTATAGGAGTTAATGAAAGCAATTCATTCATGGAAAATACATGGAAAAAAGAGAAAGGAAGGGAAGAAAGGAACAAAAGATGTTTCTTTAGCATGCATTTTTCTTTGCTTTTAGTGACTACTCAGGAAGTTGGAGTTTTGGGAGCCTTTTGGAGGAGATAGGTTACAGGATGATGAGTCAGAGCTTTACAGAAAATGCAACATCAGATTTTAGCCCATTGCTATCACCTCACTATATGGGTTTAAATGAAAATTTGTCTGAATAAACAGTTTCTTTCAGGTAGTGTAGGTGAGACTTGTGAGTATATCCCAGTTTGACCAAATCAGTAACGTACCAGCTATTCACCAGTCTGTGTCCAGAGTCAGGTTAAGGAATGAGTAACACGTTAGCTGGGTGAAGTCTTCCACTTTCCTTTGCTCAGGTTTTCACCTGGGATGGAAGTTCAAAGAGCTGCTTCCTACAGTGTGGATGAGTTAAGATGGGGGTTGCTCCCAGTCACTGGTTGTGTTGTTGGGAATTCTTGAATACACCTTGCAGATTCAGGAACAGATATTCTATTCACTATCATAGACTGCTTTGTCTGTTTCAATGCAATTTTATTTGGTTAATGGCATATTGTTGCTTAGTAAATACATTTACTTTCTGCATTCACTAATTCCAATCTTTTCGATATTGCAGTCTACCCACATTGCTCGAGCCAGCTTCCAGGTTGATGCTTTTGGATCATCTTTCATCCTAGATGTGACACTAAATCAGTGAGTAATGCCTGTATCTTACTCTACATTTGTTGAGGACCCAGTGCCAGTGAAATGTCATTTTTTCAGTGGAGCTTTTAGAGCCTGTATTATAGCAGAAATGCTATTTCTAGGTATTGAGCTCATTTTGTGTGTTTTAATCTTTTGTTATTTTCTCAAGTACCATTGTAGGCTTTGATATTCCCGTTGTTACTACTTGGTAGTTATTGCAGTGTAACTAACATTTTAGTGTTATAATTTCATTTGCTATCTTTCAGTTTACCATAAAGGCAAGTTACTATACTTACGTAGAGCCTCCCTGGATATTAAAAGGTGGAGTTGCTGAAAACTGGTAGCTGTTAGTTTAATAGCCAAGTGTAGAGCACTGGAGATACAGCAATTGCACTACAGCTAATCCTCCAAAAAAGAGTGAGATAGATGGTTGGGAACGAAGTTTCTGCAAATGTGTTTACAGTCTTTTGGGAACAGAGAAGCATTATAAGGCAGTAGCACACTGTGAAGGGTCTATGAGAAAAGACTGAACAATAGTAAACCTAAAGTGAAGTCTGGTATGTGGCTTTCAGTAATGAGTTCCTTGAAGTAGGCTTTTAGCAGAGCTGTTTGAAAATGGGAGATGCTTTGCTTTTCTGCTCTGAAGTGAGAGTAAATAATACAGCAAATTGAAATGCTTTGTTAAGTAATTAATCTAATAATTGAACACAATGTTGCATGGTTCGGTGTAAGAGTTTGTGCTCAATTGCTACAAGTTTTTTGGCTATAAAGATGAACTGTTCGGGTTGCAGTGGAAGCCACTCAGGTTTCAGGTTCTTTTCACTTGTAAACACATTTTAAACAGTGGCAATTCCCTTATGTGCACTGATGTGAGTTAAAACCCAGATGTGAATCCTTGCTCATTACAGATGGCAGAGACACTGTGCTGCTGGAGGGAGAGAAAAAGAGGCTGGTTTGGAAGTATGGTTTTATAACATGCATTTTAAAAGGATTCTAGAGGAAGAATTTCCTGCTGGATAGCACCAAGTCCACAACATTGAAGTGTTTGTTGAAAATAGCAGCTTTATATACATATTTATACCTTACTGAGAGTAGGTTGCAGAAATTGGGATGGCAGATTAATGGTGTGATCACAATTAGTTTCTGAAAGGTCAGGATTTACCTTGCAGTATGAATTTCACGTCATCTTAATAAAAGTAAACACATTTACTAATGGTATATGGAAAGACAAGTTAAGGATATAATTTTGTGAACTGCAACAGTTCTCTGTAGGTGGATTTTTTGTTTACGCACATGTACATATGCACATAAACACACACAAACACGTGTAATTAAAATTTAATTTGGACTGGATCCTATTTTCTTATCATTCCTTTGTTGACTTTTATGATATTAGACCAGTATTTGTATGAGTAAGACCATCAAAAAGTGTTCTTATTGTTCTTAAGACTGTCAGAATCCAACTTAGATATGAGATTTTCCTAAAGAACTGTGCTTTATATGATGTGAAAAAAGTCCCATCACAAATTCTGCAAAATGAAAACAAGGAGGATGTAAGGAAATTAAGATGTTTGGATTATGTAATGATATTTAAATCAATCTTTAAAGTGCTTCTGAAATAACATTTGCAGATCATTGGGTAAAAAGAGTGACAAGTATACTGGAGCAACATTTAAAATGTTTTCTTAATTATTGTTCCTGTTAACAAATATATTCAGAAGGTTGTATATATATTTTTTTTTTTGCACTTGCAATTCTTATTCTCTGCATTATGTTCTGTATTTATTTTCTATGAGTCCTGAGAGGAAAGCACTTTTTTTTTTAGGAGTGGTTTTCAAATTTGGCCTACAGTAGCCTTGTAATTGAAAAGTAGTTGAATGCTTGAAAGGAGCAAGGTTTCAAGATTTTAGTTTTCCTCTTGAAAAAATATTAGCTTACTATTTATAACTGAATCTCAGCTAATATCAAAAGCATGTTGAAGTAGGCTTCTATGGTGAAATTAGCTTTTATGCATAATACATGTTTGAGGAATGTTAAAGGAAGTATGGGGGACAAGGAGGGGGAAAAATAATTTAGAAGACATGAGTTGCCAGAAAGGAGAGACTCTCCCTGCCTTTGTCAGTCTCCTTTCTTGTAGTGTCCCTGTTGTTTAACGGTTGCTCTGTGTGGCTTGTATGTCTTGAGCATATCTGAGCATCATCTCTAGTTACAGTGTCAGTGGTGGACAGTCACAGAGAAAGTGTTCATTCTTCTGTATGGTTCCCCAATTCATGGAGAAAAAAAAATTAAATTAAATTTATAGTAGCAAACAGCTTAAAAGGAATCAGAAAGTAGAATATGCTCCTGCTCCATAATGTCTGCTTGCAAATAGATTTTCTTTGTAGGCATTATTTTCTCTACCCTCTTCTTATCCATCTTTTTATCTGACAATCAGTTCCTCTATTTTCCTCTACTGCATTTTCTTGTGCTTTGTTCTACATCCCCTTGTTATGTACCTGTTTGTATTTGGTATTCTGTTATGTTTGTATGTTTTCCATCTCTGTACTTAGCTCTCTGAAGAGTCACACATTTCTTTCTCTTCTTTTTCTGTCAGGAATAGTTGTCCTCTCTGCCATTGTCATAGATACCACAAATTTTTCGTTTTTCTTGCAACCTTTTTCTTGGCAACTTTTTGTACACTGACAGTTGAGGCTGACAGAAATATTTATGGTCTCTTACTTGCCTCTCTTTTCCCCCATTGCACGATACTCTCTGTATAATCTGTTCACCAGAAGAGATGCTACAGTTGATTCTGGATGTTAGTTGAAGCAGCTTTACTTTCCTGGGCCCTTCCTCTGCCACCTCTTGCAACACTTGCCCGAAACCAAAGGCTGATCTCTGTGATGAAACAGGCTGGGAAGATAACACGAGGTGGGCAGGGAAATCAAAAAGCAGAGCTTGCGTTGACATTTCAGACAGAAGGCTAAGGCCCAGGATGGGAGCATACTGCCAGTCCTTGATGCAAGTGGGAGGAAGGAAAAAATAATCTTCCAACTGGCATTACAGTGTGGCAGTTGAATTTAACATTGAAATCTGCATGATTTCTTATTGCTGGTTTTGGGTCTTAACCAGTTTTGAATGTGTATTTGTTCACAGTAAATGCAGGTGTGAGAGACACTGAAACATTACCTTGAGTAATAATAACAAAAAGGAAAAAGAAGCTGGTATAATTACAATGTTGTTTCCTTTTTTTTGCAGTGGTGGTGCTATTTTCTCCATATCCATCATCATTCTTTCTCTCTTCCTTTTTTTCCTCTGAGTTGCCATAGTGTCTCCACAAGGAGCTGTTTTTAAGATACAGTGTTTCTCTTAACTTTTTTTTTGCCTGTTCAAGTGGCTGAAGTATTTACAAAGGAGCTTTCAGATCAAATCAGCTGTATTTTCAAAAGGTTCAATCCCTTTGGCAAAGGTTAGGAATGCGTTAGCTGCATCGGTGTGTTATGAATCCATTGCCTTGGTGTCCTGCATTCAGGGCTGCATCTAATGAAGCTGTTTTCTGTGGCCATCTTCATTAATGATGCTTTCAGCTTTAGCAAACCTGGGGCTGGACTGACTGCTGGGCCATGCAGGTGGGTTCTGCTTGCAGCCTCCTCTCCTCCAGCACATGTCCAGCTCCAGCCATCAAACCAGAACTGTGCAGGAGTCACACAGCAATTAAGTGTGCTTATTTATTTATTTTTTAATTCCTTCCTCTTGAAGTTTTTAATGCTGTGATGGCATCTGTGGCTCAGCAAATGGCTATTTATTTTTTCATGCAGTGTATTTCTTCTTAAATGTAGCCACATGACCATTTATGCTCTTAGCTTGGCTTGTAATTACATGATTAAACAACAGAGCTCACCAGAAAATGGGACATTTTTCTGAAAGCCTCTTTAGAGCCCTTTTGATCCTGCAGACCATGTGGATCTGTCTGAGGACACCAGGGTCAGGGCACGTTCATCTACATGTGAAGTAGCACAGACCTAATGGCGTATTGGCCCAAAGCAAGCTGTCACTGTGGGGTTGGTTTGGGAGAGAGCATGCAGCAAATTGGTTAATCAGGAAAACTACAGTACCTGTGCTTGTCTGGAGTATGGACAGGCCCTGGCACAGGGTGATCACACCAGGTTTACTTTGCGGTAGCCACAAAAGGCAAGAAGCATGATCAGCGCCTGTCCTAGGTGCAGCATCATCCTTCATATGAGGGCTTTGGTATCTCCTGTCATGGAGATGAGCAGAGAGCATCTCTTGAGCCTGAGTCTGAATTGTGGTCACTTCTGAGGTGCAGTGTGGACACCAGGTGCCCTGCTGAGGAGACTCTTGGTCTTCAGAAAGCTCACTGGAGTGTCTGGCCTCCTCTGTGTGTCCTGGTTCCTCAACCTGTAACAAGAGCCCTCCCCAGTCATGGCCTTTTTTGTGAGACTGAACATATCGATAGTCTGAGATCCTCAGATTTGTAGTGATGGGGAAGTGCTCTGAAGGGGCCCAAGCAAAAATAAGGATTTCAAGCTTATATTCAGCAATTCAGAACTCTTCTGTCCTTCCTGGTGACCCTCGGTCCCTAGGGTGGAGCATTAACTGCCACCTGCTTTCTCTTCTTGCAACACAAGTTTAATTCCTCTGATCCATGCATTAGCGGAAAATAATCTATATAGTAGTAGTAGGCTGGGCAAGATGTGCTCAGAAACCCTGCACCGTTAGGAAGCTTGCACATCTATTCCTGTTGAGCAGCTGACCGTGTCCTGGAGGAGTAGCAGCACTGTGTATACATCGATGGTCATGATGACCAATGACGTTCAAAAGGCTGAAAGATTTCAAATGAGGCAGTTTTTATAAACTCTGCCATTACTCTGTTCTCTATGTGGGAAATAAATAGGCTTTTGTCTTAGTTTATCAAAAGACAGGCAAATGCAAAAAAGCTTCTTCAGAAAATACTGATTGGTATTTTGTTTATTTCAGTCTGAATTGAAGTAATTTCAGGTTAGTGATACTGCAAGGTTCCCAGCACTCCAGGAATTATTTTCCCTTGCTGCTGAATGTTCTTTGCAGCTTCTGCTGAGAAGGATACAGACATTCCTCTTGCGTTGTGGGGAACGTTTATTAGGAATGTCTTTTAACTAGAGTTTTGCAAACGTTGCAGAATCAGATCATAAACTTCATTAAAGGAATCCTGAAAGCAGAAGCAAAATAAAAGGCAGTTTGACAGACAAGTGCCAGCTTTTTCATGAGACAAACTGCTGAAACCTTGCCTGTAATTTCTGCTGGCAAATGGTCTCCAGCACTAATATCAATGTGTCATGTAAGCTGTAAATGAAAACCATATTCTTAAAATTACACAGTTTCTGACTGTTATAGTTCCTGGTAAGTCTCCCATGTTGTCCCCGTGAGTCTTGCGCTCTTTCTGGTCACACCTGCAGGGCAGGTGTGCGGTTGAGGGGCTCGTGTGATGTGGTGTGACCTCCTGGGTTGGGCTGCCTGGTGTGAGAAGACCTGTCTGCCATTCCTGGACTAATAGTACTCTGTGATTTATGATCTCTGTTACTCTTACAATTACTCCTGGTAACTGTTTTGATAACTGGAAGGCGTAAGTGATGGTCAGATCAAACCTGAGAAGGAGCAGCTCTTTTTTTAAGCTGTTTTGGGTGTCCCTAAAGTCCAACTCAATCCCCTATTAATTATTTTAATGAATGCTTTGATTGCACATAGTCCCAATTGTTCTCACTAGCAGCTGGAATTTATTGGGATCAAGGGAATTCAAGCTCTGCTCACTTTTCTTATTCATGCCACATGCATCCAGGCTGAAGAGGCCCACTTGGGCATGATCACATTTTGGTAATTGATTCTTACGTAAGATAATGCCTTTTTTTTTTTTTTCTCCCCCTTTTTTTTTTTTTCTCTTTTCACCACCATATGAGAGTGCTCTGAAAATGTAATTGTAATATTTAGTACCAATTTACAGGTAGCACGATACAGATTAGGTTCAAGTCTTCTGAATCATGTTCTGCACTATTTTTGGATTATTTGTTAAGTGATGTTTGTCATATGCTCTGCCATCAGAACCCCAGCTAACCTCACAGGACTGTTTTTTCACAACCCCATTTTGCAGAGTTTTTCTTTCCCCTCTCCCGGTCTGTGATGGAAAAAATAGCATGGTCATAATTGCAAACCAGACTTAAGAATCGCTTTCTCCCTGATATTGTTGTTTAATTTCAAAGTTGATTTTAATCTCTGGGAGGCAGTTATTCTGCATCTCCATTTGCATTAGTATGCTTAGCTAACACGTCTTCTGTACAAACAGGTTTTGAGTGGCTTATAGGATTTTTAATGGAAAATGTCAGTTCTGCAGGGATTTCTGCTCACTGATTCTGTTTGGGCTAAAAGACAAAGAAAGGTAAGTAAAAAAAAATAATAAAAAATATTTTACTAGTGTATCGCTAAACGTATCCTGAAACGAGGGAGAATGCCTGGGATTATGCAGTTAGAACTGTGTAGCATCATCACTAAGTATTCCTGCCTTTTTTTCCCAGTTTTGTGTTGAGGAAGTACGGGAATGAAGAGTTTTTCAAAATATAAACTGAGTAGTTAATTATCGTCAGTGATGAAAGTTTGAACATTAGTTTTAGACAGAAAAAGCCCTGTAGGATGGAGTTTTCCTTCTGCCTTGATATGTAGAGCCTGTCGACCTTCTTTTTTTAACAGTAAATAGGTTTTGCTCCTGGATCTTGAGCAAATGGAATCTTTAAGTTCTTTAATCATTTCTGTGCCTCCTCTCTGACCTCCCCAGTTTATCAGTATCCTTGCTGAATTGTAGACTGAGTACTGCATTTTGACAGTGTCACATATAAAGGTAGCACAACCTTCCCATTTCTAATGCATATACCTCTTTATGTAGTTCCAGAGATACTTTTTTCAACTTTTTTTTTCCTTGTCAACTCCTTTTTTCCAAGCTTAGAATTGACTGTTTGGTAAATAGGAACTGTATTCTTTGATATTCTTATATCATTATGTATCAATAATATCAATATATCAATATTATATCAATCATAGTTTATTGAATTTGCAATCCTGTAGAAAAAAAAATATTAGGTTTACTTTGACAAGAAAAAATTTCCATAAACCTATGTTGGTTATCACTAAGTTTATCTTCCTTTAATTTGTTTTGTATATGGAAAAGGTGAATTGGTTTTGATAACTTCATTACATTTTACTTTTTAGTAACATAGTTTAGTTTTAGGTTAACAAATTGCTGTTACAATTCTTCCTCTGTTATTGTCAATAGGTTCTTTTTTTTTTGTTGAATTTAGTACCAACTACTGGTAAAGGCTGTTGAAATTACCACAGGTTTGCTACTAATTTCAACTGGATGGAGATAGGGAAGGTTTAAATGATGTCTTTGAAGTGCTTGCAAGTGCTTAATTTGCATTTTGGTTAAAATGAGAGCAAAAAAGGTAGTTTGTTTCATTCATCTCTTATTTCCAAATGCACCACTGTAGGGTAGTCCTAAGCATCTGTGAGATAATTCTGATGTTTCTGAACCACCACTTAAAGCTCAGTGGTTTCTGACTTCTAAGAAAAATAACATTTGAAAACATGTATCTGTGTATACAAAAGCTCTGCATCCATACATAAGATCCTTTCCTAGCCCATTAAAAAATGTTTCTGAAAAGGTCAGTCTTTTTTTTTTTTCCTCTCAATGGGTGTGATAAATAATATTTCACTGCTTTTAGGTAATTGCATTTGTTGGAAGCAATATTTGTTGGTTTATAGTAGAGTAATTAAAACATATGGGACTACCAGCGCTGAGTAAATTGCCTTTGCATGGTCTAAGGTTTTTTTGACACAAGAATAATTATAGAAAATGTATTTGTGAGTGTGAGAGTAGGAAAAAAATTATTAATTATTCTGGGAAGATACTGTGATTCTATTACTATAATGTTTTTCTTTCTTGATGATATACCTTAGATTACCACACTACTTAGGAGCTATATATCTTACACACATATACAGAGATACCTCATATGTACAGATCAATCAGGTGCTATCTTTAGCATCCTCTTTAAAGTAAAATGGCTTAAACTAGGGAGTCAAATTGCTTAACTTCTTTCAGTGCCTATGAATTCACCTTCTTCTAAGTGCTGAGTAACCTGAACAATCAAATGACCTCTAGCCATTATGAAAGATTTTAAAAGAAAATTAATTGTATTTTTGATTCAGCATTTATAAAGTGACTATGATGGTCAAAGTGTAATTTCTGGATTTACTGTTGAAATGAAATTATATACTCATATGTTAACATTAGTTTGAGCATGAGAGTTTTTACTTGAATGTTTGGATTGTATATACGTTACTGCCACTTATGTAAATAGTACAAACTAAACCGTTGACCTTTCCAACTATTTCTGTTCTTGGTTATGGTTTAACAGCTAGAATAGGATCTGTGTTTAAAAAAGCAAGCAAAAGCCATACAAGTTGGTCTAATAAAAGTGATTATTTTATCTTAAATTTATTTGCTGTCACTTAGGTTCTCAAACCACTGTGGCTACAACACTACTAGTCTTATGACTTATTATGTATAAATACTGATCAGAATAAGACATGAAGAGTATAGTAGACATGAACTGGAATGTGACTAGCATGGATTTTCTCTGCTGTCATTTATAGGGCATCTCCTCTGTGAGTCAGCAGCCTTCCTGCTGATACAGTTCCCTTCATATGCCTCTCCCTGTGTTGCCCAGTTGCTCTGCCCTGTTTTTTACTTCCTCCTTGAGAACTACTTTGGCATCATGACCTTCTGTATGTGTGCATTAAAAAATAGCACTTACAGAGACAGGAAGTGCCATGGGCCTTTTAGCTTGGGGCTCAAATACTTTCCTCAGCTAAGCAGTGAAATGAATTGGAATTCCCCTTTCTAGACAAGGAGTCAAGTGATGCATGGAGCTAGGAATGAAGATAGGGAGAATGAAAAGAGAAGAAATGATTAGGCTTTCTGGGGGGAAACAGACGACCTGATGGATGGCTGAATAACCATCAGCGTACAAACTCACGGTCTTTAATTCCGCAAGGTCTTTACATGAGGAATAGATTATTCAGCCCTCTTCTACTCAGGATAGTGGTTCTATTTAAGAAATGTGCTTTTAGTCCAGAGACTAACTCAACAAGCAGTATGAAAACAGTATGTTGTTAACATATGGAACATCTTACCCCGCAAACGGCATTGCCTGAATTGTGCATATAAACTGTTGTATCAAAGCAATGGACTCGTTTGCTTTCTTTGCATCATCAATTACAGAGATAAAGTGCTGCCTTTGAAGTCTATAGCCATTTGTTTCTGTGGTTGTGTGACATTTATGTAGCATTTTTTAATGCATTTTACTAGTAAGCTTCAGGACGGTGTGCTCATGTTTCCTCACTCAGTGGCAAGAAACAAGCTTCTTTCAACAGACCTTCTGTATGGTGTTAGTCTTTAATTATTTTCATTTGTTTGGGACCTGCTAGGGGGTAAAAGCCTCATTTACAGACTGCTTTGTCCTCTTGTTAACGTAGAAAGTTTGTTTCCTTGAAGAAAACCGCCAACAAACCAAATTCTGCACTGTCCTTTGAGAGGCTTCACATATGTTGCTCCAGTTCTCTTCCTGGCTGTGTTAGCATGAGGAGTGCACTCAGCATAGTGACCTCTCCCCATGGGGAGCCTGCTTTCCTCTTCCTAAATGTGCAAAAATCAGGTTTCCAAATCCTGGAGCACCAATTAGCAAATGCAAATCTGGCAGGAAACTACAGATCCTGCCCATGGCCCTGTTTCCCTTTTGTCAGTGGTCCTGTGACCACGGAAACCAGATGTGCTTCCCTGGGGAAGCCGTTGGGTTTTGTGTCCCATCCCGCTGGCACTGCTGTTCCTTGGCGGTGTGGGCTCAGCCTTTTGTCAGAGGGGTCCCCCACAGAGGATGCTCCGGAATTGTAGACAGGAATGTTAAAAGTTATTTTTGAAAAGTATCCTACTGGTAAACCTTTAACTTTTTGCATATAACCCAAAGAT
Organism: Actenoides hombroni; assembly: GCA_024336885.1. NCBI lineage: Eukaryota > Metazoa > Chordata > Aves > Coraciiformes > Alcedinidae > Actenoides > Actenoides hombroni. The sequence continues at coordinate 1,175,642 of WUAM01000363.1, read as the reverse complement.
ACTCTTAATTTGTAACATACTGTAGATCAGTGTTGGCTTGGCTACAACTGGATCCTATCTCAATTCAAATACCTGGACACTTTTGATACTTTCCAGGCTGTTGGACTTTATAGTCTGTGTTTCGTTGTTACTGTGATACTTCTTTAATGACCCATCTAATTCCCTGGGTTTTTTTTCAATTATATGATAATCAAATTTTCCTTTTAAATAATCTTCTGATTTGAAGTGAACTCGGTATGTCTCTGAAATTCTTCAAATACCTAATTGCTTCCTGTTTAGTTTTAGTTCTTTATTGTCTAAGTTCCATTATGAAGTAGTGGTAAATCAATGTAGCCATGAAAGGTACTTTATTTATACTGTTTATTAAACAAGGCATTAAAAATACATGTTTAACAGAAATAGGGAACAATTTACTTTGCACTGATATATTAAGAAGTTTTTTAGTGAAACATACAGTCAGATCATCCTAACAGAAACACTGAGGCATCTGGCTGGTTTATGGTATGTTATTGAAAAGAACCCTTTTTTTTTAATCCCTTTCCTCTTTCTTTCCAAGTGTTTTAATAAAGGCATATGGAATCTGCTTGTATTGACATAAAATACAAATAAATTCATATAGGCCAGAAAAGATCCCTTTCTCAATTGACTGACGGACTGGTTGTATGATAATACTTATATTTCTAAATGACAAAACAATGTTAGAGAGTATCTAGCATGTGTCTTTATTCTGTTCCATTTACTTTATTTTTTTCATCCCAAAAGAAATAAAATGCTGTCGTGTGGTGTGGTACACAATGAGATGAAGGAGAGGAATCATGTACTTTTATTAAAGATGACCTGCAAAGAGATATTAATTCCAAATAGGGCTTCCATTTTTTGAGATGTAAAAGGTCAATTAAAAAGAAACAAACCATTTTTTTTCTCTTGATCTTTCTTCCCTCCTTTCTCCAAAAAAATAAACCCACTTAAAGTCCAGCTTTTTAGTCAAATTCTTTTTTAACCATTGTTGTTTACCTCATATCATCTATCGTTGTTCTTGCTGAAGAATCTATTGGGGAGGTATAAATGTACAGGGAGAGTTACAAATGCGTGGGATGTACTCATCCCCTAAAGTAAAACCCTTCCCACTGACACACTGCAGATTGGCCTAAATATCAAAGACACGATTTTTGCTTCAGAAGAACAACATGAAAGCATTCATGTCCAAAAGGCATGACAGATGTCAAGCCCCTGGCTGTGTGTTGTCAAATATACTGTAGGGACAGTTCTGAGACTCTAAATCATTATAAAGATTACTTAATACATAATTTTAAAAGAAAAAAAAAATCACCATGTCTTTCTGAAGATTCTGAATTTTTGATATCTTTTGGTTCTGCCTAAGCCAGTCAGCCAAAAAAAGCATATTTTAAAGATTATCCTTCTACAAAGCAGTTCCATTAGAGCAAAACTGTGCTTTTTCTCACTGGAAATGTGGTACTCATTGTGGCACCCATTCAATCTTCCTTTCACAGAGACAGCCTTTGAGGCGACAGTAAAATTATAATTGGTTCTCTGCTTATTACTACTCTTCTAATGAATCACACTTTCCGTTTGGTTTGTCAAATTTTGATAGTAGTCAATGAAGTTATGCTGAGAGAAAAGGAGAAAAAATGAGCTTGACTTAATGTTTCTATAATGGAGTTGCACATGTTTTCAGAGCAAAGTAATAAGGAAATTCAGATGTATCTCCACTTCCTAGAGGGATAGGTGTTTCTAAATTTCACTGAAGGGACAAAAAGCTTTTTGTTATGTTGCCATGTGTTATATTATCACCTCTGTTTTACTTAATTTTAAGAAGCAAAGGAATTTTCCCAATGACTTTAGAGACAGGAATCCATACAAAGGCATCAGATTGTCAGTGCATTTTTGCATGTGTCTAGTGGCCAATTTAATTACAGAGATAACTTTGTAGAAATTAGCCAAAGAATAATTTTTTGTTACTGTACTTCACTCCGGTAAGTTGCTCATCAGTAAGTGGAAATCTTGAAAAAGGAAGCTGCAGAAAAACAGCAAGGTCAAGCTGAATATGATACTGTACAGCAGCTGCCAAGTCCAGCTAAAGAGATTAATATAAAACATTTCCAGTGTTAATGAAAAATGGCGGCTGGCACTTTTCATTTATATATGCACAGCTTTTGCTTTGGTACAAAGTTAGAGGGTCTCTTTTGTCCTTCTCTTTTTGGAAGATTTGTTAAATCTTACATTACAATGTATTTTCTGGGTGAGCTTGCTGATCTTTAGCTTGTACTTATCCATAATCATTCTTTGATCTTAATTTCTTTTTTGGTATAAGAGGATGTATTTCTCTTTGGTGGTTTGCCAGAACATCACTGCTAATGGATTTCTGGTGTGCTAAAAATTTTGCAGCAGGAAGAGATGTAATAATGTTCCAGTGGCCTGCAAATATGTCATGTGTTGCCACTTGAATTAGGCAGCTACACTGTACTCATGTTTTGCTCTTCCCTTTGCCTTTCTCCTCAGATAGACTGTATGAATTCAAAAGATGCAATTCATCACTTCTTACTGAATGTGTTTATTTTCCATTTTTGGTGGTATGACTGGGATAATTTTGCAGCTGGGAATATGAAAGGCTAGGAACTGATACACATGAATTTCTTCCACTCCATCGGTGACCAGATTCTTGCGTGTGTTTTTATGGGTTTTGAGCTCTGAAGGTCATTTGAGTTTGCTGTCATTCCAGTCCTGCTCCATCTGGAGAGCACTAGTGAAGCGCTTTAGGCCCAAGCATGCAGGTTTATGGAGTGATGCCATTTCTGCCCTTCCCATGAAAGTGTGATTTAAGTTAGCCTGGTAAGGTCTTAACCACGTTTAAATGCAGACCTTCAGATAACAAGTGTGGGATTCCACATTGTCAGTTGCCACTTGTCACTAATAATTTCTGCTTCGTTTATCGCACGCATTCACAGCGGGTTGTTTCACCAGTATAAAAACTTGTGGGTTTACCTGATGGGCAAAAGATGAGCCTTTTTTTATGATTATACTTCTAACAAAATGATTGAGCATTTCACATGAAGGCTCTGTGTGGTTTGCTTCCAAAAGCTTGACGGATAAAGATACCGGTAGCAGATTTCGAGGACAGTACAGCAGAGGGTTGGTGGTACATGTCTGGAAAGAGACAGGTGATGCTGAGGTAGGGAGAGGTGGTATCATTTTAATCTTTTTGCAGTATTGATACCAACAGAAATATGGTAAGATAATAAACTTGCTTTGCTAAAAGTGTATCGTTTGGGGTTGCATTTTGTCAGTGCTCAGGCACTTACTGTCATCTTCCCACTGATCTGATCTTCCTGAGAACCTGCAGTGTGTTCCTGCAGACTGAATACAAACGGGTGCTGAGATGTATTCCTTTTCCTCCCTATATAAGGTCTATTGAACCACTTCAGTAATTTTTTTCACTTGTCCAGTGATCTACAAATACTTTGCTTTTGTTTTTTGCTGAGGTGAGAAGGTAGTACTCAGAAGAAAAAAAGAGGATAACCCATATCCATGCCTTTCTCCTGTGGAAGCAGTTAGGCTTGTCCCCGCTGCCCAGTCTCTCCTCCCTATAGACACACATGTGAAGCTGGGCTAGAGAGGAGTGGATTCGACCTCATAGAGTTACTAAATGCACAGCAGCACAAAACTAGTGTCCTGGAGACCTCCTTTGTACTGGCACCCAGTGACTTTGGTGTCATGTATGTTGAGAATTGAGATAGTGGCTGTAGTGATGGTGGGAACAGTGGGGAAGAAAATAAAGAAGTGCAACTTTATCTAGTTTTTGGAATTGCTTAGTATTTCTGGAATTTATACTTCTGGATTTTCAGAACTTGTTTCAAGATGACCTAGTTCCTTGCAGGTACATATTAGCATATAGCACAGAATGATCTTATCTTTAATAATAATGCTTCTGATAACCCAGTGCATAAACAGCCTTATGCCTGTGCAGGGGTGAGTGCTGTATGATACATCATGTGCTTTAAAACCAAATTTCACTGAGATGCTGTTGCATTTCTTCCTAAGTGACCTGTTAACTTTTTAGTGTAACCTTTTTCCCTTGTGAACTTGCTCGGGCTTTTACTTCTGGATGGACCCATCATTCCAATATATTGTTTGAGAAGTTTTATTTTCTTTTCTTCCTTCCTTAAAATCTCATACAAACGTTCACTAAACCCAAGGTTTTCATGTAAGCACCAACAAGGGAGAAAACTTTACTGAATGTCTCCTTAAGCTGCAGTGCAAGATACATTTGAGGGATGCTGAGAACTTGCTGTTTCTATTGACTTCGGACTTTGTACAGAAAATGCTGTTCTTTTAAGGGAAAAAAAAAATAGTCTATTGATATGTATTTATCTTTGAATCATTGTGGTAGCTTTGATGTTGATCCATGCTGTAATGCCAATGGATTAGACTTGTACAGTTCTACTATTAGCTAGTTGTATAATTCGGTTGGAATATTCAGTCAGAACATTCAGTCAGAGAATCTAAGGAAATGTGTATTCTCTGATAGTTCTTCACAAATATTGTATTACCAACTTTAGTAACTTCCTCTGTGTTTTTTAATAAGCATATGTGTATACACAAGCACACAGAGGAGTATTTCTGCCCTTCCTCTTTCTTTATAGGTAGGTACACGTTTAAGACTTGAAGTAATTCTTTCGTGGCTCCTGTTCCTAATAGCAGCACAGAAAGTCACTGTGGACATAACCCCTTTACCCTATGTTACTGGTAACACGAGTTCCTTCTCACTCACACTGGGAAAAGGAAGACCACCATGGTGCTACCTAATTGACAGTGTGGGGACTTTGGGGAATGTCTGGGGAATTAGCAAGTAATGAGTTGTTCTTCATACTTTTGAACCACTAGTCCGTAGATATTTCTAGGCAGAAATCTGCTTGTGAATTTGGACAGATTAAAGATGTATTAATACAATTGTGTTGTGTCAGCTGTGTCACCCCAGCAGAAAAAGGAGAAGATGCTAATGGGACTGCACACGGGCTGTGGCAAACCAAATTAGGCTTCTGCACTTGGACAGCTGCTACCTTTCAGTTCTGCTTTATCCAAACCTAATAGCTAGTTTTCAGTTGTGCCTTTCATATTTTCCCTATTTAGGCTTGTGTATAGCATAAAATAAATGTTATATGTCAAATTTTGCCCTTGAATGAACATTAGTAGTTCTGGTTGACTTCAGCAGAAGCTGCAGGCAAGCATCCTAAAAAAAGAACTTGGCCTTGGAACTGAAATTCCTTTTGCTGCATCCTTTATTCCAGGAATGCGTATCTCCCTGTTTTCAAAGTACAAAGTTACCAGCATTAACAAGTCTCTTTCAGTTGTCCTTGGAAAGCCAAACAGGAGGAGCTAAATACTATATGGGAATAAGAAGCCAATGTTTGAGCATCTTTGAGATCCCAGACCCTGAGATCAGCTGCCACCTAACCAAAGCATGCGATTTTTTTTTTAAGCATGTGTGGACAATTAACACCCTAACCAGAGCAGAATGACCTTAAACACCAGCTATCTGGTGTTTAGTGTAGTTTAGTTAGTGTTTGTTGTAGCTAACTGCTACAGATATTCTTACTGGGATAGTATAAGTGTTTCATATAATTTTTAAGCTGCAATTTAATGCTTTGTTAATATATTGTAACTAAGCAGTTACATTTTCCTTGGGGTTTCTGACTGTAGCGAACAACCTCTGCTGTGGATTACTATTGTTACTTAAGGGAAGAGGCAGAATACCAAGGTGGGGGAGGCACCTCTCAGCTGTCAGCAGCAGAGCTAGCAGAGGAGCACATCAGAAATCAAGAATCATCCTCCTCCTCTTAGACCATATGGCAAGCAGAATCTTCCAGTTCACTCCAGAGGAGCCATGAGACAAAGGAGCTGAAATTGCCAAGGCCAGAAGAGGGGAATAATCAATATATAGAGGAACCACCTGGAGAAGATCAAAGGCTGAAGCTGCATTAGGTAATTCCCAACAGATACTAATTTATGCTGCTGTAAATGGGTAAGGCAGGATTGCCTGCTTGCAGGTAAGCTGGGAATACTGCTGTCAGTAAACTGAAGCTGGAGTAAGAATTGTTTCTGTGTTTCTACAAGTTTCCCCATTAAATAAGGAGAATTCCCAGTATCTGATGTAGGTCTTGGACTGAATTTGCCACCCCAGCTGGGGGCTCAGAGTAGTTGGCTACAGAATTTGCCTTTTGGGCATGATGGTTGTTTAGTATATATAGCAAATCAAAAGCTTTCCAAAAACCCAGTGTTTGAGCATTGTCCAGAATGTGAGAAACTTTATTTTTAGTTTCTTCTGCAATCAGCCTAAGCAGGGTTTTTTTTAAACACAGGTCTGCTAGCTGCCTTGGTTCCTTAGGTGTCTATTACTGTGTGAGAGTTGATGCTAAACTGAGGTAGAGATATTGTGTGGGTAGATGCTAAACGCAGAGAAGTCCTTTAGTAATCTGTGGCAGCTGTTGAGATTAAGTCTGAGGAACAACAAGGATTTGCTAGTATAGTGACTAAATAGTCGCTAACATAGTGTATTAGTCACTATTATACTGTTACATATTAGACACTAGTTTAGTAGCCACTATAATAGTGACTTAAATTAGAGGGTGTGAACGGATAAAACTCATATTTATGAATTGCTGGTTTTGCAGTCTTTGCTTTTTCTTACAGATACTTCAGATATACGTTGAAATAATTATTACTATTAAAACTGTGACCCTGTTCAATAAATTGTCATATTCCCAGATTGTATAACAAATGGGTAATGAGATTATTTTAGTATAATACCAAGGTTGATTTTAGTGGTGTGCATGAAAGCCACAGTTTGTGCTTTCATTGACCCTTGGTATAATCATCAATGAGATACTAAGGATAGTCTCAGGACAATTAATATGTTAAAAAGTGTTTTCAAATGGAATTTGTTTTTCTGGTAAGGATCCATAGAAGCTCTTTAAAGCAAGATTGAATAGTCCTATCCAGTCTCCTTTATATAAAGGTTGTTTCCTCCCATAGTACAATTTTAATGTCTTCAGGGTTATTGTTTTTTGGCTTTTTTTAACTGCAAAATGTTTTAAAAAGGGTTTTTTTTACAAGTTTTAAAAAGTTTTAAAAATTTTAGAAGTTTCTTTCCAGACAAAAATAGATTTTAAACATAAATTTTTGATAAGAAAAAAAATCATTAATGCCAGCACCTCCAAAGTGTCAAGCTGAACACCCAGTAAGAAACTAGGAGAGTTTTAACCACATTTGAAAAATGGCATCTTTGTTTTTCAGCCAGTGCCCAGTTCTAGATGAATAGGATCTTGTATTTTTCATCTGACTCTTCCCTTGCCCTTTAAGGAGGTTTGGTTGCCAAAGTATCACACAGCATTTTGATCTCTTTCAGCATCAGTGCACCTGTGCTACAGAGAAGGCAGCTGATGCTGCCATGTTGATACTGTCATCTTCCTTCTCACACTGGTACTGCAAGATCTCAGAGAGCTTAGAAAATGGTTGCTTGCTTTTTCTGTCCTTTTTCTAACTTGGTGCAAGCATATTTACCTGTTACTGCTTTTGCTTCTTCCATTGCTTCTTTCCTATTCCTGTAGTACCTCTATTGATCAAATTTTTTATTATGCATTCTAATTTTTTTTTATTTTTATTTGTATTTTTTTTGAGAGCTAGGAGTATATCCTTGTTGCTCTCCTGGTATCACTCTGAGCCTGGCTGTTTGCCTTTAACCCAAATGCTGTTTTCTGCTTGTCAACAGTCACATGTGACACCTTGAGCAGTATAGCTGGAGAAGTTTTAAGTTTCAGTGCAGGTGCACCATCTTTGTGATAATTTTTTCTTCATCTCCATGATACTCAATATGATGGGTCTCTGGGATTAGACAGTTTTCAACTTTAGGGAGGATACTGGAAGCAGGAAGGTCTACTCTTTACTCAGGTGCCTCTTTGAACTCTTCCACTGTGAGTACCGCAGTTGCTTGGCTTGATGTCAAAAGCAGCATGACATTGCTCTAGCAGTCTCACAAGTGATTTTTTTTATTATTATTATTTTTGTTTGTTTCAGCAATACTCCTCCTTCCCTATGGACTTTACCCAGGTATCTTTTTAGGTCATATGCGGCATTGTTTCTTCTTCTATGGTTGGTTTTGCCCAGGACATCAGGCCCAGAACATTTGTGTCCCTCAACTTCTTTATGGCATGTTAATTTCAAATTGCATTTGCACTTGTAAAGAATGAGCTCTCTCCACGCTGGAGGCACAGAGTTCTGAGTAACCAAAGATCCTGCCCTAAACCTTTGTTGAAATTTTTAATGTGGTTCTCCTAATTTGTAAATTTGCCTCTTTTCCTTTTAATTTTAATGTGTTAATCCTTCTTCTGGCATCACCTTAGAGATCTACTCCTCCAGCCATGTCTTTTCTCTCCCAGTGACTTTCTCCTCTGCTTTTTCTTTCCATTTAAAGTCTTCTCTCTTCCACCAATTACAAAATGTGATTCATGAATTTGTTTTTAATTATTGTTTTGGAGTACTTTTGTATGTGTGTTTATAGTGTTGTCTTGGCATCTTTTATCGTACTGTTGCCTCTTATCTTCTCTAAACAAGAATAATATCGTCTCTTAGCTCTTAGAACTATGAAACTTTTAATGCTGTTTTTTTGGGGTATCTCCACTACAGAGGTCGTTATCAGTGGTACCTTTCTTCACCAACCCAAAGTCAATTTGCAGGTACCATGTGGTATATGCTGCACTAAGTGCTGCTGTACTTTAGATATCAGTCCTGTACCATTCTGCTAGAAGATTGCGGATCATATTTCTGTATTCAAAAAGTAGAGATTTCAGGGTGACCATATAGGTATGTTTATGCAAACCCACTTTTTCTATTCTCATGTCCTAAGCTACTGTTAAGTTTAGAAGCCTCATGGTATTTTCACTGCGCTCTTTCACTGACTTCTTCTGCCTCCCACGACTTGGGAGGTGCTTCTGTACCAAAGGCCTGCCTCTGTAACAAGGGGGTGACTTATATAATAAATCACCTGTCACTTCAGGGGGATAGTCTCCATGCTTGCAAACTGCTGTAAGGAAAGGACTCTATTAGGATTCTCCTCAGTGCATAAACATCAAGTCATTATTTTGGCAGCAGCTTCAATGGTTTAATCCTCACTACCCTCTGTTGAATTGTCCCGGGGTCTTTGTCAGAAGCTGGATGTTGATGGGGGGGGGACGGGGG
>WUAM01000363.1:1152920-1166380 GCA_024336885.1 Actenoides hombroni | reverse complement strand
CGCCTCCCTTCACTTTCATCCCCTCCCTCCCCTGTGGGGGTTTGGCCGCTGGTGTGTATAAGGGGTGGGTTGTGGGGGGGGGGGGGGGGGGGGGGTGGGTTTCTTCCTCAGCAGTCTTGGGTTCGTTTGGGGTTAGTTGCGTATGTTTTCAAACTGTTAGAGCAGTCTTGTTACTATCCATGGGTTTATTGATATAGTGATTGCTTTGGGTTTTTTATGCCTTTACCATGTAGGGTGCTGTCCATACAGGATTGACCTGTTAGTCTATACTTGAGAGTAGAACTACCTATCCCTTGAATTTTGAGGTATGTGGACAACCTGCTATATTTTAAACAGAGTAACTCCTCCTGCTGTCTCCCCAGTCATTGTTGTCCCTCCCCCCTCTTTTTTTTTTCTTGTTTCTCCCTTGGGAGTAAACATATACAGACACCATTTAATATGGTGTCTAAAACCAGTATGCAGCTAAGCTCCAGAAAAATGTGTTGGACTAAAATTAACATATGCATGCTTGAGTTAGTTTCTCTTGCAGCGTGGAACAGTCTTTTAGTTCTGATGTGTACATAGTTTTTATATGAGGATTGCTCTTTCCATGTTGTAGAGCTCAGTGCCACTACATTTATAAACAGAATATTGTTGAGTACTTCCAGTCCAGTCCTGACTTCAATTTACAGATGAAATGAAGAGGCAGGATCATTGTTGATTTGGCCCCAGATACTTCTAATTCCTTCCTGATGCCTCAGGACATCTGTATTCTGATCCCATATATCTTTTCTGTGCTTGAGGAAAGCTTGATGCTCACTACAAGTAATTGTTTGCGCACTGTATATTTGGTGGGCACGAGAGCTTCCTCTGTGTTTGAGCTGCCTTGCTAGCCCATCCACCCTTCACGTCTAGGGGTTGTTTGCAGTTGAAGGAAGAGCAAAGGTTATCTGGTTCCTAGAAACACTCCTGGGGCTGGGAAATCCCCTGATCTGCAATGTGCTTCACTTACAGTCTTTGGCAAATCACTTCATCCCACTGTAACTCAGCTCCTGTCTGTCAGGCAGGGTAGCAGGCAGTCTGTAACTTGAAAGGGTGTTTTGGGCTTTCACATATTAAAGAGTGGTAAGGTGCTCACCTACTAGGTGAACTTAGATCATGGGGGTTGAACACAGAACTTCCAGACCCAAAGGCTTATAAGTATATATATCCCAGGACCTGAAGTGGTAGTAATTTGCTGTCTGAGTGGTGTACAGAGACTTGTAATGTGCACCCTCAGGAATGAGCTATCCTCAGATACTTTGATGATGAAAATGGGTGGGCATATGTCAGAGAGCTACTAAATGGAAATGAAAATGAGAGAAGCCTGTGATGTCTTGCATGCTGAAACAATCCATGAGAGAAGCGCTATGGCTTTCAGCTTGCTGCTTTTCCCATTTTCCCTTGGTGGGTTAGAGCTATTTTTAAACGCAGTATCTTTTAAATAATGCATAAGTTAACAATAGAGACTTATAGTACTGGGGAAAAAAAAAAAAAACCAACCAAGCCATGAAAGAGCTTAAAAAAAACCAGAAAACCCAATGCAGACTGCTTCCAGGAGGGTCTCTGGGAGGAACAGAGCACATCTGTCTGTTCAGTTTCCAGATGTCTTTTGTGAAATTCCATTTTTAGAGCACATCTTCTGTCTTTGAACTGAGATTTTTTTTTTTTTTTTTCATTTACAAAGTGCCTTCCCAGTCAAAACAACTGAATAAACACTGTGCTGAGAGAGGTACATCACTTTGCAGGCTGTATGTTTTGATTGTGCCAGTACCTTAGCACCTTTGCATGTCAGGAGAAAGGGGTGTCGGGAGAACATTTCTCCTCTGGGAGCAGCATGCGTGAATGGTTCAGCGGAGCTGTGCAACTGCAGCTGATCTCTTTTCTCCAAGCAGTGCCAGCTCTAGGGTCTGTGTGCTCCATGGCTATCCCATGAACAGGCAGCGGGGCCACCACAGCTTGTTTATACATGCGAACATGTAAGACCTTGAGCACTACATGACTGCCCTAGGAAAGATGCTTAGCAGGGTTGTTACGTCCAAATGGCTCTCACAGCCTATTTCCACTGGCTGTGCTTTGTGTCTGTAGCTGGCACACATCCATGAGAAGAATCAAGGCAGAGTGGTAGCTGGGAATGTTGTCACTGTCAGGCCAATTTATCTGGACCCAGTTCCTTTGAGAAAAAAGAGGTTGAAGGGACTGTGCTGCTGGGCAGATTAATTATTCTGGCAGCTTGCAGATTTGTAACCTCTGTGGTCGTGAGGACAGTGTAAGCCACAGAAACCTGCACTTGCACGTGAACGTGCCAGCAGTTCTGCATAACTGATCTTGATACTTCTTAGGTGGTATCTTCAAAGCATTGCTGGGCCTGAGCTGGAGGATTGCGGCCCCTCTGTTCCTCTCCACTCTGCTCGGCGCTGACATGAGCAGAGAATTTAGAGATGGAGCAGGACTATGAAATTAAGAATGTACATGGGGATTTGGGGCTGCTGCATTTTTTATGTCGTCTAGATCTAGTTTTGCTAGTGAGACCTCTTAACTGAAAGAAAGGGAGAACGTTTGTTTTCAGTAATCTCTGTTTGCCTTTATTTCCTAAAAAGTGAACTCTGATGATCTTAAGGCAAAAAGAGGGAGAAGCAGAGTATTTAGAGATCCAGCATCAATCAAGTAATTTATTCCCTTTCACGCATGTCAGATTTTTTATATCATCATGTAGACAGTAATAAATATTCATGTGGGTGGAAAGATAGCACTTTCTTCCCCAAGTACATTTGGAAATAATTTTCACTCTGTCTGAAAAATTACAGTTCTATGCTAGTTTTCAGATGCATTATTTTAATACTTTGTGAGATATTTTGGGTGAAATGGTTAGCTAACTGAAACTGTTTCATTGTAGGAATTCTTTTTTCTCTCTTTCTTTAAATTTTCAAGTATCTGTAATATACAAAATGTTTACTATTGGTTGTCTTCAGATAAGAAAAGTTACTAATGAATGTCTGTTATTAAAACATTAATATGTTACAGGATTTAAAGAAATGAAAGGTCTACCACAATGTTAGCCACATTTCAGTGACTGGTGCAAGAGATAAAAGTAATCATCAGCCTGATACCAACGCAGGAAATGCTTTAAAGAATAATATTTGTAATACCTTTTTGTGTCACTGCATTGGATTTTTGACAGGGTTTTGGGGTTGTTGACTGAAAGTGGTAAAAAAGATCTTCAAAAATTAAAGTGGTGTGTGTAGTACATGTAGTTTTTTAGGATTATTGCTCATGGCTTAGTGTCAAGAGTAGAACTGTAAGAATCTTAAGATGAATCTGGGTGGAGAGCTGGAGAATATGTTCTTCAGTTTACATATTAACAATGGGGAATAAGGGTTTTAGTTAAAAATTGGTGTGTCAGTTACAGTGCACTTGGTAGAGGTTGTGAAGAAGGGATCCAGGGAAATTTATAGTACTTTGTACTTTTGCAGTATTGTGTGTCTGCAATAGTCATCTCCTTTGACTATTTACCTGTATATGCTACTGTGTGTGCGTGGGCACTCCAAACAGTCAGTGTAGTTGGGTTTTGCCTCTTACAGTCTCAGGGGGTGTACATGTGCCTTGGCTTTCCTTATGTTGCAGGGCCTAGGGACATGAAAGGTGGTGCATGCTCCCTGCTGTGCCTCTCATCCAGCTTTGGCAGAGGACCGTATTTTAGGATGCCCATATGGTCTGCAGCTGTTCCCAGAATCTCTTCTTTCCCTCTGTATACATAGACTGTCTTGCGTAGCCATTCTTTTTGGTTAAAAAAAGTTAATTATTCCAATTTAGACTACAACAAAACCTCCTGCTGATTTATTTATTTTTTAAATGGAAAACTTTCTGGATATTGAAGGTCTCAGAGTTGCAGATCTGCCTCAGGGTCCTGACCAGGTCTGGTCATATCATGATAGAAATCTTCTTGCATCTGTAAGACAAATGTTTAAAAGTCTCAATAATTTCTGTTGAAATTTTATCTAGTTGGTTTCTGGAGTTGTGTGAACTGCGTTGTAAACTTCTAAAGTAGTCTTGCCAGTGATAACCTGTGTTCTCATCAGAACTACAATAAATAATTGCCGTAAAGATAAGATGCTTTTCTGTTAGAAAAAGAATGTGTATATTTGCCAGAATCTTACTTAATTTATCAGCTTTTCTGACAAAACTGACAATAAAAAAAAGTTTGGTTTTGTTTTAATTTTGGCAATAGTTTCTTCCTTTTTTTCCGATGGATGAGAAACAGTAACAGAGGGAGGAAAGGAAAATAAAACCATTCTTTAAAAATATTGCAAAAGCTTTTGATGTCTTGTCTTAAAGAAAAACAATGTAATTTAGAACATTTTAAGCGTTTTTTCAAATTCTGATTCAACAAACAGGTGTTTAAGAAGCAAATTATGCTTCTTAATCTTTTGGTTATATTCTTTTTCTGTGAGCTTTCTTTTTTTCACTTGGATGAAATACTGCATTCAATGTCTCATTCATTATCTGGTGTGTTGCTTTTACTCACTCACTGACTTTTCTTGATTCATAGTATAGGGTTCTTTGCTGCACAGCTCTGAAAAACTTGGAATATGAGACAAGAGTGTTACTGTGCTTTTGGAAATGATATTTTGCAAGTCTGGGATAGTAACTCATGATTTTTTTTCCATGTTCTTTTATAAACCCGTATCAATAGTACTGCTAAAATATGTATTTGTATCTTGCGTAAATTGCTGGGGCTCAAGTAGCCAAGCAGCAAAGAATAATTGCTTATTTTGAATTGTTTTCCAGTGCTTTACAACAAGTTGCTTATTCAGGAAACATGAATAAGATTCTATTTTGATATGTTTCTCTCATTTAAGTATCTTTGAAGATTAAAAAAGGAATTGCTTGGGGGAGGAAACCCGTTTGGAAAAAAGTGTTAATAAACTCTTTCTTGTTAGACTACGGGGTCTGGTATTTGTGTGTTGAATTACCACTAGTGAGTGGAAACTGTCCTGGTAAAAACGTAAAACGTGTGCTATTTATGGTCTATTAATGACATGACAAAGATGGTAACAAAGTAGAGCTTTCTGAGCTTTAACTGTGTGGTACTTCCTGTGTTTTAAAATACACTGAGAAATGAAATGGAAAGATTTCAGGGGTACAAAATTATGATACTTAGAAAAACAACCTAGACAGAACTATATCAACATACTGTGGCCAAAAGCCTTTGGACTGTGTTTAGATAGCAGGGTGGGAGAATGATGATCACATAGCCTAGGAGGCTTCCTTCAGCTTCAGGCTGTACCTGGGTAAGGGTGACAGTGGGAGGAGCTGGGAATGGGGTGACCCCAAAGACACTGAATGGTTTTGCCCTCTGCTCCTGTGTTTTGCAAGTTTAGTTGGGGTTCTACACCTCTTGTCACCTTTCTGAGGTGATGGCACAATAGAACAAATACCGCTTGGTTCTTTCACCATCATATCTGTTAAACGCAAGGCTGGAGTTCTGTCTTGCAGCTGAAGGAGCAGTTCCCATGCTCTACTGCACACCAGTGTGTTCAAGTAGCAAATCTAAGCCTACATTTTCTGAGTAAGTGTCACCTTCTATTTCATTTTCTGTGAATGAAGCTAAAGCACATACATGGATTCAGGCATGCGTGCTCATCTACGCTCATAGACCCGTTCTTGTAATCTGAAACTAAGGTGGCTTGAGTGGTATCTCATCTCAGTGTGCTTAGTTCTTTCAAGGGCTAAGTGCCCTTGACTCTCACTCATTTAAGTGGGAATTGGGCACGTTCACTTTGTACATGCTCAGACTGTGAGGACTAAAGTATGAACTTTGTCTCAGAACAATATCATCCTCCCATGTATAAGGAAAATTTCTTCAGCAACTTGCAGTATCTGCAATAGCACTTCTTCAGCTCCTACTTTTTGGTTACCTCATTCTATGTTGAGAACTTTTTCCTCTCTTCATCTTGTCCTTAATATGTGCTTCCTGATGATATTATGTATTAATTCTGCAGATGCATTATTTAACTCTAAAGTGCATTTTAGGCTGCAAGCTGTTAAAAAGTGAAATAGCATATGAAAGAATGCTTGAGCTAAGGGAGAACACATCTACTCTATTTTTAATTTGTTTAAATAAATGTTAATTTTATACTATATATATGGATTGAGATTTTGTAGAGAATGTATTGTTGCATTTCAGGAGTTAGCTAGTGTTTCTGATGTTAAGAGTTGTATTGGAGGAGATTTTCAGCTGAAATATTTTAATACACAATACAAACCCATCTACATTTAGACTGTGTTAATTTTCATGCCTTCCACAATGAAAAGCTGTAGGGTGTTTTTACCAAAATGAAATGAGCTTTGCAAATGCTGCAGTTCTCCATGGGAAATTTGTCTATAGCGTGGACACGGTGCACCTCAATGAAGAGAAAGCCAGTTGTATTTAGAAAAGAGTTCTGCTCAGTTTTTCCCCTTTAAAATATTCATAAGAAAATGTAAGGTCAGTAGATTTTTAATGATGACAGGCACTTCTTGTAAAGCAATTTTTTAACATTTACATTTTACAATGCTTTTGTAACCCAAAACACTAAGCTGTTCTGCAAAGCATGAACTCTGTGTAAGGTGGTGATCACCCATCTGCTGTTGGGTTTACCCGTGTTTTCCCACAAACTGAAGTTTTTGTGAAACTTGGGTGTATCTCTGGAGTTCCCTTCCACATTTTTATTCTGTTTTGAATGTTTTAACACTTAACATATTTGTGGCCAGAAATATCAGTCTCAAATGCTCAATCCATAGCCTGTTTAAGTAGGAATACACTGATTTTCAAAAGTGTAGCATATGAATACCCTCTGCTTTGTTAATGGATATAATGAATGCTCAGCAGCTCAAAATGCCTTGTTTAAGTTCTTGAGAGAAAATGTCAGTTTGGGAACAAACTGAGAAGAGAGCTGATAGTAGATCCAGCAGACTTTAAGCAAAGCCTGTTATATCTTGGATATGCCAATTTTTTTTTTAATTTTTTTTTTTATAGTCTTATCTTTGCTTCCTTTGGTCCCTTGTGTGGCATGTAGCAGAAATGATGGAATTGATGCTAACCTAAGAATAGTCTGAAGAGCACTGATTAGGGTACACATCTTATTATAGATATTCCAGTTATACTCTTTTATCTGAATCCAGCAAATCAGGGCTTTGAATGTGAGTGTACAGGATTGTGCGGGGCTTTGACTATAGGCAGATGTGTTTGGAAAAAAAAAAAAAAAGATTTTGGTTAAACTGTTACATTTAGGAGTAAAGTTCCACTTTGGAAAAGCTGAAGAAGTTTTTTTTTTGTTAAGAACCATTTGTTGCATATTCCTGACTAGCACTAATTACAAATGTATTTTCAGGCCATCTGAGGTGTCTCAGCATCTTGCTCTGTTCTTCTGCTCTAATTCTCAAACTGCTATAGACCACAGTCATTTGCACCTTCACACAACACTGCTCTGTAAGCAAAACAAATGTAAATGAAAAATGCATTTATTCCTGTTCAGGTATTCCTTAAACTTGGGCGCTTTACTTTTGAATTATCTTTTCTGTAAGGTTATATGTATTTCTGATTATGGCAAATCAGTGTTTGAGATTACATCACCTCTCCCCAAACACTGATAGCTATATGCAGAATCAATTAACTTGTATAGAAATATGTATGAACTTATCTGTCTTTGTGATTCAAGAAACGGCTATGTTTATTTCTCTAACTTTCAAATTAATACTCATGTCCAAATACTAAGATAGAGTGCTGCAGATTTCAGTCATACCAGCAGGGTTTAGCAGATGTACTGAGACTACTACTGTGGGAAAAAAAGCAACCAACCCACATTACAGGATTGATTAATTAGTAGTATCATTATAAATATGTCTTTCTATTTTTGTGAGCGGGGGAAAAAAAAGTCTGGGTTAGAGATGTGTGTGTGTGTATATATATATATAAATTGCATATATATATGTATAACCCTGTAAATCTTCTAATTTAAAAACCATTAGCATCCTTGGAGGTTGGTTAGCTTAATTTATAGTTTAGCTCAGCATTAAATTCTGTGATGTTGTGTGGAGATTTTAGAGGGCTTTTTCTTGTTCTGCAAGCCACCTTAGTGTCCCTGATGACTGCTTGTCAAATGCATTACACTGTAGAACTGGAGCCTTAAATCCAGTTTTTATTATAAGCAACACATGCCATGTTAGAAGGATTATTTTTAGAAACATAAATAATTTATTGAGCAAGATTCTAGAAATATGTAGTAAGGAGGGTAATAAGTATAGCCTCAGACAGTTTTGTGCTAAAGAGGAGAATTCAGTATGGAACGTGTCCTTGTCAGTGTGAGCTATAGGTGTAGCAGTGATGTCATTTACTTAAATTAATGTTTGCAAAACCACATGTGATGTCCCTGTAAAAACTGGTGAGCAGCATTGTGAAAGGCTCTTGAACCCTCCACTGAGGCACTGGTTTGTATTCCTGGAGTTGAACAAAGATGAACGATGAACAAAGAAAGACACCTAAATTAGGAGGCTGATCTCCCAGGTTGTCTGTAGCCAGCAGGGAGAGCGTGGTCTCCTGCAGGGAGTGGTCAGGCCAGGAGGCTGGTGGGGGAGAGACGTCTTGCTCTTCGAGCAGCTGCTCACTGTCGCTGTCAGTTGTGCAGAGGAGAAACCGGTAGGGACCAGCCTCCCAGTTGGGTGTACCGTTTCCCTGGGGCTCAGCAGAGTGAGGAAGGGGATGGATGATTTTCTTGTCTCTTTAAAATGTCCTTCTGTATCTTTGCTCAGCTGCAGAGATTCCTCTAGGGCAACAGGTTAGCTCAGGATGAGGACAAGTGAGGAGGTGGAGCAGTTCTCTTGCTAAAACAGTGTGAGCGCATCACTGAGATGCCAAGCAAAGATGACAGGAGATTTGAAAGTAGGTTTCTTGTAGAAATGCTTGGTCAAATTCAAACTCATTGTTCACTGAACAAAAATTTTAATTGGAGGCAGCTCCATCCTCAGATGCACCTCATAGAGTCATCTGTGTGCAACTGTGTCCCTGGATGAGGGAAGGGCTTTACAGATACTGGGTGTGCTCCCAGCCACAGACCCCCTCTGCCAGCTCTCTTTTGCATCTCAGTTCTGGACGCGTGAGTGGACCCTTGGGTGGGCAAAAGGACAGGAGTGAAAAAGGAATAGTGGGCCTAAGAAAGGATGCTGAGCTCCCTGGTCCTTTTGCCTAGCAACAGTGGCACTGTTGGCTGTCAGAGGCCTTGTGAGAAGTGCTGCGTGGAAGGAGCCGTTCAGGGTAACTGAGTCAAAGGCTCTGGGGGGAAATATATTATACTGTGCACTCTTTAGGGCAGTTCTTTTGTTCTTTCAGGACTTTTTACCACACTACTATATAGCATTTAAAAGGGTCTGCAGCTGTTCTGCACCTTTAGACATTAATTTTTTTTTTATGAAAAAGCATCTGGCTCTGCAGCTGTTTTGTGAAAATGAACTCTAAAAAGACTTACCTTTTCATCTTGGTTATATTCAACTGTTTGGAGAGACACTGACTTGGAGCCCTTTGGAGGAAAATAAGGCATGTGCCATAACAGCAGCATATGGTCCTGCTTGCTTCTGCATCTGCTGGAGTTGCTTTAGTACTTGCATTTTTTAACTCCTCCTGTAAGAAGTGCTTTGCCCTGTCACTGCAGTGCTCTGCTGCTCCATGTTCAAAATGTGACTGTTCTATGCCAGATAGTTGCCAAATTGCAAAGAATGCCATTCTTTGAATCCTATAGATCTGAGATGGCAGGTGCTCAGCTTGACCTACAGGAAATATGACAATCCTGGGGAAGAAACCTGGGACAGGTAAGTAATCTCTGCCTGAAGAGGTTAGTCCTTTGAAAAGTGGTAACTGAAGTTGACATGCGCAAGTTCAAGGATCCCTTTTCATCCTGGAGAGAATACTTCAGGATAAAAATAGATAAGATTAATAGATAATAATAAATAAGATACTTCCTAGAAATCTATTCTCATTTTATAAATGGGTATATAATCTTTCTATCTTTAGGCACATCGTGGCTGAAAGATGAGAGGCTACAGGAAAAGACAAAATAGTCATAAGGATTTGCATTATGACAAAAAGAAAATTGTGAGTCTTTGTTGGTGAGTGAGAGAGAGTGAGAACAGAACTAATTCTGTTCAGTAATTTTACTTTTCAGCTCGGTTCTTCTAACTAACTGCACTTTCTGAAGGTAGCAGCCTGTTTTCACAGACAGTGTCTGCTAGCAGGGATAACACCCCATGTTTAGAGTTACTACCAAGGGTTGGTGTGCAGACCAAGGTCACTGCTGGACCTTGTGTACCACATTGGGGGGTGCAGAAGGTAAAAGGCTGCAACTGCAGGGAGGAGTGGACAGGACAGGTGACCCCAAACTGACCAGTGAGGTATTCCATCCCATATACGGTATATTCAGCTTAGAGCTGAGGGATCCGAAGGATCTCTGGGCTCTTCTCCTCTCTTGGACTCCTTTGCCAGCTTGGCTTGGCTTGGCTCGGGTCCTCTTTCGGTTCCTTCCCTGGAGCACCCAAGGAGGCCTCTGTCCGTTCTGCCTTTGATCCAATTTGTGTGTTCCTGAATCCGGTACCAGAATCCAGCTCCTGAACACAGCTCCGTCTGCTGCGGGGCCCAGTCTGGGACTTTCCCAGTGCCTGCTCCACAACATCAGTGGTGATAGTGATGGAATTACCATCAAGGGGGTTGGGTTCGATACTGGTTTTGTATATATTTGTATATATTCCATTTTTATAATTATTAATTTCCTTTTCATTAAAGCTGTTCTAGTTTCCTTTTCTAATCGCTCAGTCTCTCTCCATTATTCCCTTTCTCTTCCCCTTTGGGGAGGGAGGGGGGTTAACAGAGAGCGTCTCTTATAGGTCTCAGGGGCCACCCTGACCCTAAACTGTGACAAGGAGTCATTATCAGAGGTAGGAAGATAATAAATGCTTACTAAGTAAAAGTCCACTTCTTGTTTTCAAATTCTGGATTAATTTAAAGTACTAAAATACCTACCATTGGAAGCACATTTTTTCTTATATGGAAAGTATCTTTAAATCCAATGAATTGAAATCCTTTTCCATTTATGCAAGTTAACAAAAGTATAACTTACTGAAAAGAGTTTTGTTTATATCATTGAACCATGACGGGTGCTACTATTGAGGTACCCTGTGTACAGTGTCCCTACATATCTTGTAGCAGTTGCTCTTAGTGTTGTTGTATCCTTCCTATTTATTTATGTGGTGGTGTAGCTTCTGAATATGTGTTCTTATTTTTCTTGGGTTTCTTCTTTCTATCCTTTCTCTCTTATTTTTCTGATTCTTGTTTTGTGTTTCATTGTTGTCTTGTACCTCTTAAAGCAAAGGTTTGTTTCTTCTGTTGACAACATGAATAGCTTGTAGCTTTGATCTGCTCTTGCAGATCACTTTTATTGAGTCAGGATTGTCTTCAGCATCGTTTGCTGTGATAATGGCTGGTATGCTGTGTTGTACTTACCTGATGCCTTTGTCTCGTGAAGTTAATAGAATGGGTGACACCTTTTTAGACATGCTGTGGTGTTGGGTTTTTTTGAGCACCGTCAATGATTTGGCACTAGAAATTATAAACAGCTCTTAGCAGGTGAAAACAACAAAAAAAAAGAAACAGTCTTGCATAGGCTGTTAAGCAAAGGACTAGCAAGAAGATAAACTGAGGCAAAAATAAGTACAAGTTTTTTATGTGAATACCAACCTGAATTAAGATTTATTTGTAATTTACATAGAGCTAAAGTTTATGGAGAGGAAAATACAATTTTGTTCTGACTTTGACTTAGACTCAGCTATGTCAGCTTGGAGTATCCTGTGAGATAACTTTTTTTTTTAAATGAACTATGACTTGAGAAAAGATACAGCTCTGGAGATTTCAAGGCTATTTCTGAGAAAATACACTTGAAGTTGCCATATACCAAACTAACTGTGTATATACTAAGGGCCTATTTCTTGACTGTTTTATATACTCTCTATTCAGTTGCACTAAAATATAAACATAAGTTGGAAACAGATTCTCTACCTCACGTGTTTCACCTGATGATCCCTCTTCTTGGAATTTAACATACAAAAGAATTAGATTTTTCCAGTTTATAAATATAATTCTTCTTTAAAAACAGGCCCTGCTTGTTCTCATAGCAGGTACTTTAAGTGACTGTAGGAACATCATGTCCTATTACTGTGCAGCTGGTTTTGGTCCTGATGGTAAATTACTACAAATGAAATAACTTAGTGGAGAAAATTGTGTTTATGTCTATTAGTTTGATCTGTGTTTACAGGCCACTTAAGATCTCCTCTTCAAGGAACTTTCACAGATATTAGTAGGGGTAGCAATCCTGCACCCCTCTTTTTATTTCAAATGGATTTCTAATAGGAAGTTTGAAGGCGAAGTTAAAAATGGTATTTTTCTATCAGAGTTGTTGTTTAGGAACTTTAAATCTTACTGTATTAAAAAGCAAGAGTGCATTTTTTAGGATGCACAAATGAAGCGCTGATAATGATGACGATAATGGAAATATTTTCTGATTTGAACCAACCTTTGGAGAAATAGATGAAAAATTAAGAGAAAAGGTCACAATATGTACTTGTCTATGTTTTTGCACTACCATTGTATTAAATACTGGTTCTATTAAAACTTATCATAGAATTATGTATTGGAATTTTAGGCCTGTTGTAATTTACTAATGAACTCTTTCTCTGTATTAAGGTTCTGATTGGTACTATACTACTGTGGTATGCAGTTGTCTTTTCCTTTGTATTTTTATTAGCTATTATGTGTGTAAGATATTGTCACAGTTTAGGGTCAGGGCAGGTCGCTAGACCTGTAACAGATGGTCCCTGTTAACCCCCCTCCCTCCCCAAAAGCGAAGAGGAGGGGAATAAGGGAGAGAGACTGTGCGATTAGAAAAGGAAACTGGAACAGCTTTAATGAAAATAATAGTAATAAAAGTGGAATATATGCAAACCCAGTATTGAACCCAACTCCCCCGATGGCAGTTATGTCACCGGCACCACTGATGCTCTGGAGTAGGCACTGGGAGAGTCCCAGACTGGACTCAGCAGCAAATAGGAACCATGATCAGGATCTGGATTCTGGTGCCAGATTCAGGAACACCCAGATCGAAGGCAGAATGGACAGTCTTCCTCGGATGCTGGTTGTTGAAGAAGTGAGCAGGAAGCTGGAAGAGGTGAGCCAGAGCTTGACCGTCATTATCCCTCAGATTTTACCAAATACGCTGTACATGGGCTGGAATCCCTCGTTGGTCAGTTTGGGGTCACCTGTCCTGGTCTCTTCTCCCTGCAGGTTTTGCCTTTTACTTTCTGCACCCCCCAATGTGGTACACAAGATCCAGCAGTGGCCTTGGTCTGCACACCAATCCTTGGTA
>WUAM01000363.1:1107305-1149698 GCA_024336885.1 Actenoides hombroni | reverse complement strand
AATAACTGGTAGTGTTGATGCAAGAAATATTAACAATAATTTAATTATATTTAAGTTGCAGTAAAAATTAGAATCTGAAATTGTGGTTTCAGAGCTGCTTTAGGTTTGTTTTGTTCTTACTTTGTTGGGGTAGGGAGATTTCATTGAAACATAGTGAAATGCGTATTGATATGAGTCAGTAAATGATTAGTTTTTAAGTGACTTTCTTTATAGCTATGGAACTTAAATATAAACTCTTAGGTTTTTTTTCCCTGGGAAATGCAAGCAGTATCTGTTTATCATTATGTGCCATGTTTAGTTTCTCATAAAAATGCTTGTGTAGTCACTGAGAGCAGATCAGACAGAATTGCAGAGGGTGAAAAGGATGGGTCAGAAAGTCCATGGCAAATTGTAGATGGACAGTGGCCCCGCCAGATGCGTGCTGGCTGGGAGAGCTGGGTGTACTTCAGGTACAGTTCACATGCACAAAGTGTGTCCACTATCAGGTTATGTTGAAATCACCAGCGTTGCTGCACGGGTTTTCCTTGCAGCTCTTCTTGTGTCCTCTCTCCTTTTTTATGCTAGTAATAGGAACCATGTGTTCAACAGAAACTCCGTGAAACTAAGCAAGAATGTCTTCAACCTGCTTAAACCTTTTCCCATCGAGAAATGAAGCCAATCCAGTAAATCAAACACATGCTGTTTGTAAGGCAGAGCTGCAAGGCTTCGTCTCTGGTGCTGGAGGTGGAGGCCCAGCACAGGGCTGCAGGGCTGCTCTGCAGTTTGATGTCTGCAGTAGAGTGCGGGGCAGTTACTACTGGGTCCCACAGGCTGATTGGCTTATTAAGGGATAAAGGGACCAAGTGTATTTGCAGGTCAGATGGCATTACAGATCTAAGAGAGAAGTCCTGGAGAAAAAATTGAGAATGTTAGTATTTTGAAGAACCTTGATCAGAGATTCAAGTTGTGTATCATTGGCTGTTACAGAAATATGCAATTAAGCTCCAAGAAAGGGCTGAGATTGGGTACCACTCAACATTTGTACATAATCCCTTGAGGACTCAACCCATTCATAAGTCCTTAATTTATTTCTGGAGAAAGTCTTAAAATAGTCAGTAGGAGCAGAAACATTAAGAAATAACTTGTTCCTTTCTTCCCTTCATATTAGCAGCAACAGGAACAGAAAAGCACAGTAAGAATATTTAAAAATGGGCAGATTTGTGGATACAAGAACCGGCTCTTTTTTTCTCAGTTGTTTTTTTTTTTGCTCCGTCTAAGTAGACACTGTGAAAACTGTTGCCATATCGAAGAGAAACTACCTAATTCTGATTGATTAGTCCATTTGGCTAGCATAACAGATGCAGTCATTAACTATCCACCTAAAAAGAAATTCACCAGTGCTTTTGAGGAGAAGGAAGGGATGAAAGTTTTAGAGCCATGATTATTTAAAAAGATTCATGGAGTATGGAGATAGCTAATCCCCTCTGAAGTGCAAGGAAAGATCATGTATGAGCAGAGGGAAGTTGTTTCAGTAAGCATGAGGATAAAGGAGAATTAAAATGTCCTGGCTAGTCAGATACAGAAATCTGCCAGCTAAGTGGCTTTTTTGAGTTTATCTTGCTGTATTTTTCAGTTATCTCATGGCTGATACTG
The DNA here is from genome assembly GCA_024336885.1 of Actenoides hombroni. Taxonomy (NCBI): domain Eukaryota; kingdom Metazoa; phylum Chordata; class Aves; order Coraciiformes; family Alcedinidae; genus Actenoides; species Actenoides hombroni. Next base: position 1,148,066 of record WUAM01000363.1, on the reverse strand, counting down.
AAAATGTTTTGGGACTGTAGCATAATGTGAGGTAATGCTAATTGTCCTTTGTACTCTTACTGATGGGCAGAGTGAAACATCCCTTCTCTTCCCTATCATCTTATTTTCCACTTTCTTGATTCTTGTTTCATGATAATAACCAGCTTGCCTTCTCTTCTCTGGTCTACAAGATCGGATAGTCTGAAAAAAAACACCTCCTCGACTTACTTCTTCCATGTTTATTGGTCCTGTTCATAAAAGGAGTCTGTCAGCACTTCTCTCAAAGTAACATGCTGGTAGTTCCCCAACTTCTACAATAATCTGCTACATGTATCTGATGCCCTCCCTTTTCCCTTCTTTTGAGGGGGATAACTTCCCCCTCAGATCTTTCAATGTTACTTAGTACATGATGTGCACCACTGGGGGGAAATCTTTGACTTAATGGGAGGTTTCCTCATCCTCATGTGCTGGGTACTCAAGCAGTGCCCATTCCTTTTACCGTAGCCCTCTCAAGCGTGATGTTTCATGAGGCTCTCTTCTCACAGCTTGCTCCTTCGACATGGGTTAGCATTAATTGTGCAATTAATATGACATCTTTCTCTTATCAGTGTCTCCATCATTTCCCTGAACCTTTCATTTTCTTTGGAATGTCTCCATATGACTGTTGACAATTTCCTGCTGGCATTTGACCCATCCAGGTCTTTCTGCTGATTTCAACTGAAACTCTGTCTTCCTTTTCAGTACTGCATCTCAGCTCAGATCTCTCATTTGATATCCTTGTCTGGCACCATATTTAATCTGAAATCTCAGGTGTATGTAATGGACAGTTGTGGAGACAGAAATCTGTGTTACAGAGAGAAGAAATGATAAGGAATTCCCACAGTGTCCAAGGAGATGCAGCAATGATACTGGGTATCACAAAGCCAGTCATTTCTCTCATTTATAACACCACTATGACAACAAAGGTGCATTTTAGTACTATGATTATGAACTCCCTTTATTTCTTAATTTTGTGATTCTTCTCATGGCCTCTAATGAGGTCCTCATTGTTTCTGCTTTTCTTCTTCCATAAATTTTAGGCATTGCATCTTTACAGTCTCTGAAATCTGGAGAGTTAATTTGTGTTCAGAAGCTGGTGATAGGCATTTTCTATCTCTTCTTGAAAATGGAAGTTTGTATTTTATTTCCAGGGATAATTCCCAGTATGCTATCAATTTCATATTAAAATGCAAACTTGTTTCCTTTTCAAAAATCTTTAATGGACTCATTTTTCTTCTTTCAAGTTGAAGTATGGTATGATGTCTTGTTTTCTCTCGCTGTTTCTTTAACTACTTGGCTTCTCTGTCCTCTCTTGCCACCTCTTCTTTTTTTCCTGCTTTTTGCTTCTTTCTTCTGGGAAACCCATCTCTTTCCAAATTTCATCTGTTCTCCTGGGTTCGCAATCCCAGCTCAGTTTGGTAAACCTTATATGCAGATGCTACAGTTAATTCAAGGTAGAATTTAAATGCATATACATGCATGATCTTGGATAAGGATAATTTAATTAGTTGCTCTTCTGTAAGAAGAATCCTCCAGGAGCCTCCTCCAGTGCACTATTGTTGTGACTGTTAGGGAGAGTTGGAAGAGCAGAGAGGAGCTTGGTCATTTTCTTGTTCTGGCCCTTATGCTATTGGGTCTGTATGTGATGGGCTCATCTGGTTGTGACTTAAGATAGTGCTCCAGAAAATGATGCTGCTGTAAACGAAACTACACTACTTGATTTGTGTACATTTTTAAAAGACCAGACCTCTAAAAATAGAATTGCTATTATTATTGAAACTGTTTTTTCCTTGTAACAGCCACAGATCACATGTGCTTCTTTCCTGTGAAATGTTTTATTTTTAGGTCTTAGCACATGCAAGTGTTGTCATGCCTTTTCAAATAATTTGTATCAGTGCTTCAACAAATGTTTCTGAAAATCTTATTCTGCAGTATTGTTTTGTATAGTGTAGATGTTTTTTGTCACCGTAATTTTCTGCATCCCTTGTATTTGTAAGAAAATTACTTTCCACAGTTTGGTTTTTTTTTTTTCACATGCAGATTTTCTTTAATACCAAAACTACTACTTAAACTGAAAAAGATGGCTTTTAGGGTAGATTGGCAGGATTTTTGCTTGATTTAAAGTAATGGCTTTTATAAAAATTACGCAGTTATGTGCCTGACTTACTGAAGACAAACATTACACCACCTATGAAGTGATTTCGTGAGAGAAGCATATCTTTTGGCATAAGTTTCTAACAATGTGTAACTGTTAGGTTGCAGCTTAGTTTATAATAACACTGATTGCATTATTGGATCTGCAAGAGGGTTGTGGTTTTTATGATATTTTCTGTGCAGTGAGTCATTACAATAATAATAAAAAAGCATAACATGGCATCATTTGTGGATTTTTCTGCTGATAAAATATCCTGGACATATCCTGCCTGCCATGTTACTTCAGATAAGCTTTAAAAATACCTTTACATTTCAGATTTCTCTTCCGTTTGCAAGCTCTGGGCTTGGTCCCCAGCAGCTGTACAGGCTGACCTGCACCAGACAGCATGGTGAACCCATGATGTTTCCCCTCATTTTGGGAACTGAGACACCTGCAACAGACCTTGAGTGGTGGGGGAATGCCAGCAGCTCCCCAGCATTTCCAAGTCCTTTTGTCCTGCAAGTAGGGACTGATCAGGAAGATGAAGTGGATGGATCTGTTTAGGAATTACTCTCTTGGCCTACTTTGAAAGTAAACAACTTAAACAATCTGGGTATATCCACCAAAAGGGTGGTAGGTGGAAGAAGAGCAGCAGACTGACCACTGGCCACCCTGCAGCTGGATGCCAGGGGACCTAAATAACTCCCAGGAGGAAGAAGGCCTTACCAGAGTGCAGGCAGAGCAGCCCAGGTCAGGTCAGAGGGATGCTTGGCCAATTGTCCTGTCCCAGTGGCCCAAGGCAGATGCTGAAGGAGAAGCAGACGAGCAGAACAAATGTGTATGAGGCTTCCTCAGAGTCCTTTTCCAGGACTCCCAAGACTTTCAGAGTCAGGTACAATTTGTGTGTGCTTGGCAGTCCTCAATTATGTTCACTAATTTATACATTCCCATCTTGAATCAGTAAGGACCTCCAGTATCCATGCTTTCCTGTGGCAAGAAGTGGCTGTGCCAGAAGAGGTCTTGTATCAGCTTTGAGCTCAATGGCCTCTTCTGTTACTTCCTAGTTCGTGCATTGTACAAGGCAGAGAATGATTGATTTCTTTGTTTTCTCACACCAGGCACAATTTCCAGATCCGTGACAACATAACATACAATCTTCCAGAACATAAAAATGTTAACAGCAGTGTCTTTTAAAAAGCAGTAATTTTGTCAGACCTGCATAAGACCCTCTACTTCTCCTTGTCATCCCTCCAAATACAGCTGTAAGCTCTCGTGGAGTTGTGTCATTCTGTTTGTTCTGTCTTTTTTGCTGTATACTTAAATGTTTTGCAGTTTATAATCTCTTGTGTCTTTCCTTGCACAAACTCCTTTGTGGCCATCAGATAAAGAGGATGCCCTGAAGTTTAACTGAGTCCTCCAGAAACAGCTGAGAGTAAAAGTAGAGCCCTAAGCTATAGAGGTAGCTTTAGTAAACCTGTTGAAGTGTAAATTGTTGCTGGAAAGAAAATGCAGTGAATGCTGAGGAACTATATATCTAACTTCAGCAAGCTAAACTAAATACATTTTAGGAAAGCATCTGTCTAAATTTCTAAATCTGGAAAAGGCATAAAGACCTTTTAGAAGTCTTTGAGCTTTCCCCAGGTGGATGAGTATTCTAAATATTTAATATTCACTTCTAAGAGGAATTATATGGTTGTAATCAGGAACTCAAGTAACAACATCCCTTTTTGGTGCTCCTCAATAATGGGTCACTTGCAGGCTGCTGTGCAAAGCATCAATATAGGCATATGGGCCTGACTAGAATTAAGAGGGTCCTAAAGGGTGAATCTAGGGGCAACTGGTCACACCAGTTTTGCGGTGGCTGAAGGAGTTGCTTGCCCTTTCTTCCTCCCCTATTTACAGCTGCTCAGGTATCTTCCTTCCCTTGCATCAGCTCTGGGGCTCGTCTTACCTCTTCACAAGGGACTTGAATTACTTAATGCAGCAAAAATGTGGGTTTGATGAACCCTCCCAAGTGTACTTTGACAAGTGCTAGTACTGACACCAAGTGTATTTTGATAAGTACTCGTGCTGACACAAGGCAGGTTCAACACTTGCTGCTGAGGGGGCACTGAGACCTCCAGCTTTTGGCAGCTGTGAACTCACTGTCACTGAGAGGACCCCATCCCCATGGACAGTTGTCCTGTTTATGCTCCCTGTCAGAATATCCTTCTTTTTGTTGCCTCTGTCACTTGTACTTAGATACAAAGTCTTTTTTTAAACATCCAGTTTCCATTGACACATTGGCAGTCTGCGTAAGTTTGATGCCAGCATCTTCTGTAGTCTAATTAGCTACCTTTACATCTTGGTGTTTAAACTCTGGTGCATTCAGATCCCCTCACAACTCAATTTTTTGCTAGACTTCAGTTCCTTTCCCTGGTTATCTCAGGAGCCTCTCTGTGCTTCCAGGTAATTGAACTTTCCAAGCAAAGCTGTCCAGTACCTGTCTGCAGTATTTGAAAAGAGGTCTCCTTTGGACAGTGGTATTAATCTTACCTCAGTTTGACTGGAAATACATCTTCTTTGATGTATTCTGGGATGACAGTTGTGTTTTTCAGGAAGACACCCTATTGATCTGGCAAATCATTTTGCCAGAAACAAAGTGCAGTCACGTATCTCTCCCTTATAAACCATGCCCTCCAAAACAACGTAATAGAAATTCCCTCCAGCCCTTAAGTGCATGAATTTGCTGTTTGTACAATTGAATTTGATCCTATTTCTCATATTCAGTCCTGAATATCATCCAGCTCTTTCCTGTGGGAGTTTAAAGTTTTATTTGTTACTCCCCATGCTTTCCAACTTAGTGTTATCAGCATATTTCATTAGAGCGCTCCTGGTTTTTGTGCCTGGGTTATTAATATGAATACCAAGCTGGCAGTTTATAGGGCTGATATGGGAGGAGTGATAACTATCAAACTTGTCCTGTGTGGGGCTTGCTCTGGGCTGTCACCAGTGCTATGTGAGCAAAAGGTCTATGGCCCTGCTGCCTGTTCTGGAAGGCTAAGCGGTGCTGCCCTGGGTGCTGCTCTGCTGCCCTTGCCTTCCCACAGCAGGTTGATTCCACCCCTAGCATCAGGGTTCTGCTCTTTGGAGGAAAATCATTCAATTTTGCCTCGTTTGCCAAGAAGGTCTGTGCTTGTTGCCTCCTGTCCCATCCATCAGCATTCCTGTTATTCTGTTGGGTTTTTTTTTACCAATTCTTCATGTTTTCCAGTTTCTCTTAGGTAGGACAATATAAAATATTTATGCAGATTTAATCTAAGTAAAATTTTTCAGTCTTTGAAAATGTTTAATGAAATTTCTTCTGCTGATGATTTGCTTGCCTAGAAAAGAACTTACAAGGGAGAGAATTTGACTGGTGTAGCATTGAAGTGTCTTTAGTAATTGCAGTGTGCATTTAACATAGGTATTTGCCTCAATCAGAGGGTTTTTTTTCTCTTTGGTGTTTGTTCCAGACCCTTGTATACTTTTGAGGCTGTTGCCCAGGGCATTTTCCTCTGACATTGGTAAAGCTGGGGGGCTCCCAGGGAGAGAGGCTGTGAGAGAGGCCTGCCCTGGGTCCTGGGGCCAGCGTGGCCCCCGCCGCCTGCCTTAGGGCCTGCGCTGGGTGCAGCCGGCCGGCAGCCTGCAGTGTGGGGCAGCTCCTGTGGCTGACGGCTTTGCCTACCCCTGTAGCCTCATCCTGAGCTCACCGTATTGATATCTAAAAGTCATTTCGTGATTGTGCCATTGTGTCCATAAGAGTCTCCTGGAGACAGCTGCCTTTTTCTCTCAGACACAGCCTGCTGCAGGACTGATACCAACTGGTTTCTCATCCTTCTGCTTTTGTCGAAGTTGACCTAACTTCCTTACTGTTTGCTTTTAGCAGCAAATAGAAAAGTCTTTTGAATTAAAATCATTATCAGTCACTGGCTTTGAACCTTCTATGCAGAACCTCCCCCTCAGTTTTCTTTGTCCCACCGTTCTGGTGTTAAAAATCAATGTATCCCGTGCACTGTGTAACTCCATTGGAGGTGGTTGTTCCAGTGATTTTTATGAACACTTTAAAAAAAATACCCTACAGGTTTTGCCCTTTTCAAATGTAAATGTTTAATCAGTGCTTGCTGAGAAGGGAGTGCAGGAACACATGAGCGAGGCTTTATCATTCTTTTTTTCTTCTTCTTGCAGTGACCTGCTGTCTTCTGAATATCTTGAGAGGCATATCGAGGAAGGTGGGAAGACAGTGGAAGTTAAAGTAAGAATTTTCATTTTATGCTTTGCTTTTTTTAATTTGCTTTGCTTTTGATGTTAATGGAAACTCAACTATTTTCTTGAAAGGAGAGATACTTGATTCTTCAGGTGATATGTTTTACTCTTCCAAGGCAAGCACGTTTCATGTCTTCTAACTTTTCAGCTTTTTAAATAAGACAAATAAATTTTATTGTCAATTTTTGAACATTAATGTTGATATCAAAATGGTATCCATGAAAAATGTATATATGGTAGTTCTTTTTACTCATGAATGTAATTTACTTTGGATGCCTGTCGAAGGAAATCTTTCTGGTTTGGTAGCTAGCGTTTTGTCATTGTACCAAACTTCAGGTGTGTTGTTTATGAGCTTCTTTGTAAGTTTGAGAATAGCAAGATTTATTGTATAATATTTCTAAATATCTAGTCACTGTCTCAAATTGTGGGTTTCTTTCCCTAGATGTTTGTTGGCATGATGGCTACAAGATCCTCTTTGTTCCATTTTTCTTCTGTGAAATGTCCCACTGCCTCTGCAGGAGTGTTTTGTTATTTGTGTGCAACATGGTAGAATTTTCTTGATGACTTTTTTGTTTGTTAGGACGATATTTTGTAGACACCAGATATACAGACGCTGTAGATAGTGTAAACTGTGCATGAATGCAATATATACTGTGCATAATTGAAACTTAAAATTTTTCCTACCAGGTCAAATTTTGTTCCAAGTTTACAAGTTTACATTTTGTTAAAAAACCACAAAAGTCTTTTACTAAATCTGAGGTCACCTAAATACCCTAAATCAAATGTCTTAATCTCTGCAATGTGAAAGTGGAAGTGAAAATGGACAAAACAATCCGTAGCCACTGAGTAGCTGAATATATGTATGTCCTTTGGTTTATCCCTTTCTAGCATTTGCAAACTTGGAGTCTGCCTTCTTTTTACTCTCTGATAATTGTCTGCATACATTATCAGATTGAGGCAGACACATACGTGTTTGATTAAATTGTAAAGACTAATTTCTCAGTGTTCTGCAGTCAAGAAGTCTTGACTGAGATTCAGAATATGAGTCAAAGCAGAAATAAAGATAATAGCTGATATTAATAAGAACAAAACAATCCATTTGTCTGTGTCAAAGTATATATGCAAGTTAGATAAGTTAATCTATCCAAGTCCCATTATTGAATTGGAACAAATCTGTTTCTGATGAGTAAGCCTTAAGCAAGCAAGGAAACGCTTGCCATCAGTGTCTTTTCTCATGTAAGTACTGTTTAATTTCATGGGAAGATACAAGAGGATTGGGCCTTTCAGAGGAGGGGTCATAAACTGTTTTCTGGGTAAAACATCTCCATGGTACCAGAGATTTTCACCTTCAGTTAGCTACCATGCAGGGTCTCGGCATACCTTCAGGAATAGCTGTCACTGCCTCTCTTAGTACCCTCAAATCTGGCTTAAGTAGAGAACTGTCATTGTTGCATTAACCTCAGTGCTCAAGATAGACTGAATTGGGAGTGAAAGGGTTGCTGGGTTGCACCTTGCTCTGCAAAGGAGGGGTGTTGCTGCCAAGGTGGCATGTGACTCTCTCCGCACTTCGTTGTACCTGGCAAGGGTGGCTGGGGCTGCAGGAAGGCTCTTCTGCTCCTCCTCACTCACTGCTCCAGTTGTTGAGCAGACAACAGTCCTATGAAAGCGTGCCAGGAAGGGGGACATATATTTTTTGCTCGTTTTGTTGCAACTGAGCATTTAGGATCGGAGGAGAGGGAAGCAGATGCTGTGACAAAATGTTCGTTGTAAGAGCCTGTTGGCCACAGTCATGGGCATGTTTTCAGAAAAGTTCAGATATCAAAAGAATTTTGGAAGAGTACAGGCTGCTGAGTACATTTTGGTGCCAGACACTGAGTGAGGCTAATTTCAGCACCGAGTAGCTGTTTAAAAATAAATATGACTCCCTCTGACTAGCCAGTATTTTTCAGAGCACCTGTAAGTGCTCTGGAGAGCCCTGGCCATCCATCAATTTCTGAAAAGCCCAGCAGTATCTATTTTGCATTTGAGAAACTGATGTCTGGTTTTACATCAAATGTTTTGAAAATCTTACTGCAAATACAAGGATTTTTCATGATGGTGATTTTGATTTCTGTGGAAAATGTTTACTGTAACTGGTAGAACCACCTTTAAATTGGTACTTATACACCAGGAGAAACATAATTATTATACTAGATTTTATAGACTGTGCATATTGCTTAGATACTTATTTAAAAATATCTAGCAAAAGGGTGCAACGTGAATAAATCACAAAATAGGCACTTTGCTGTGCAGTATATTATTAAGCAGGAGTAGAGGCATTTCAAAGCCAGGTTTCTATCAGTTGCTTCAAAGAGCTGCTCTTTACTCATCCCTGTGAGCTTTGTCTTTGGCTGTAGACAGAAACAGAGGTGCCCTGGCAACATTTCTCTTGCTGCTTTGGTAGAGAAATGGTGACAGAAAGTAAAAGTTTGTCTGCCATCCACAGCCAACTGCAGGCTTTGAGCAAGCCTGTTTATACAGCTAAGGGCCTTCTCTGTTTGTGGCCTTCTTAGTGATGTGAGGAGAGATATATTTTAAAATACATCTATATTTCCCAGTTGTGTTTCTCAGTGCAGGAATACTGCACAAACACACACAGTCAGAGGTACTGTTGTGCCATCAGCAAGATGGGAGAAGACAGGAACTTTGAGTCGCTGTGGGAAGGCAGCTGTATGTACACTCAGCAGTTTGGGAATGTTACAGGCATGAATGTGTCCAAGAAGCAGGTGCCTGCCTTGGCTCACACACAATGTGGAGTTGATAACCACTTTTACCACTCCTCCACCTCTCCATCCCCCATAGTGAACCTTCCTGTGCTGTGAAATACATACAGATCTTCTACCATTACTTAGGGTGCCTCAGAGAGAGGAGAGAGGGGCAGGGAAAGGGAGAAACATTCAGATCACTGAAAATGCCACTTGTAAGGAGCAAAGAGATTTTTTTAGGAAGAAGAGTCCTCTATTTAGCACACCTTTTATTATAAGAGAAAGTTGAATTACATTTGATCGCTGTGTAATTCATCAATGCATAGGACCATTGTGGAACATGTTACACATGTTTTTGCAGGGCACTGGCATTTAGCAGCTGAGAGGCTTCACTGTGATGTGTTCTTGTTGATTTGGCACAGTCAGACATCACCTAAGACATTCTTACTAAACCAGCAGCAATGTGCAGTGCTTAAGAAAAACAAAAGGAGGTTGATCTTTGAATTATTTCAGTGTTCTCCCCCTCCTTTCCTTTAGAGCATGTCACTAACTGCTAGGAAAACAGCAGTATTGGCCTAAATTCCCTCTGATAGCAAAGAGAATAATCAATTAATAAGAAAGAGAAAAACCCTGCATGTATTGCCTTTTTCTGATTGTGTCAGTCCAGATTGTCCTATGCTCACAGCACATAAATACTCAACCTGTGTATACTTAATGTTACTGCAGTACGTCTCTGTGTCCTTTTATATCTCTTCTCTTTTTCTGGGTTATCATTCTGTCACTGATGCTGCCAGTGAGATGAAAGGCAAAAAAAAGCAGTAGTGCTGAGTAATTCACATTGCTGGATTTTTCTCCCTCAACAACTGATACCTATTCAGTGACATTTTATCATATAAAATGTTTCAGTTTTCGGAGAGTGTAGAAATAAATCTTTCTGCCTCTGTTTCCCTCAAAATATTGTACTATTCTATAAATTCTTTCAAAATTTCTTTCTGAAAAGAATGAAGCAATGAAAATATTTCAGATCCCAGTCAGAGAACTTGCACAGGTAGAGTTGTGGTAGATAAATGCCGTGAATTTTTGATGGCATGTTTAAATATAACTAGAAGGAGCTAATTTTCATAGGCGAGCCTAAAATTCGTAAAGTGTGGTGGTGTAAACACACTGTATGTATTATGGGTACAAAATGACAGAAGGATTGCTTACAGCAAGGAAGAAAGTTGCTCTTCGCTTCTACTTCACAGCTTGGTCTTGATAGCATCGAACAACGTAAATGGAGTAGTATTAAATGCTAGGTACTGATTTATCTCCATTGTAGTGTTGATGGAGAAGCTTTGGCCAAACTTGCCTTGTGGCTTTGTGTCCCAAGCTGTCCTAAGCCATCAGATGGAAGCGCAGGGAGGTTGTGCCCTGGGAGGCCAGAGCCTAGGACTGGTGAGGAGCTGTGTGTACAGGTACCGGAGGCTGGCACAACCTGCTGATGAGCTCCAGGGGGAGAAAAGATACTGAAAAGGAACAAACCATAACACAGGAATTGTATATCCCTATTTCTGGGCTGGCTTTTTTGTCTGTGTCCTGAGATGAGAGAAGCTGTCAGTACCAGAAAAATCATGCTCTTGCTTGATTAAGAAAAGATTTTGAATAAGGGTTCCCATAATGTCGTCAGAGCTTCTCTGCTCTACTCCCTCAAGAGTGCTTTGCTTGCCTCATGGCAAGTTATTAATAAATCTAGGACATAATCCACTTTTTAGTCATAGCAATAAACTAGCTGAAGAAGGACTGACACAATTTAGCAGGGGATTCCTGCAATGTTGATCCTTCAGACTGCTCTTAACAAATAATTTCATTAATGACTTAGGTAAAAAAAAAAAAAAAAGTGCATGTTAATGAAATTTCCTAGCAGTAGAAAACTTAGAGTGCACAGGAGGATCAGATGGAGAAATCTTTGACCAACTGAAGAAATAAAAATGGGATGAAATTGGATGCAAAAAATGGCAACTTCTTTCACTTAGATATGAATTATAGACATTTTTGCTGTATGATAGAAGTTCATAAATTGAAAGTTGCACAAGAAAGAGAAGATCAGAGTGTAGTAGTGGGACAGGGAATGACTACGTGGTTCACACCTTACAGGATGCTGCTATTGCAAAAGGAACTGTGGTTCCAGAGTATACTGGTCAAATTACTTCCCATAGTTTTGGCTAGACTTAATGTTACTGTATGTGTTCTGATGAAGAGTTGACAAAAGTTTTTAATTTCTGTGTGTTTTCAGTTACTCTGGGCATCATTTTTTTTCAGCACTTTTTATCTCACTTCCCCGTTTTAGCATTGTTTGAATTCTGAAGGCAATTCCTGTGGACTTCAGTAAAACAATATCCTCTGTGAAGTACCATGGCAAGGTAATCAGCCATCCTATGTAGCGTGTTTGCCTGACCTAATGATCCTGCAGGCTGGCACATTTAGTGTACATTTGCATTTACATTTTTTTTTTTATATCTGTTCATCTTCCTGCTATTATTATCTTACCTTCTACATACATCCTGACTGAGGAGGAGGAAGTTAAAAATGGCAGCTTCTGGTATTAGGAGTCCTTCCCAGGCCATGTTTCTGAGTATACTACACTAGAATGAATCTCAGATCATGACTCATGTAGGATCTTGCAAGTTTAATTATCTTGTCTTCCTCTTCTTTGTGACATAAAAAATAAATAAATAATTCACTCTTTTTAGCTAGTCCTGAAGGGGAAAAAAATTGTCAGAAAGTGGAAGCCATCAACAGCTTAAAACATACATCCCACTGTGGGTGTGGGCCCCAGTGGTGAAGTCCTGGTTCTGCTGAAGTGAGAAGTTGAGTGACTTTGTGACCTTCAGAAGTCACCTCTTGAGTACTCTCCAGTGTGGTTTCCACGTGCCCCAGAAGGAACGCAACAGTCCAGTGCTTGAATTTGCAAAAAAGTCCTGCCAAGCTTTGTGCACCTTGAATTACTTTCCATAAGTTACAGCATTCAGCTAGCTACATCTGTTGTTCCCTATGGATACCAAACTAGCGCTGTATTACATACACTAGGTTAGTGTTTGTAGACACAGGCTCAAGCACTGTGAATTCTCACTCAAAGAGAATTTTCCATTGTTCAGAAATAATGAGGCAATAAAGAAATCTAATTCGTATTTTTCTTCATTTTACTCAGAACTTTTATCATCTTCTGACTAATATCCATGCAGGTGCATGCCAATATCTCATGTTCTGTGTTGTGTTTATAGTAAACTTGTATATTAGGTGCTTAAAACTTGGCTTCAGACTTGGGGTAGGCTGATGAACTGATGTGACAGATTGGTATGGGTAAATTATAAAGAGTTTTAATATAGACCCTTTAAAATGTTTGCTTCCTTTTCCTTACGTACAGGTATGCAGGAGTGGGGCAAAATGACTGTCATTAAAATTACTTGTATGCCATGACTCAGAGACACCAGGCACTGCTCTAAGAGCTGACTTACAGACAACAGAGTAGGCAGGAGGAGGTAACCAACCTTGTTCTCCTCAGCCTCATCTTCATCCGGCAGCTGATAATTAAAATATTTTTCTCTGATACCAAGGTAAGGCAAGGCAAGAGACAGTTTCCCAAGCAGATGTCAAGGCAGCTCCCAGACCAGATGGTGTTGCACTGGCATGAGCTCTCTGTCCACACGCTGCAGCTACATTTATGGAGGATCTTCTCTCGTAGCTCCTGGGCAGTAAACACAGGCCTCAGTTGGCCTCTGTACCAGGAAGCTGGGCTGCTCGCACACACCATCTGCTGAAAGCACCTACCATGAGTCACCGGTGGCACTTGGAGCGAGTCGCCTGTGCGCAGGATCCTGTCATGTACATGTGTCTGTGCTTTTCAAGAGTGCTGCCAACAGGCTTTGAACGTGGGCATTTTGTGGAAAAGCCTTAGAAGCGGCGATGCTTTAGCCTAATTTTGGAATCTGTATTTCTGATTTCAGAACCTGAAACAGTGTTGTAACCTGATGTCAATACGGCGTGTTGGCTCGGGGTTGTTCGAGTAGATGTGATAGCTGTCCTCCTACAAAGGGAGGGCACCATTCACATTTTCAAAGCAGTTGGCTTTCAGGAGTCTACAACACATGGTAGCTTAACTCCGGAGACCTGCTCTTCAAAGAGGTGATGCGAGGATCCCTGGAGTTGTTACTGAGCTGTGTAAGGGCTGAGCCCAGGGCTCTGCTGCAGGATAGCACAGCACAGCCCTGCCAGCTAAACCCCTTCCCCCCAACCTTTGCTGAAGCATGTCTATTGAAGGATGTTTTCTCTCAATGCAGTTACACAGGTCGAAGTGCCATTCTGAATTCTCTCGTTACAAATAGAAACCCATCTGTAACAAGTGATATTTTTGCTGTAGAAGTCAGTGAGATGGTGTGCATTCTCCTCTGTTATCAATGGGTAAAAACTTGTGCAAGCGTCAGCAATTTGTAAATAGATCTAAGTGGTTACTAAGGAAGCAGTTTTAATACTAGTGCCCTCACAATGGGTAGCTCTTCGAGAGGCTAACTGCTGTCTGGCACTTCATAGAACGGTGGCATGGTGGTGAGCTGGCCTTTTGGGAGCTTTCTGCTGCAAGGAAAGAGTGAGCTGTGTTACTAGGGTCTCAACTACACCAGCAATCTCTTTTCCTTTGGATTAATAAGTGTTAAAAGAGGAATATAAAGCTGCTGGAAGAAGGAACTTTTTAATTTTAGGGTCAGTGCCTGAGTGTAGCATGAGTTTTAATGACTAGCACCTCTCCTAATTGCAGAAAATTGCTTACTCAAAGATCTGATGTCGGGTGTTACGTGAAAGCGGACAAATGTGCATCCTTAATTTTCCTCTCCTGGCAAGATCATAGTGTTTCTGAGGTGCATAACAAACACTGCCAGTATATGGTCAGCAGAGCAGATGCCTGCTTGACTGAGACTGCAGAGAAGAGTGAACTGCTGCCATCGCTGACTGTCATGGCAGTTCTTTGCCTTTACTTTCTTTTCCCCTTTGTTCTGAATGTCGGTTAATGTGTTTTTCATTTCTTCTGTATTTATTTAACAGCTGGTACCTCTTTGGACAGAGACAAACTGTCTTAAAGGATAGAAATGAGGACAGATTTTACTTGCACTGCTGTAATATGTTTGCCTGCTCATTTTTTTGGTGCTTTTTCCACGTTACCTACCCAGACAGGCTGCAGGGAAATTCAAATTGGCATGGGCAAAAAAGGTTGCATGCTGGTTATCGAGAAGCTGTAGCAGGTCACAGGGCAAGATACCCCCAATTCAGGATTCTGCATCAAGATTAAACTGAGCAATATCATAATGATTCATTTGTTTTAATTGACCCTGGGGTCATTCTGATTTTATTTTTTTTGGTAGGATGTTCTTACATTTTTAGCTCCCCGAATCAACAGACTTCTTATGAAACATCTGTATGTTCTATATTGCTCTTGGAAGTCACCGGTAAGGCTGAGAGGTTTCATAAAGCAAAGAGAACTTACTGAACCAAGGAAACAGAAAACTGCATGCGACGGGCATTGGCAGAAAATTTGCCTCTTGTCATGCTAACCACAGTGTGAACAGTGGGCCTTGTGGAGGCGAAAATGTTGCATTTATCTCTGCTCTAGCATTAGACTGCCTTTGGGTATGGCTTGAGGGTGTGCATGTGTGTGTTGCAGGCCTGTGTCACAGGCATTGTCACTGGGCTGACCTTGTCACACAGGAGAAGATATTTAGTCTAGTTTTCTCCCAGTAGGGCACATTCAGTTTTAGAGTAGAAAGAGGGAAATCTGCTGCTCACACTGATGGCTGGCATATGTTAGAAGGGGAGTCTTATTTCCTCTTCATCTTAACACTGTATCATTGCCCAGTAGCTGACAAAGGCCAGTGTGGATTTGTGTGTGTGATTTGCTGAGATGGGCACTTAATGCCTGCTTTAGAGAGCAGAGAGTGGCTCTAATAGCTACAGGAAGCCAGTAGCTCCTCACAAAACACCTTTGGTGCTCTGGGCTGAACTGTTGTTGGTTATGGTATTAATTTCAGCTCCTGGAGGAAGTCTTCATATGGGACCAATAGAAATGAGAGGCAATGCTGGTCCTTGATTGAGTATTTCCAAGAGTAGAGTAAAAGAAGATAGCTGTGATGATTATGTTTAGATGTGGTGATGTTAGATCTCCCATATGCTGTGATTCTTCCTGTAGTACAGTGTATTTTATTACAGCATCTGCTATGAAGGAGCTTTAATATGTGTCAAAACCAACAGGATTTCAGCTTCAGCACTACGGGGAGGCAGCAACAGTAAACTTCTTGTCCAAAATTACATGTGCTCTAAAGTAAAAAGTGCCCTGTAGAGTCCCTTCCGTTGTCCTGACTCTCAGTAAAGAACCGGTCTCAGACTTTGTAGCTTTAAGTGCTTCTTTCTTCACAGGTTTTGTGAACTGTTGAAAATGAGTTTCCCAAGAATACAGTAAAGGGTTTGCACCCTGCCCACCAGTTGCCCCATGTTACTGGCATGTTTTATCTGCCTGAGACACTGCTAGGGAGTGGTAAGCAATCACTCTTCCCACAGCCATCCCGTGCTAGTGCCATCTGGTTTCACTGCGTCACCTCTTACTTCCTTCTGAAGATTCTAACAATTCTCAGAACTGCATTTAAGAGTATCAGCAGATTTCTTATGCTGAAGACTTCTCTTCCAAAAAAACCCAACATACCCCTAATGCATCAAGTATTTGAAAAAAGCTGTTTTCATTTAAACCCCTTAAATTTTATTAATCTATGTGAGGTGTCTTACATTGCGTTGAAAGGAACAAAATGTCATTGAACATTTGTAAAGAATATCCCCCAGATACCAGCATATAGAAAAAAATGGTTTGTAGTGGTAAGAATCAGTTCCTAAGACTGAGACTTAGATTTCTGTCTCTACCAGTATTACTGTGAACTTCAGCAGATTAGCTGATTTGATTAAATAGCATAGAAAAGAATTTAGAGCTGTTTTTCTTATATTTTCCTTTTCCAGATCTGTATGCATAAAGATACGTTCATGTATTTATTATGGAATAAATTAATTTGGAGGTACTACGATGGGGCATTAATTTGGTTCTTACACAGAAGATCAAAACACACTCATGAGCCACAGACTCAGATTCTTGGTATGAAAAAATGTTCCTCTTGGTTACAAAGACATGGTTTTGTAAATTTATGAAGCCTGAGAGTCTACTTCTGGTACATATTAAGTGTATTTTCTTAGAACAAACCAATTTGTCTAATTTCTCCAAGTTCCTTTCACAGCTAGGACTCTGTACAACTCCCTGCAGATATTCTTTTCAATATTATTGCCATATTAATATTCTTACTGCAGTTACATCTTTTACAGGAATACTACTGCAAGAGTTCTGCTTAGAGAGCATTTTAATACTCATGAAGTTTTAGCTCATCCGTATAGTTTGTTAGTTTTGTTACTAGCTTACTGGAGCCTTTCTTTGTTTACTTTTTATTCATATATTCAGGAAATGAGTCTGCAAGCCTTAAGCAATATGATGATTTGTTAGTGGGGGATATCCTACAGACTGAAAGAAAGAAAATCTCAGATGAAAGCAGCGCAAAGTGACTAAATACCAGAAGTTAGTAGGTGTAAAAAAAGGAGAATAAAATAGGGAAAATGAGCCAAAGTTTCAGAAAAAAAACAAAGCATATTGTAGTCTGTCTAAAATCTCATGTAACTTAGGATGCTGGTGGCTAAAATGCACGAGTGCAAAGCAGAAACAAAACCCATCTCCTTTTCACTTGTATTCCACGGGTCAAATGCTTGATGGTCCTGAGAAATGCTGGTCCAAGGGTGACAGGTCGTATGTCTCCCTCTATACACCCTGCTGTAGCCTGGTGTGGAGGGTCAGCCCCAGAGGTTCTCATGGGCATGAGCCAGATAAACATCAGCACAGCCTGTTGAACTTCACCTGCATGGCACCAGTAGTGTTTTCCTGCAGCCATCTTAGTAGAGGGGTGCCCATGATGGGCATCATGAGAGTCACTCTGCAGGTCAGTTTGATGAAGGTGTTCTGCATCCGTACCAGATACACAGAGAAAAAGGTACTGGGGTGGATGTGCAGTGGAGGTGGCTGCTGTCACTGGGGGTGGATGTGCAGTGGAGGTGGCTGCTGTCACTGCAGCAAGCGGACGGAAGTAGTGATATGTAGAAGAGAGGAAATCATGAAATTGAAAGCAATTGGGTAAAAAGCAAGTATAACACTTTTAATGGAAGATGTGCCATGGGGATTCTCCTCACAGAGTGAAGCAGGGAGACTGCCAAATAACATCAGACTCTCAGTCTGTCAGATCAGGTTTGCATTTCCCTGCAGCGCTGCAGTTGCTGGGCACGGCAGCAGTGAGCTGCCCCCAGCTGCACTGTCCTGGGTGCTTTGGGGTCTAACAGCAGCACGTGGTTCATGAATGTTCCAGAGAAGATCCTGGGGAGGAACTAACAATTTGCAGTGACTAGGTTGAGAACAGGTCTCTTTCCCTGACAGCAGCTGCTCTCTGGCAAACAAACTCCTGTACTCTCTTAAGGAGAGCACCTCAAAACAGAGGCATCCATACTTTGAAGTTGCTTTCAAAAATACATAGTGTACCTTGTAGAAACCAGGAGAGGATTTCCTGACCAAAACACAAAACTAACAGCATATTCTATGTGTTTTCTTGCCTGTTGCTGGATCAGGATTATTTTTATTTTTCTTTTCATACTTGAAAAATGAAATCCAAGAGCATTTAATGTCAGATGTCTCAAATGACTATGCAATGCAGCATGCAAGTGACTGCCAGCTTCTGACAAAGTAGTAACTGTAATGCCTTCTCCTCCTTGTGCAGTAAATGGACATAAATATTCACATGACTGGGTATATTAGGCTAGGTAGATTATTCATACATTTGCTGGTAAGGAATAGAAATAGAGAAAAATAGTAAAGTGTTGCTTCTCAAAAAAACCAAACCCAAGTCACTGAAAATCTTCTTCATAGTCCTTTAACCAACAGTAGTGCAGTAATATGACACAGCTGAATTTGTCAAGGCACTAACAGGTAAGTTCCTCTGCAGGGTGGCGTGGCAGTGGGAATTTAGGGGATGTTTGAATTGTTCTCCTAATTTTGCGTACAAATATCGACATTGTGCAATACTCAGTATATTCAGTGCATGTGCAGTAGGGTTTACTTTGCTGGTGTGAGTTCTGTGCAACTAAGGGGAAGATTTTTTGTTAAGTCTTCTGGATTTGATTTGAAAAGTGTATATTTTATTTGCAGAAGATCAGAGGCACATATTAATTTTCATTGTATTCCTTTACTACTTGGTTATGCTTAGTTTCCATTAGTTTTGGAGCACTAGTGAGCATTTGTTCTATTATTTTTTACTATCATTATTATTATTTGGTAATCATAGCTTTCTCCTCAGAAGTAGGAAATTGCTTTACCCTCAGAGCAGAGTTCATCTTGTCCAATGTAGCCATGTGCAGGCCAAGTGTTGAGTCCAAGCCCTCTATTTCCAACTCTTTTCCTAGTCAGTGAAGAAAGAGGACCACTTCTGGAGTCATTTCTCTCTGAAATCTGTTTCAGAATGCTGGAGATTTCACACTGAAAATATCTTCATTTGGTGCAGAGAGTCAAAGTGATGATGGTAGCCTAGGTACCAAACCATGGCTAAAAGCAGATGGGATGAACACAGTCAGTTCTTGGTGCCATGTCGGTGGATTGGCAATATATTTCTGAAAAAAGCAGTGTTTGACAGGATGGAGTGTGATACTGTGGAATGTCCTATGGATTTTCAGTCTCAATTTCCAATTTCAGGGAGGAGAACATTGCTATTATCAGGGAGAAATTCGAGGAAATCCTGTATCATTTGTTGCCTTGTCAACATGCCATGGATTACAGTAAGTCTGCTGTTTTGTTTTTACTGACCTTTGCTTATTAGTCTTTTAAGGAAAATAAAGCTGTTTATAGTGAAATAAGTGCTATTTATTTTCCTACTAGTTTGTCACCAGCATTAAGTGCTCAACAATCTTTAAAAAAATTGGGTTTAATTTGAACCTTGCAAAAGCCTTATTTGTTCTCAGAATTCACTGACAAAGTACACAAGTTTCTTTTTTCCGTTTTCTTTCTTTTTTTAAGTGAGGATATATGACAGTGTATTGTCTTAAGATAATTTATTATAGAGATAGAGTAATGGTAGCTGAAAGCATTGTATTCTACAAGTCTGAAAAAGGCTGCTTGTATTGCCATGAACCATTTGGAAATTGTGTTCTCTTCATGTTGCTACAATGATACATTTTATCTTTCTTTTTTTTAGTCTTTACAAAGGAAAATGTCAATTTAGAGTTTCTCTTGTCCTGTTCATTTTCTCAAAATGGCTGGCCTTAAGCTGTGTGCATGGGATAATATCTTTGATTTAGTAAAATCTTGCAGGATATAACATTATGCAATATTTTTTTTTTTAGTACATCATTTTACCGGTAATATAATAACAGCATCTGTCATCTGAAGGTGACACGGAGCTGTGTGTTGATTGTACAGCTTTTGGACCTGTCTACTTTTGGCACTATTGAAAAATGTTAGTCAGGTTTTCAGAGCAACCAAGTAATTTCACTATCTGTTGAATCTGGTAATTTTGGCATCTCAGTGCTTTTGTTGCTGAGAGGAGCTTGAAAAGCCATGGCAGCAAGTGAGCCCATGTGGAGATTACCTGAGCTTTGCCTTTTTCTGAGGCAGCAGGGCTTAGCTGATGAAAATCTTCTTCAGTTTATTGGCCTTCTCCAACTATACTGTAGTTTTGGGATCACCCATGTAAGTACACATATTTGAGTAATGTCTTTCCTTTATATTTGTATATTCTTTGTTAGGAAGAGAAGGAATGCATGCAGAAATATTGTCATCCTTGCACTTGTCTGATTTATAGCTGTGTTCATCTCTTTTATGACCAAGACTGAGTATCTTAAGAAACCTGAGCCCAGTTTCAGAATGGATAGTGAGCCTAAAAATAGTAGCATCCTAATGCATCCTGAGCCACTGCGTGGCTTCCATTAGCAGTGATCCATTAGGTCTTGGCCCTTGGTAACTCCTAGGAGAAAAAGCAGAAAGGAAGGAGAGCCTGCAAATGTCCTTTCTTGCCCTCCTTTTGTGGGTTTGTTCTTAAGAATGACCCTCCTGCTGCTCTGGATTCTTAAATTGCCTGATTCTCAAATTGGTCCTTTCTAACACAGTTATGTGATGAAAGATGCATTTTTTTCCCCTGTGTGTATATATATGTGTGTATATATATATATATATATATATATACACTCAGCTCTCCCTTAAGAGGTGGTGCTTTTCTTCCCCCCCTCTTTTCTTTTTTCTTTTTTCTTTCTTTTCCCCTTTTTTTGATACAATGAAGTTTCAGCAGAGTTGTCCTTCTCACAAAATGTAATATGAAGCTTACTATGGCAGGCTGATAATTCCAGTGTGACAAATTAATGTTTTCCTGATCTGTATTAAACTCACGTTCTCTGACGCTGAATTTCCATCATTACAAGCAGCTCCTCCACAGTCGATTTTGAATGCTAAGTGGTCACTAGAAACTCACACCGGCAGTCAGGGCTCTTTAGCTCTGACCGCAGTTTGGAGCATCTCGCTGGAGTAAGGGAAGCTGTGGAGAGTTAGCTTCTAGTAAGGTCTGCAGGGCAGGAGCTTTGCTTTCATGAATTTTAGGAAGTGCATAAGACAAACAGATGCCTTTACTAGAATAACAAGCTTCATAATCCCGAAGTTCATGTTAAGCTCCTCTCTTACTTAATACCCCTACATTTTGGCCAGTAACAGCAGAAACTTTCATACATCTGAGAAAATGTTGTGGTTTTTTAATCATAAATGATGAGTTCTATCAGTTGGCAATGTCTGTGTTGTGGTCTTCCTTTTATCAGTTAAATTAATTGGATGACTGGCTGACAGAATACTTGGAGACGAAATTAATCATTTTATGACTTTGCTAATGATAAATGTATTTCTGCAACCTTAACTCTGAGCAGGCTATTTTGTTTGGATTTTTTTTTCACTTGCTTCTTTTCTGTGGGATGTGCAGTAACCACAGTTTCCTATGAGTTAACACAAAAAACTTTAAATGCAAACCACACTGGTTGCTGGGATATACATAAGCTATAGTCAGGCACGACTGTGTTTCAGGGCGAGTTGCAGACACCAGTTTGGTCTATGATTTTGCTGCCCACTGCTGGTGAAGATAAAAACTGCTGTTATTACAGTAAATTAGACTCACGACTACAACTTTGAAGAATTTACATAATGAAAACCCATTTTTTTGAAGTGGCCCGTGTTTTGCTACTGCTTTCTCTCTAACGCATCCATGAGCATGTGATTTGTTCACAGAGCACTGGACTGTTGAAATCTACTGGAAAACAGCCATGAATGCTTTGAGTGGGCAAGTCAGAACTGAGGGTCAGCTGTGAATATTACTCTTGTCGCTGTTGAATGACTTGATCAGAGTTCAGTGCTGGTGGGCGCAACAGTTGCATGAGAAGCTGTTTTCTTGTAGCACTGTGTCTTGTAAACTGTGCTTAAGTAAAATTGTGATTAGAGGGAAGGAAATTTTGACTGATTAAGAGGTGCAGGATGTTCCCAAATCTCATGTTATTCCCAGGTAAAGAAGCTTCAGCAGGTGCTAGAATATTTAGCTTAAGCTATGTAGACAGTATTTTTTTTTTTTCTAAAGGATAGGCACAGGTAATTTGAAAGGTGAAACAGCTATAAATTGTAGATATACTTGTGATCGCACTTGATCTATCTTATACAGTCAATAACCCAAGCTACTTCTGTGAGTGCTATATTGTTAACCCCATAAGTGAATGATATTAAGAGAAGTATGCTCATAAATAGCTATAATAGTTTACAAGCTTAATATATTCTTATATTTCTTAATAGTCAGGAAAAGAACGACAGTATTTTGCAGACTACATCTGGTTCTGTGCAGAACCAAAATCAATTTTTCTGATTAAAAAAAAAAGAAGCTACGTAAGAAGAAAGTACCTGGTTTTGCTGTTTATAATTCCTCTGGGGTTTTTTTGATGCCTAAAAATTCACTAAAGAATAATCTAAATAAATAAATAATCTTGCTTTCATGCTACTGTTGTGTATTGTGTGCCAAGTTTGAACTTACAGCTCATTTATGGCCAAGCAGAAAGCCCTTAGTAGTGGCACTTTAAAAGGTACGTGCTGATACGGCCTAATCCCAACCATGCATGTATGTCACCAAGGCACAATTATTTAACAAAGAAAAATGCTGATTTGGTTATCAGAATGGTAGTGATATAATAAAAGCCTTTTGGTTTTATACTCTTACAGAGTAATGTCTGTATCAACACTTTCTTCTAAGGTGCAATTCAACCACACTTGTGAATTCTGCATTATGTTGAAGACTACACCTCCGTACACCCCTTACCTAAGTAAACTTAAGTTAACTCTTAAGAGAAGACATCCTTGCAGGAGTGGACTTCACCTTGGCTGTGCATTCGAGTGGTTATGCAACCGGTGTTACTGTCACAGAATGCCTTCACCAGTAAAGAGTCTTAACAGTTCTGTTCTTCATTTGGAGTTGAACTGTGTGTTGGAATTTAATGTGGAAAATTAGTGAGTGTGTGTGGGCAAGCAAAGTGACAGATTTTTCTGAGATACACAGCAGTGTGCTTATCGTGAGTGACCTTTAAATTTCTGTGATTGAGAAGCTTTTGTGCCATTAAGAAAGAGACCATGAATACTTTGCTAGAACCGTGGGTATGGCAGAAGTCTTGGACCTCTGTATCCTCTGTATCTCTTTTCACCACAACCCATTGGAAGCTTGTCTGATGGGGTTTCCTCTATCCTTATCATGAACAACATACAATGTCCATATCGACATGATATGATATTCATGATTCCTAGAAATGCAAACTTAGCTAACTCAACTGAAAAAGGAAAGACCATCTGTCATAACTGTTATTGCTGAAATGTCCAAAACAACACTCTCTGCCTAAAAGCACCTTTTTGCCCTTTGCACTTGGTACTATATGAAATTACTGAGGAAAGAGTTAATCAAAACCATTAAAACCTAAGGATGAGTTCAATTCAATAATATTTTCATTTGGGGGAAAGCTATGCACATATTTCAAATACATGTGTTCCTAAAGACAGGTCCCTCATTTAGCTGTTGCAGGTAGATCTCTCTTGCATGGGAGTGGAGGCTCTGAACTGGATTTTCAGTTGGCTATATTAGCCAATTTATGTGGTTTTTTTGTGTTGTAGAGAAGCTTTGGAGAATAAAGAAGAGTGTGTTTCTTCCTTTTTGAAGTCAATAAAGAAAAGATTGACTCAGAATTACGTTCAGTTCCTGAAACTTTTTTTAACTACTTCCTTTGCTAAATATTTAACTATTTGAAAATGTAAGAACTTCTTAAACTTACTTCCATGTTGCTCTAGTATTTGTTTATTAAATCAGTATTTACATTTCCTGCTCTTGACAGTGGCATGTTCTATGATGGAAATCATACTTACCTTATTGAGCCAGATGAAAACTACACTTCAAATGTAAGTAAAACTTATAGTAGTACTGCTGTGTTGTTTGGTGAATACAGACATTCATGGGTACTGGGTAGACATAAGGCTCCAGGACGAAAGGGTCATACCCTTATTCCCAACTCATGTACCTCATATGTGAGTCCCCATCATCACAGACAAAAGTAGACCTTCAAAAACTAAACAGTGGTATACGTGTATGTGTGTACTCTGTAATACTCAGATGTAGAACAGTGCAGCTGAGTGGGTGATGAGGGTCTTTCGGAGCCAGCAGGAGAAGCCTGTGAGTGCTCTGTCCCCTTCTCTGGCACTTCCTGCTCTGGATTCATTACATCCCTCTCCTCCTGGTTCAGCGAGTCCAGTTCTGCAGCTCTTGTGACTCTCCTTGATGTTCCCTGGGCAGCTCTCTTAAGCCTGGCTCTAAGTATGCTCAGCCACTCTGATTGGTGTACTCAGATATTTCAAATAGAAGTTTATTAACGGTAGTGTTAGTGATCACATCACAGTTGGGAAAAGGAGGAGGGCGTAGGGTAATTGTGCCTTGCAGCTTGCATGTTCACTAATGTAGGTGTTGGATAACAAAGACCTTTGGAAATGTCTGTTTAATGCTCATGAGATGGATTAGTTTATCCAGGTTTAATACATGCAATTATTTACAATTTCAGGATGACTTCAATTTCCACTCTGTTTACAAATCCAAGTTGTTTGAGTTTCCTTTGGATGACCCGCCATCTGGTATGATTTTTTAATATTCATGACTTACTGACTTGTTTTAGTCTAAAGCCAAATTTGTTAATCGTATTCGATAGGTAATATTCTCATAGTATGTTTTCTATATGTGTCTCTCATATTTTTCCCAATTAAATAAACAAGCACTGAAACAAAAGGATCTGAAACACTGAAAGCACTGGAAAACAACCTGAAGCACTAAAAAAAGCAAACCTGAACCCGATGAATCAGACCTCTTCTACACCTTCATATTGTGATGTATGTTTCCTTAGCATTATATGCTAAGGACTGAGGTAGCCTAAAGGTGATGAAAGTAAACCCCACATTGCCAGTGGTTGGTAACTCTTCATGGATTTTTCCTATTTTGAGATAACAGAGTGCATAACATGACATGAGCATAAGCCTGGGAGACAAGGACTTACCAAATATCATTACTGTTGAGGGGCTCTGTCATCTCCAGTCCATTCATCATCTTTCACAGTACTGGCTGTAGTGTGAGTCGTGCATTTCAGTACTGGTGAATTTGGAGGCAGAAGTGGTTTCAAGTGCTAGTAGCGATGAATCCCCACAAACAATTTGTATTGTGTGTGGAGGGACAAGAGGTTTTTTAAAAAATGAGTTCTCATCTGAGAGGCTGGCTTGTTAATTGAAGCTAAACTTGAAGTGTTTATGGCATATCCCCATTCTGTCAAGGACTTGCCAGCTTCACAGGTGCATTTTCCTACTTTACAAAATATATCCTAGATAAATAAAACTGTTCTTCATAGACATTCATTTTGGTAGAAACCACCTGCAGACTGAAGTTCTTCAGGAGAGTTGCAGATGTCCGGTCATCCTGTTACAAACTTTCTGTCCTATGGTAACAACTGGATCTGGGATCTTACGGTGCTGGGTACTGCACGCAGATGGATCCTTCCCTGGAGCACAGCATGTGCAGGTTTGCTGGGTGTTAAGCAGAATCATTTAGAGAGCTAATGAGAAAAAACAAGGGAAATTGCTACAACTGGGCCCTCTTGATTTCAGTTCTGAAGAAGGAATCTTTCTGAGACTAAACAAAATAGTATCCCAGCTTGGTGCTTCATGTCCTCATGGTAGCACAAAAGGCTCATGCAGTGCAAGATGTCGATATCTATCATCAAGCTTCCAAGTATGTGCACCTTAGACAGGTACCCTGGTTACTCCCTGTACTTCCTGAGATGGTAGTGTAACGAGAACAATTTAATGAACATAAGGACAAATAATAAAGTGCATCTTTTCTCACACTTTCTAGATATGTCATTTGAAAGGTTGAAAATAATGCAACCACTGCTGGGTTCAAAATAAATCTTCTGTCTCAGGTTGTTAGAGTAGGAGACTGCTAGAGGTGGTACTTAGTAGATACCTATCAGCTGTCTTACAAGATTTCCTAATGGTGAAATTTTATCTTTCCAAGATTGTAGAATAAAATTATTTTCTGCTTTTAAAATTATGGAAAGGAATTCATGGCAAGTATAATCCCCCAGTTTCACCTCCACCAAAGCTTCTTGATTTAAAAAAAAAACCCTGTCAAAATAGGGATTCAGGATTTTTTCACAAAAATCCAGATATGCTTGTACAGTTTTGATCAGAATATGACATAATTGAAGATGTTGCCATTAGATTGAATTAGAATCACAGGACTGTAGAAAAGGTTGAAAAGAAGATTTAGTTGTGGACTGCTAGTGGTCTTAATTATACAGATATTTGTAATGTCGATAAGAGTTGTAAGGTGCTAATGGTCTATCACTTTATGTTTAGGATCCCATGTGTGGAGAAATAAACTTTTAACTCACAGGCTTCTCTCCCACATGCCCATCCTTGTTTTTGTAAAACTGTTTGGAAAGGTGTTTCTGAGGTTTGTAGTGAAAGATAGGTAGATGTAATACATTATAACCTTGTGAGGAATCCCACCATTTTTCTTTGTTTGATTACTCAGCATATCTCTAAGTCATCTTCCATGCATAGCCACAGCTCCAGAGGATGGGAGCAGTCTGCACCACCCTCTGCTGCCCCCCCCCTTCTCCCTCTGCCTGCAGGAGCTCTATCCTTCATCCTCCGACCTGCTGCACACCCTGCCCCAGCTTCTCCCTTGCTTCTTCCATATGCTGCCCCACCAGTGTCTCTGCTTCACACTGCCTCTTCCCTGCCAGTGTGGAGAGTGCTGATTGTTGTCTTGACTTTTTTATTTCTTTGAACAATATTTGCAATTAGTTGATAATAGTATTGTTATGATTGATTTTTTTTTTGAGTGCTACAACAGAATAATTGTTATTAGTAGCAAGAACTGTGCTAGATTATGTCATCAATATTTCTTATATTCCCTGTTGCTGTTGTTGAGTTAAATATTGATTTCCCCAGCCTAAGGAGATCTTCCTTGCTGTCAATTTTTTCTTATCTTCAAAAGAGTCTGTGTGTAAACTACGATCTCCACTCAGCACTGTGTTAGGAATGGACTGGCTGCATCATCAGCTTCAATATTGATGTTAGAAAGGAAAAAAAAAAAAAAAAAAATCAAATAATGGGGATTACTCAATATCAGTGATAGTAAAAGCACACACTATTATACCACAGTTCAAAAGCAATGTATTTTTTACATTCTTCTGCTCCTTGGGTATTAAAAAAAAAAAAAAGGAAAGAAATCAATTGCAGAAAAACATTTATTGTAGTGTACTTTGCAATGGTCTGAGGAGGTAATGAGAACTTTAAATAAGGAAAGCATGGATGGATGACTTGGTGTGCTTAGAGCATTTGACTTCATAATTTAGTAGGCTGTGTTTTTTCTCAGTCTGTACTGAGACATACAATGCCCTGGCATGGTCTTAGATGACACTATGTTATTGAAGGTGTTGTTTTTCAAGTAATGCCTAACAGATGTCCTTTTCTTTTGAGGTCACTTGAAAGATGTGTAGATTTAGCACTTAGGGACGTGGTTTAATGGGATGTGGCAGTGTTAGTCTTATGGTTGGACCTGATGATCTTAAAAGATTTTTTCCAACCTAAATGATTCCATGGATCATTGCACTTTTTCAAATATAAAGTAATTTCCCATTAAAATTTCCACTAGTCTTCCTCAGCTGTTTGCATTTCCTGTGATTTTTCTGGTCATGTTCTTTTGCCTGAGGGTCTCTTGCTGGAAATGCACCCTGTGTGAATTCATCCAGCTTTTGATTTACAGCACAGTGTTAATGTGTGTTAATGTTAATGGTTGCATTATTCCCCTCCAGAACTGACTGACTTCCGATGGTGGGTAAAACGATCACATGGGCTGGTGAAGTTATCTGAGACCCTATATGGATATTTTGAATTTTTATTTTATTGACTGAAAATCTGTATTTTTACCATTTTCATTAACTATGATCTAAAACCTAAAATGACAGATTAAGAACTGGTTGTGTGGCACTACAACAGAGACTAAATTAACCAACATATGTAAAGCATAATCCAAAACCAATTTGTAAAATATTATCAAGATTTAGTTCATCTTCATTGTGAGCTCTAGAGACTGCAGGTCTTAAAGCAATACAATAGGGACCCTTGGATGTGATTTAATTTATTTTAGGTCCTTTTTGTGAAGAAAATCCTCAGGTGTGCTGATGTAAGCCACAAAAACATTTTTTAAGCAAAGGGCCTGGGATTGTCCAGGCCCCTCCATAAAATGGTATCTGGAAAGTTCACATACAAAAATGACAGTATAATCCCCAAGATTTAGCCAGGACAATACCAGTTAGTCATGTGTTGCTCTCCTGGTTTGTCTTATCAGTAACTAGCCACTTCTGGTTAAGATTAGCACTTATGCCTGGTAATTTCTTGTCAGATGGGCAATTCAGCTTCATGTTTTAAGGTTTTGCTGATATGACAGCCCTGTCAAATTCCTATCTGCATTGTTTTTAATCCTGTTTGAACCTCACACAGAAATTGCACAGTTAATATACAGCAGGTGAGAGGTGGAGCTGTGAGAAACTTTCCTGTCTCACCAGTGAAACTGAACTATTCAGGATTTTGTAACACAACCAAAAGCTGTGTACAAAGGTGTGTGAACTGGAAGTCCTTTAATTTACACATCTCCTGTGGTACTGTCTGCTTCTCTGTAGGACTGCTACAATCCCACTGGAATACTGAAAGCAGTTTTCAATTCCTGGAAACTGAAACGATGTCCAAAGGTGAAGAAAGCACAAAGGAGGGAAAGTAGTCACAGGCAAAACAGATGTTGCAAAATAAATGTTGCAAAATAAACAACTGCAAACATGTAATTTGTGTATCTCAAGAAAATATCTTCTTGGGGTTATGTGAATAGTACATATGTTTATACAACATAAGGAATGAGATTTCTGTTGCATAGGGAAAAGTGAGGCAGGGACTATGAATCTAAAAATAAAGATGGAAAAATACTTCTTGGACACTGAAAAGGGTGAGAGCAAGTATTGTCTCCTGCTTAGTTTATAACGTGTCCCTTTCCATGAGTAGCTAATAATAGATTTGGTGAAAGGGATTTGGCAAAAGAATAAAGTACTTGGTGCTTGTGATTAGAGGTTTAAGAAGTTACACAGTGAGATTAGCAGGAAGGAATATTGTATTGATAGTGAACATTGCTAAAATCTTCTAAGGTTTCTCCCAACTATAACATGCTTTACTTTGTGAATGTAATCGTCTTATAGCATTAATTCTGCCTTCCATGCTCTTATTAATTTAGGTGGCTATTGCGAGAGCTCTGTGAGTATCTGCTGAATTCTTGAAAATGTGATTCACTCCATGGAAGCACAGTGCTAATAATATTACATGGCCAGTGTCGCTGAAGTTTTGGCATAGAACATCTGCTGTGCTTTCTGAAGCATGACACCCACAGATCATCTGCTTCAGCAGACCCAGATTATCACTAGTAGGGTTTTTAATAAGAACTCTGTTACTGAGAAGCATCTGTAACGTTGCCTCCTTTCTAGCTGGAAACTTGAAAAGCTCAGTTGTTACTGCATCTGATGTGCAGAAGAATGCCATGCTACTGTCATGTGGCATCACGGTCACCAATTGTTGGGCTGTATTCTTGTAAATTCTATGTATTTGCCTGTTTTTTTCTGCTTAGAGTTCTGGCAAATGAATACTACATCGCAGAAGTTTGTTGTAAAGCCAAGACACAAAAGAGGCAAAAGGCAGGTATGTGCCAATACTCTTGTTTTTAAGTAACATGCCATCAAGTTTGTTTTGTGTCTGCGAAATTAATTTGTTGAGATGGAGTCCTGCTGTTGCTGCTGGTTTGGCATGAGATCTCTATATCAATACAGCTATTACAAACAGAGGTATCTAATGTTGAGAAAATGTTGTTGGGTTCTCTTGGACATTGCCTACCTGAAGAGTCACAAAATTGTTAAACACTTCTATTTTGCAAATGAAAAAGTAGCTAATTTTTTTTCTCTCATTTTGAGTAAAGAGTTTTATCAGAAGCTCCCAATTAATGAAACATTTACAAATATTTTTTTATGTTGCAGTGGTGACAATGAGTTACTTTATTGCACTTGACTTTGATTTAAGATAAATATTCTAAACTCATTCGCTGTTCATTAAAGTGACGGAGCAACTAAGTGCAAGTGCTTGTCTGTACCCTGGAAAGATAGCAGCAATTCTTTGCAATTTAGGATTGGAGCACAAATGATGGTACAGGTCGAAAAATGGAATGCTCAGAGCAGTGGGAGGGGAAGATAGCTTTAATGTCTTCAATTACTGCAAGCCTCTCAGAGGTGAAAGAAAAGTGAGAAAGACATTAGTGAAATTCCAGAATTCATTCTTGAGGATCTTAACTTTATATCAGGTGGTTGTCTACCTTTCTATAAACTAGCCATTTTTCTGCATTTTAAAATCATAATGATGTAATAATTCTCCTGGAAAACCCAGGAAAACAAGGACTCCATGAAGAATCATAGTCATAAATGCTCCTACATGCAAAGTTAGCATAACACAGAGGTGAGTACTGTGTGAATTGAGCAGTGTGCGAGTAAATGATAGAATTGTTACAGAGATTTTTCTTAAAGAATGCAGGAAAGATCCTTTTCTCTATAGGAAAAAAAGGGAGTTTATAGGTCACACAAGACATTTTACAGATACAGGCCCCACTGAGGATTCTCTTTCTTTAAAAAAATATAAGCTTGGGAGTCGAGGGGTTGAAAGATTTGATTTCATTGTTTAAGGTCATACAAATGTCCTGGTGGAGGTAAAAGAATTTTTGAAAATGATGCAACTAAGCACCAGAAGTTTCATCAATACCTGAGACCAGAATTAGGACAATAGAAAAAATGTGTGCATGAGAAGTGTGCATGAGAAGTTTGATCTCTGAAGCCATTTGTAGTTACCAGTTACAATCTCTCTGTCCTGTTAGACTCTCTTACAGTTGCACTCTCTCTGTAGGTTCGTCAGATTCCACGTAAAATTGAAGAGGAAACAAAATACATTGAGTTAATGATTGTAAATGATCATTTAATGGTAAGACTGACCCACTTCCTCATCTTATAATTATTATCATTATTATTGTCTTGATTGGTCCATAACAGAAAACAATGAAGAGCAATATATGTCTAGAATAAATTCAGTATGCCCTTAACAGAAGAGATTACGGTCTCATTAAACACTAATGAAGTTGCTTCTGAATTTTGGCAAGGTAATTTCACCAAGAATGCAACCAGGCCTGAATATCAGAAAAAAAGGATCATAGAATAAATCTGTC
Source organism: Actenoides hombroni (assembly GCA_024336885.1). Lineage (NCBI taxonomy): Eukaryota > Metazoa > Chordata > Aves > Coraciiformes > Alcedinidae > Actenoides > Actenoides hombroni. Next base: position 1,116,849 of record WUAM01000363.1, on the reverse strand, counting down.
TGTCATAAAGTAACTAATGTCAGTGTGACTTAAGGTGATGACTTTCTGGTTTTCTTGAGTACTTCTCTTAGTTATAGCCACTCAGCAATGAATAATGCAGTTATTGCAATTGTCCAGCAGCTGTTGACACTGAGGAGAATAATAATGACTAGATTTTTTTTTATATACATCCGAATCAATATAGTGAAAATTATTTTGTTAAGCTTCTATACTTTCACTGGGACAACATAAATAGACTTTTTAACGTAGTGGAAAGAAACATAGTAAAGATTGGTGTATTGAAAACACAGGCTCATTCAAGGGGGGTAAGGGCACAGAGTTATGTCAGTGAATATGATTAATAATTAATTAAAGGAATATTAAAGGAAATGGTGAATTCTCTGTCACTTGCAGTCTTCAAATCCATTGTGTTTCTGGAAGATGTGTTGCTGTCAAAACACAAACAGTAGGATTTGATCTTGAAGTAACTGGATAAAGTTCAAAGACTGGTGGTGCCCCTCTGACTGGTGACATGAATTGATTTTATGGTCCTTTATGGCTTTAAAATCAAAATATATCTATCAATTTTATCTACCTTTTCTGTAATGTGCAGCTTCTCTTCAGCAGTACCCAAACTGGCAAAGATAGACATCAGAGTGTCCAAGTAGTGTGCTGCTATGCTTGGACAGTGTACTCCATCAGCTTAATTTTGTGAGCATAGCAGTAAGTTCTTGGATTAAAACGGACAATACTTGATGCAGGATTCCCTAAATTGGTGTCATGGAATGTGATCCTGAAGACCTGAAGCCACAACTTTCCCTTTGGGACCTTATTTGTCTGGGCTGATTTCCCCCCAAGGACAATGTTTCTTAATTTTGGTTAATTGTAGATGCTGCCGGAGTCAGTCCACTTAGGAGTTTATTCTCTGAAGCAAATTCGAGTGAACATCAGTGTCTGAAGAAGTCAAATGATTTCCTTCTGGGAGAATGAAGTGTAGCGTGCTCTGGGCTCCTTCTTTTTGCCGTGGCCTGGGCTAGTGCACTCCTGTCTATTTGGATTACTCTCCCTGTGTGCAGTGGATGTGGCACTCCAGGTGCACTCAGTGTGGAGCTGACACCCTGCAGAGCTGGAGACATTTTCACCTTTCATCTCCCCAGGTGCTCCCAGAGGGAGCAGTGAACCTTGTGCTCCTTCCTCTCGTCCAAGGAGCTGGCTGTGTCTCGCCAGTCCCACTGGGCTGCTCGTCGCTGTGAGGGGTGCGGTGCCCTCCTGTCTGCTCTCTCAGCTGCTTGTCCAACTATGGCTTCCACTGCGAAATAAAGCTTTTAAAACCCAGACAGTGAAACGGGCTTATAAATTAGTATACTGAAAACATTTCCATAGGCCTCCAATGTATCTCAGCATCCTAAAGTCTGAGGTTTAGTTGCAAATACAGACATCAGTAGTATACTTCCTTTTGTTGCTGTGCTTCATTTTTCATTTAATTCCTAGCTTTTTCATTTCAATTTTTCTGCCATTTTTATCTTCACAGTGCTGTCCTGTTTTTTCACTGAGTGTAACCTCCTGATTTTTGCTGTTTCCCACCCACCCCACCCCCTTCCTGTTTGAAAACATGCCTCTCCTGTCCCCTAGTTGCTGGACACTTCTTCTTGCCCACTGAAAATTCCTAACTCCCAGAAAATACAGACAACTTCCACTCCAAAATTAAGCACCATGGTTAAACATTTCTGAAAATCTTGGCCCTTTTGTCCTAAATTCTTCTAAAATACCTGTGACTTTCATATCCACAGTGCTCATTTATAAGTGTTTTTTGTCTGCACATAGGAGTACCTGGACAGCTCTCTTCAGGGTCATTTTATAGCACTGCATTACAGATTTCACTAAAGATGCCATTGCAGTCTGATTGCTAATGTGATTTGAACCAGTTACTGGGGCATTATGAGGCTGTGAAATTATAAATGAAGAAACCCAGAAGACAGTTTAAGGGACAGAACTCAAAACAAAATAGGAAGTCGGATAGATTAAAACATGGATGCAGTCACTTTTTGGGGTAAAACCTCTCAAAGAGCCTAAACTGTGGAAGCTGTGTTGCTAATTTCTGCATTGGCACTAACTTTAAAATTACCAGTAGTAAAGATAATAAAAACAATATGATCCTGCTCCTACAGCATTTTTCAGTAGACAAATTAGGCTACTTTCCAAACAGGAATGAATAGATCCTCACAACAGCTGTTGTAAAGTATATAAGTAATGTGCATTTCTGAGCAGTTTTCTACTTTTGCTTATTAACATAACATTCAGCACAGGAGACCAAACCTTGCACAAGGGTTTTACTGATGATGTAGTTGCTTTTTACTTCATGCGTTTTTGGAAATTAAGTTTATTTTTCTGAAGTCTGTATACGTAACTTGTCTGTATTTGTTTCGCAGTGTAAAAAGCACCGCTTGTCAGTTGGCCATACCAACAGCTATGCTAAATCAGTTGTGAACATGGCAGATTTAGTAAGTATCACTCCACTAAATGTTCTTTTATATATGAGATGAGTATATGGTTCCCCTGCCAACAGATGCAGGAGTTATCAGTTTATGGTATACCTAATAATAACATATGTGAAGATCACAAATTTTCATCTAGAACCACAGTCAACCACCTATAAAGCCTTTGTCTAATGTAAAGCATTAGAGATTTTTTGTGGCTTCAAACATTAAAGTATCCTGATGGATCAATTGCTTGAGTCTGAGTTTTAAAGAGCACCTTAGATATGACAATTTCTAACACAGGGATACCTGTGTTGAGAACCTGAAACCCAAAAGACAGTCTGAAATGAGAATGCACTAAAATTTCTCCAGAAAAAGTGCATTTGAGTAAATGAGATAAAATGGGGACATACAGGTGGATTATGTGGATTATATTTGTGGTGCTAAATCGGATGAGCTGCTGGCTCTTGCACCTCACCCCAGAGAAGTATTACTAGAAAAATAACAAAGCAGTTCCCAGTCTTGAGAGTGTTTGATGTGGAGTATTAACCCCAGCATTTCTCATGATTCAGCCAGTATGAGGTTAAATACTCCTGTAGAAATGTGTAACAGTGACAGCTGTTGTTTTATAGAACACTGTTTGGTATAAGAGAGCATCTTGTGTGTCACTGCCTGAGTGTTATAAAAGACCCACTAACTCCAAATCTTTGAACTATTTGGAATGGTTCTGTAGTAATTTTTCAAAAATCCTATCTCCGTTCTCTTCATCTCTGCCTGTCTAAGACCTACAAGGGATCTTTTTGCAGGCTGAGAGAGCTGATTGAAGAATTTAGCCTAAAATTTAGATTTTACTTTGTTTTCATGTCTATTTTGTTGATTTACAGGGAGATAAGATCACCTGGGAGAACCTAAAGTGTGCTAGAACAAGCTAAATATTTACTTATGTAAAAAACAAGCTATTACAAAAAGGGGTAAAACTCACCTTTATTCTATTTGATGTAATATATTTGTTCATTCTGTTAATGTACTAGATATATAAAGAGCAACTTAACACCAGGATAGTATTGGTTGCCATGGAAACCTGGGCTACTGATAACAAGTTCACCATATCTGAAAACCCCTTGGTGACCCTACGTGAGTTTATGAAATATAGGAGAGATTTTATCAGAGAGAAAAGTGACGCAGTTCACCTTTTTTCGTACGTAACCTCGTGTGATGTTTTCATTACTGGGTTTTTTTTCTTTCCGGGGGGGGGCGTTGCTTACCTCAAGTGGCCGATGCATCTCCTTTCTGTTGTGTGTGTAATCCACAATAATTCAGAAAGTAACATTTCTGATGGGGAGGTGGGAAAAAGTCAATGCACAAACTGCGTGCCATTGCAGCTAAAGGTTTGACTCTCATTTTAGTTTTAATGTACTAATCCCAGCTGCATGTTCTGTAACCCTTCATTACTCTGTGCAGTTACCGACTCTGCAAGCGCAGCTGCCTGGAAGGTGATGCATGGTTACACCTTGGAGGTTGACTGCTTTGGCAGTAGAGCATGGACAGCCCTGCTGTATTATTTGAAAGCATAACCAATGAAGTTTCCTGCTTAAAAAGCACTATGACTGCTTTATTTTGTTGAGTGACCTGCACTCTGCAGGATTCCTGATGTGTTTCACATCCTTGAAACAGTTTGGTCTTCAGAGAGACATGTGCTGTGAGAAGAATAAGTTAGGAGAAATGTTATTTTCTCTAAATGTCTTAATTGTTTTGGAAATAAAACTGATATAATAACATCTATCTGCAAAAATAGAGGAGAGGTTCATGGCTGAGATTTTTGACCCACCTGAGATGGGCCAGAGAAATTGCTGTGTTGGAGTCCTTATCCCTCTCTGCTGACTGTTGTAGGAGCCTATATGAATAAACTTAGCCTAAACACCTCACTTTCACATGATGCTGGTAGGGTGCCAGGATACCCAACCCCAGTATCCACCCTCTCAAAATTTTTGCACATTCTGTTACTGTTGTTGACTTCTCCCATGAAGAAAGCTGGTAAGGTCTGCAAGTGGTGCTTGCAGATTCTGGTTTCTCTGTGTTTCAGTTGTTAATCTATAAAATGGGAATCTAGTTTTCTCACATCCTTCATATATCTTATCTGGTGATATTGTACGGTCTTTGGGGAAAGTCTTGTTCTGTGAAAGTTTCGTAGATTGGCTGGAACAAAGAGGGCCCTGTTTGCCTTGTGGCCTGGAACTCTGGGTACCACTGTAATGCTAATTCCAGTGCTGTCCATAACACCACCACCAGTAGTGTTTGAGGTATTGCATTCACAGATTGTTTACAAATATCCATGAGTGGACATGGCTTAGTTGGGAGGTGAGGTTGGCTGGAGCAGTAGTACAGTGGTTACAAATGAACTTCATCACAGTTAGCCTTCTGTATTGTTTCTTGACATTTTTCTGTTTTCCTTTTAAAAAAAGCCCTCTATTTTGCTGCAGCTCAGCTGGATCAGTACTCCAAAGTGGAGTAGAGTATATTTTGTCTCCTGTAACTGGCAGTCATTCATGCTGATGTGGTCAGCACCAAAGAAATTATTAGATTTGGGTTCAGAGTGCATCTGTCCCTTGGATGAGATTGGCTGCAGTTCCGGGGAGTTTTCACCTACCTCTTCCTCAGGGAGACACTAAGGCATCTCCCGTTGAGTTTTCAACATTGCCCAATTAGACACCTGTCTTTTTACTAGTCTCCCATGCTTTGGCAGCGTGGCAGCTGCTCCTGTGCTCTCCCTGTAGCACAGGCCAGCAAAAGTCACTTGCTGCAGTAGTATGTCAATGAACAAAAGTCTAGTGACAATCTGGTGGTTTGGCAAAATAGTTCCCTTCTTCTTACGCTTTCTCATATTAGGTAGTCTGAGAAGGAGGAGGGAAGGTGGGGTACCTTTCCTGGAGATGATTTGTCATGTGAGGTTTGTGAGTGATTATCTGGTTTTCTCATTTTGTTTTCCCATAGTTTGCAGCGTAGTGGTGGCAACTAGCATTTGCAAATGCCAGTTTCTCATTTGGAAATCAGAATGGTAAATACTGGGATGGATAGGTGCAAAACTCATGGACTGAACAGGGCAAACTTTCTTTTCTTTTACCTTTTTGTCAAAGGGGGAGTCGATTTCAGAGCAGTCGAAGTGGTGTAGCCCACACTGGTGGAATCTGCTCCTTGCTTAAAGGCGGTGGTGTGAATGAGGTAGGTGGAGATACTTGTAAGTGCAAAAAGTGGTGGAAGTTTGTCTGCATAGAATTTATCAGCACAGACGTGTTCTTCAAAATATCTTGTTGCTTCTTTGCTGATGCAGAGTTTTAGTGCAGCTCTGTGGTAGGGATGTATCAATGAAGAGTAATGAGCAAATAAAGTCAGATATGGATTCACTTTTCAGCAGATTCTGCAATATTCTGTCATTTATACTTGAAGCCACAATGGCAAGAAAGAAACAGACTTTCTCTTACTTAATTTATCCATAAGCCAGTGTTTAGTTTTCCTCACTTGTCTATTATCTAGCTGCTTTGTGTGTCTGATTTTGCCTTTTATTGCCTTGAAATGAGAGAAGCTTCTCTTGTATCTGACTTACCTGTACATAACTGATTACTCTTCCTGCCTTGCTTCTTTCTTTCAGTTTGGAAAGCCAGACCTAATGGCAGTTACCCTGGCACAGACCTTGGCCCAAAACATTGGCATTTTCTCAGACAGAAGAAAACTTATAAGTGGTAAGGTTCTTTGCTTTTTCACTCCTGACTCAAGAGAAAAAAAAAAAAAAGGTGTGGAATCTTACCAGTGTCTCTCTGATATGTATTTCCCCATGTTTCTCACAATGCTGGACCATTTTTATTTTTCTTGTAATAACATGGGGTGGGACTGACATATCATTGGTATTCCTCTGTTTAAATGCTGTGATATCCCCCTGCCCGTAATCACTGGCAGCACTGGTGTCACCATTTCCTTAAAAATAAATTGTAAAGGTGTCTGCCACTTCCATTTACTTCAGGGAAATTGATGTCATACCTACAGACTGAATAGCTTCCATCTTATGGCACAAAGGTAGAAATATGCATTATTAGACCTGGGGATAGTGAGGAGCCACCTCAATCCTGTCATGCAGGATGGTTTTGACAAGACATTTTTTTCCTTGATTGAATTCATCTTGTAGATTACCCAAGTCTCCTGTATTTGCCACCCTACTGATACCATTTCTCTGCTTTAGTCTCAACTTTATTCCACTTTATTTTCTGCTTAATATTCAACTTCTTAGTAACCTGTGTTTACCTGCAATGCTTTAATTCAGATCTCCATTCCTCTCCACACACAGAGCCAACAAGGACCACATCCTCCTTGCTTCCATGTTGTGTGAAGTCCTAGCTTGATATAGTTAAATAAAAATACAATTTTGAAACTATTTAGATGATTAATTGGAGTGCTTAGTTATTGCATCATGAATAATTTTGTGGCTTACATTATAAAAGCACAAACCATATTGAGAAATAAAACTCTGCCTAGGTGGATTTTGTTTACAGACATTGCAAATGCGGTATATAAAGTAGAGATACATCTGCATGGAAAGTTTTTTGCAGTTCGTGTAATTTTATTTTGAAAAATATTCAGAAATGTGAGATGGATGCTCTATGCTATTAGCATGTTCAGTATTAATTTCCCATCTGCATATTATTAACCTGATATAGGGGCAGGGTAAAAGTGAAAATTAGAATAGTAGTGATTCCCTTTCTTATGGCTAAGCAGAGGGGCAGGAGACTGTTTTGGTGGGGAGGTAGGAGAATGCACCTGTTGGACAGGGCTTTGTTTCCTTTTTAATTGTACCTTAAAATGGAAGCAATAAACTTATGTTCATGTATTACAGTAAGGCACATTGTATATGTGCAAAGCATATGTACAGAAATATGCACAAGACACAGTTTTGATGTCAGAGGGCTAAGACCTGCAGTCCCAGGCAGCCTGGCAGGGCAGAAGGCAGGGCTGGCCTCTGCCTGCTGGGGAGTTGCATGGGGCAGGAAGGCAGGCAGGGAAGGGAGGGAGAGCAGAGGAAGAAGCTGCTAGATTCTGCTGACCTGGCTTCTGTTTACTGACCATTTAATGCATTTTTACGTGAGTTATTGTTTGTTGGTTTTTTAGTTTTTTTCTCAAGCAAAGATTTCCCCAGTCACATTAGCACAGTTGAAGAAGAAAAACTTAAAAAACCCAAACAAACAGAAGAAGAGTTAGAATGATTATTTTTTTTTAACTCTGTAAATTTGGGAATCAAATTTCATGACACAGGAGAAGGCAGGAGAGCTGACTCATGATTTGCAAGTGCTGGAGGCTGACACTGCTATTTCCCCTAACTTCACTTTAAGAGAAGGGAAAAAAAACAAGACATATTTTCAAAGCTCAGGATTGCTTAGAATCACCTATAGTTTTTGAAAGAAAGCTTGTTAGTGTGTACTGATACACTTAAACTAAGGTGTGCAATGAACCAGTAAATTATTATTTTCAACTTGTATTTAAAAATGAAATGACTACAATGTGGATTTTGTGATAAGAAATGTATTATTTTGGACTCAAAAGACTCAAGTTGTAATTTATTTATTTTTCTGTTGTCAGGTGAGTGTAAATGTGAGGACACATGGTCTGGATGCATAATGGGAGACACAGGGTAAGGCATTTCACTAGAGGAAAGTCGTGTCCTTCGTACAATGGCATAAAACTAGAGGTGTGAGATCATCTGCCTTTTGTGGTTCAGCAGAATACTTTATATGAATCATTTTTCAGAAAGTAAGGTATTAGCTGTACAACACATGGAGAAAAGACACTTCACAGAGTCACAGAATGTTACAGGTTGGAAGGCACCTCGAAAGATTGAGTCCAACCCCCCTGATGGAGAAGGATCACCTAGAGCAGGTCACACAGGGACGCGTCCAGGTGGGTTTTGAATGTCTCCAGAGAAGGAGACTCCACAACCCCCCTAGGCAGCCTGTTCCAGTGCTCTGTCACCCACACTGTGAAAAAGTTTCTCTCTATGTTTACATGGAACCTCCTATGTTCCAGTTTGCACCCATTGCCCCTTGTCCTACCATTGGGTGTCACAGAGAAGAGCCTGGCTCCCTCCTCCTGAGACTCACTCTTTACATATTTATAAACATTAATGAGCTGGCCCCTCAGTCTCCTCTTCTCCAAGCTAAAGAGACCCAGCTCTCTCAGCCTTTCCTCATAAAGGAGATGTTCTACTCTCTTCATCATCTTTGTGGCTCAATGAAGGTTGGCAAATCTCACAATCTCTGTATCCTTTAGACCTAAATCATAAACACTAGAGATGGAAAAGGCCAATTAAGTTTTACAACCCATCACTCCTGTCAAAGCAGGGTTATTTTATGCAGCATTTCTGCTAATATTTTTTTATCTACTGATGAGCTGATACAGAAGAGCCCTGGAGACTCCAAAACCTGCTTGCTGCACAAGAACTTTAATGACAAAGTACCTAACTATAAAGATCACTTAATTTACTATGGGAAGAATTTTTTTGCTGTGGAAAGGATCTGTGCCAAAGATGGATTCATCTCTGCATTATATTGTTTTTAGATGGTGCTCTGTGCCTTAGATGGGCACTCTGTATTTATTCAGAGGGGACATCAGAGAGAGAAGCCAAAATGTTTGCGGATGTTTTTTAGAAGTGTGTTTTAAAATGGCATAACTCTATTAAAAATTCTGTGGGCCAGGAGAGCAATTTCATCTAGGAGGGAAATGAACTGTGAACAGTTGTTGTCTCCTGCAGTATGTATGGGAATAAATGTATTTCTCAGATCAGGCCCATTAGTGGAACTGGTCATGTTTGTGAGAATTACACACTGTGTAATAAGATTTGTGGTACTTGGCATGAAGTAACTTAGTGAAATGTTTTAGACCTCTCACTTTCCATGAGCTCTTTGTCATTGTTGACGGTGCCTCAGAAGCGCGAAAGGTGTATTAATGACACGCCCCCCACCGCGATCTACACTTGCTTGCACATTCTTGCCCGACACGTCGGTAGTCCGAGCTAGGCACGGGGAAGAGAAGATTCAGCAAGGAAATTC
>WUAM01000363.1:1067655-1107205 GCA_024336885.1 Actenoides hombroni | reverse complement strand
TCTTTGTCATTTACTAAAATTATTTATAAATTATCTTAGAGTTACAAGCAGGTAGTCACTCTGATTCTGAACTGTATGTTTTTGTACTTTTTCTAAAGTATAACATTATAGTTCTCTTCCTGTTCTGAAAAAAAGAGAAAATACAGTGTGAAAAACACACTAGAAAGTAATCCTGATACCTTATTTCTGTGCAGGTATTATCTTCCAAGCAAATTCTCCAAATGTGATATTGAAGAGTATCATGAATTTTTAAACAATGGAGGTGGAGCCTGCCTTTTCAATAAACCAACCAAAGTAAGCAGTACCTTATTACTGAGAATTATTTCTATTTCTAATTTAGATGAAACCAAGAAGAATGGAAATTATAATTTTGAAAAAAAAAATCTGTAATTTTGATATTTCTGCTCTGTCTCAGTTCTAAATTTTCTGGTAACATATGAGTGAAGGTATCTGATTTTAGTTCATAGTAGTTTGAAAATTATATTTAAGCAAGGCACCAGCAGTTACAAGTGTTGGGATATTCTCCCTGCTTAGAGAAGGCAGAGCTTTTACAGTGGCTTTCAGAAATTAGTTTGAAAACTAGGACTAGTTCTCCTAAGGCTGGAAAAGGCAAAGAGGAGAGCAATCCCTGAGGAATAGAGATGGACTCTAGGAGAGCCTTTGGCTGCTGGTCACCCATCACACTTCTCACTCCTTGGGTGCTGCCCACAAGGTCCCTGTCACCATCGGCAGTGTCTTTCATCCCCTGAACTGCGTGTACTGGGGGATAAATGCATCTGGTGAGAAGTACTTGGTTCATCTTATCCCTGTGTTAGCTTCTTCCAGGCCAGTGCATGTGGCTCTGCACAGCCCTGCCTTGTGCTGGGCAGCCCCCCGGATGGGGAAGGCTCTCAAATCGCTGCTGTCCCCTGCTCCTCAGTGTCAGTGTACCTTGTCTCATTTAGCAGTGTATGTTACCTCCCGAAAGACTTGGGAGTGGGAGACCTACAGAAGCATCGGGACCCACTTACAATGGCTGATGTATCCCCTCCAAATTTGTCTCTAAAGTACAAAATCAGAGGTCTTGCTGTATGAGTCTTGGAAATTAGGAGAAGTGAGAAATACCTCTTTGGATAGTATTTGCCTTGCCTTTGCTTGTGTTGTCTCAGTTTTGGCCTTCTAATCGGCGATAGTCACATGAAGGATGCAAAGAGTATGAAATGATTATCTGAGACGTTTAAGGGATATAAATACAAAACAAGGCTAAAGAAACTCCAGCCAAGTTGCAAGTGCTTCTGCAATGAAGGATTTTCAGCAATGTTTCAGTATATTTTTGCTGCATTTACTGAAGCATGAGTTAAAATGTAATCAGGATAATGATCTTGACTCTTTTCTATATGTAATTGCTGTTACCTTCTGTTTAATTGGTTGACTTTCACTAAGCAAAGGAAAGAGTCTAAGGCAGAAAGACAGTCCAACATGGAAAAAAGACAATGGAAAAAAGCTGATGTGGTCACAGATGTAAAAGAGAAGGTTCTGGAGTGATGCATGTGCCTCCTGGAATGGCTTCTGACAATCACAGAATTTCAGTAAATGTTAGAGAGGGGAAGAGAAGGCATCGAATATGGATAAACTGAGTCTGTTTATCTCTCAAAGGTCTCCTTTTCATGAAAGAATATTATTTAAAGTGGAGAAAGCACTGTAATTTGTTAATAAGATGCAAGATTTCTCATTCTTTAAAATGCACCTGCAGTATGGAAGTTTGCTTTTTCCTATCTCATTAAAGGTGGAGATAAATATTTGTGGTTTTATTTCTTTGCTGAGTGAATTGTTTCCATAGTGCAATCTGCTTGTTTCAGCAATTGTTGTTTAGTGACATCTATCACTTGGGGAAAAAAACCCAATTACTTTCATCTCAGTTTAGATTGGCAGCATTTTCATTTTTTTCTGATGGCATTTGGAAATCTGGAAGTTAGATGTGGAAGTCAGGGTGATTTAGAGTCTTTTATATATTGTTGTTTGGGTTGCTTTAAATTTACTTTCTGTCTTAATTCACAAGGCTGTCAAAGACGTCTTTCCTAGCAAGGATGGTAAAACACAAGCTAAACTTTTTTTTCTTCCATTTCATATTTAGTTGTACTGCAGCAAATTGTCCCAATGTAAGGCAGGACCCTCCGTTACTGCCATCTACTTGTCTGTATTGTGCAGCACACAGACATAGTGAAGAAGTTAATGTCTGGAAAAATACATAGGAAACAAGAAGCTTTAACAACTCTTTAATAGTTCTAAAAGATAATTGCTGGCTTTCATTTGATGTTAAAGTCTGTGTGTACGTTTCATGCTGCAGTCAAATTTTCATTTCAGTAGGGACATCTAATAATAGCATGTCAGCCTGGGCCACAAGCCTCAGGCTGGTTTGTGTCACAGGGAAGTATACAGGGTGATGCTTCATCCTGTGGGCTACTGGCAGAAAGGCAGCAGCCAGAGAGAAGTACACTCTACACCACTTCTGCACATCTACAGCGATGTACTTGTGCAGATGGCTCATAAGCAGAGTGGTTTCTGGAACAATCCTAGTATAACTGGAGAACTCAAGAGGACAATCTGCGAAATGTTACACACACTTACATGCCTTCTAATTTATGTAATAAAAGCAACTATTTTTTATATATATATATATATATATGTTTTCTTGTGCCCAAAGTAAAAAGAATAAGTAAAACAATGACAAACATTTTATTTTCTTTTTGAAGAACTTTATTTAGAAATTTAGGAAAACAGAAACAATGAATCTGTAAAGATCAGAGTGCAAGTGTCCATTAGAAGAAAGCATAGAATGGATTTTATGTGAATAAAGGTGTATCTTGCCTCTGGGAAAGGAGGAAAGTGCTATTGCAAATATATAGATTTAGACATTTTGAGTTACATTTTTAGTGGACAGGCTGAAGGGAAAGGGAGGAAGCCTCACCAGCTATACCTCCTCATCTGCCTGTGACACGTGCTTATGAAAAACTGCTGAAAGATCCCAGCTGTGGTAGAGGAAAAATGAAGGAAAGAGCATCTGACTACAACAAAACCTGTCAAAGAGACCCAGCCTCTCCCCTTTCCCTCCATTTCTGAGCCACATGCTACCAAAGAGCTTTTTTTTTTTTTTTTTTTTTTTTAAGTGGCTGTTCCTTCTGAAGTTATAGTGCAGGCTTCAGCCTGGGACACAGCCCTCATCACTTGAATTCCAGAACAACAGCAATTGCAATGCCTGTGACAATAATGCAAATGTCATCTTCTTTTAAGTCTTTTCCTTTGTTGTCACACATTTGTTTTTGATTGTGATTTCTGCTCAGACTGAATCTGCTGTAAAAATGGCACTCATTCACAGAAGATGCCACGTGACTCAGCAGTATTGCTGAATTAATTCACAGCATTGTTTGCTCGCTGCACATTTCATTTGTGTTGTTTCTACTCTGCTACTTCCTCAGTTGTGGGTACTGTTTTTCAGTTAATGCCTTTGGAGCTCTAGCTTAAAAAGCATGTGTAGAGTAAATATGACAATGATTCGCTTAGGAGAGACATGCCCTTTGATTTCTGATTTTGCCCTGCAGCTTCTGGATCCTCCAGAATGTGGCAATGGCTTTGTGGAAGATGGAGAAGAGTGTGACTGTGGGTCGAGAGCAGTAAGTGCAATGTACTTTAAATTAGCTAGATTGTACTTTAAATCAACTAGATTCTCCAAGAGTTGGTGCTGCCCATCACTGCCATTAACATTATGTGAAGGAAGACAAGCAATGTTATGATCTTGTGGCAAGGGATTCATCATTTCTTACCTTTTTTTTTTTATCCCGTTTAACACAGTGTGGGACAGCTTTTATATTTTATCACCAAATAAATTCTGTGCAGAATCAGGCCTTAAAAGATGGTAAAGTATTTTTCTAGATGGGAACACGACTCTGGTTAGTGTAATGTCAGTATTTAATGATTGACACTGAGAAGTTAGAAAGATTATTTCCTATATTGCATAAGAAACAGCAGCTTCATGCGCCACAGTGGATGCCTTTTTCTACCTCTAGGTGTCTAAAAGCCTGGTTAAAAATCTGTTGAGGTAGTATGCTAAGACAAGAATTAAAGAGAGCTTGGGGCTCATCTGCTTTTCCCATGTATTCTGTTATAAGTGTGTGTGTGTTCCTCAGGAGTGTGCCAACGAAGGAGGAGAGTGCTGCAAAACTTGCACCCTGACGGCAGGCTCCCAGTGCAGCAACGGGCTTTGCTGTCGCAAGTGCCGGGTAAGGGCAGTGACTTTCACTGCAGCATCCTGGGAGGAACGTGTCCAAGTGACTGCAGGCACCACAACAGAGGTGTTTTTCCTTGCAGACTTTGTGATTCCTTTTCTGAAAGCTCACCTTTTAAAATTGGCTGAAAACTGGTTCGTCTGAGGCTGTTTTGTCTTCTAGGCTTGGCTTGGCTTCTTGGGGTATGGACTGTGATCAAATGCAGAGCTGAATTAAAGCCTTCTAGGTTCAGACAAGTTTGAATCAGATTGAAGTTCCATGAGGTTTCATTAGATGTCCTTGTTTAAACATGCACATCTTTACCCCTGTGCCTTTCACAGTACCTTACGTGTTGCTCTGGAATTGCCTCATGAGACTGAATGGAAAAATTGTACCACAGAGGGCCCGAGAGAAGGATATAGTAAAAAGAAAACAAAACAAGAACAAAAACAAAAAACCCAAAGCAAACAAACAAAACCAACAAAAGCAACCAAACAAAAAATCACATCAAAACAAACAAACAAAAAACCCAAACCAAAACCAGGAAAAGAAACAGCTAGCAGAATTATTCAAAAGCGTTCATCTGAAAGACACCTGACTTCAGTTTCAGTTAGGTCTGCCTGTGTCTTCCTGATGTTTGGACTGACTGAAATCCCACTCAATAAAGGGAATCAAGCCCTATGTAAACTATAAGGTATTCTTCTTGATACATCAGCAGATCGTAAAAGGAAGCTTAGACAGATCTTGGCTGTAAAGGAGTCCAGCTAAATGTGACTTCAAATAGTTGTTTATACTCAATAATAATGATAACTAATGCTATTAAAAGCATGGTGTACTATGTGATATTTTTATCTTTTTTTGTGGGCATTAGAAGTTTTCATTTCCTTAGAAGGAACATTAGTAATGTTAAAAAATGAAAAAGCCCAGATTATTCTGGAACAGATCACATTTCCCTAAGCACATTCCTTTTTTAATGTAATATAAAAAAAAATTAGCAGATTGCCAGTGTGGGTGAATTATGTTCAAGTTTCCAAGTCACATAGGCACCATATTAAAGACTATCAGAAAAAAAAATAAGCTTCTGTGGACCTACATTATTTTTGCCAATGAGGCAAGGGTTTCTTTGTTTACATACAGAGGGGCGAGCGTGAGCCAATGAAGAGAAACATGTGCAAAACAATGTGTCCTTAGGAGGTGTTAGGATGAATCAAAACACCATATATGACGATTCCCAAACTTGTATACCTTGTAATACCCTGCCTGAAAACAGGAGTGAAGGAGGGATTGCAAGCAAAACACGATTGTGTGTACATCCCAGCATCCTGTAGTGTTGCTGACAACGTTCCTGTCTGTCTGCATTTTTTCAGAGACTGGAAGGTAAAAAGTAAGTTGAAGGCTGAGAAAGTACCAGAGTTTAGCTCTTCCACTGATGTGTGCCCACTCATACCAGCTGGGGAGTTAGCAGTTGTCCCCCAGAAAACTTATGTGCTGCAAAATGAACTGAGTATCATAGTCTTAAGAATTTTTTCAGGAAAAATGAGGTGTCCATAGTATGTCCATGACCAGAAGCACTAATTGCCACTAAAGGAACATCTTCCGGTTTTCACAGGTCTTGAGACTTAGCCCAGAAGTCTTTAGCCAAAATGCCTATGTTAGGTCACTGGTACATTTTTCGTTGTTAAATATCTGGTCACTTAGAAAATGATGTAAAACTGTACAGAATTCAGAACATTTATTAGTGGTTTTTGTTCTACAACAGTAGTGGGGCATTGTAATAACCATTGTGTTCATCCTAGAGCTTTCCAGTGTTCTTCATCCCTATAGAAAAGATCTGGATCACTCTCCCTGTTTTATAAATAGTCACAAAAAGGTGCAATGACCTGGTCAAGATAATGCTATAAGCCATTGTAGTATTGGTTTGATAAAAGCCAGGGGTCCTCTGCCACAGAACACTTACTCTGCTTGGCCCCACACCCAATGCACTTGGAGGGGATGTCTCCCAAGAGTGGTACCATTTGCACCAGTAAATGGCCTGTGGCTTGAGTGATGCAATGTCTGCATCAGGGACAGGAAAGTCTTCCCAGTTCAGTCAGCATGTGAATATTTCCCATTTTGTATTTTAAGGAAGTATTAATTCTAAGGTAAGATATGGAGAAACCAAGGCACTAACTTGGTCTTTTTTTTTTTTTCAGTTTGAACCTAAAGGAGTTTTGTGCCGAGAAGCAGTGAATGATTGTGATATTGCAGAGAACTGCACAGGAAATTCCAGTCAGGTGATTTTTATATCTTCTATCCAAGAGATCAAAAAAACCCACCTGTCATCTCTCAATCACTGTGAATGTTACCGTTTTGCATAATATGATTTCTATTGTATACTTTGCTTCCACGCTTGTCTGATCTACGATGTATTAGTAATTTTCTCTTTCTGTAGTGTTCTCCCAATATTCATAAAATGGATGGGTATTCATGTGATAACAAGCAGGTAATTACCACTTCAATTTCTTTTACTTTCTTTTTGTTTTTATAGATTGCTTTTTATAGATTTTGGTTTAAGATCTTTGGAAGACACAGTTTTGCTAACATTCCCATGTTCTGGTTGCTAGTTATGTTTTGGAGTTAAGCATTTAAATGAACAAGTAGAATCATAGTTGCCTTAATAGAAAGCATGTGACAAATCTGACAAATACGTATTTTGGAGATTCAGGTTATTTGAAACATTGTCTGTATCCTTTCTTTCTAGGGTATTTGTTTTGGAGGAAGATGTAAAACCAGGGACCGGCAGTGTAAATATATCTGGGGTGAAAGTGAGTGAGTGTTACTGTTTCTAAGTTGGTTGTCATAGAATCATTAAGGTTAGAAAAGACCTCTAAGATCACCAAGTTCAACTGTCAACCCAACACTACCATGACCACTAAACCATGTCCCAAAATGCCACGTCTACACGTTTTTTGAACACCTCCAGGGATGGTGACTCCACCACCTCCCTGGGCAGCCAATGCTTCACCATCCTTTCAGTATAGAAATTTTTCCTAACATCCAATCTAAACCTCCCCTGGCGCAACTTAGGCCCACTACCTCCTTTTTTTTATCACTTGTTACTTGGGAGAAGAGACTGATACACCCTTCACTACAGCCTCCCTTCAGAGCTGTACAGAGCAATAAGATCTCCCCTCAGCTGCTGCTTCTCCAGACTAAAGAATCCTAGTTCCCTCAGCTCCTTCTCATAAGACATGTTCTTCAGACCCCTCAACAGCTTTCTTGCCCTTCTCTGGACCTGCTCCAGCACCTCAGTGTCTTTCTTATATTATGGCGCCCAAAACTGAACACAGTACTCAAGCTGCATCCTCACTGGTGTTGAGTACAAGGGCATGATCACTTCTTTAGTCCTGCTGGATGCACTGTTTCTGATACAGGCCAGGATGCTGTTGGCCTTCTTGGTCACCTGGGCACACTGCTGCCTCATGTAAAGCTGGCTGTCCACCAGCACCCCGAGGTCCTTTTCTTCCCAACCACTCTCCCCCAAGCTTGTAGCGTTGCCATCCTCTTTTCCCTCTCTTTTTTTGTAGTTTGGTTAACTTATTGGTGATTATTTTGAAGTCTTAGGTTTAACTTCTCATTAATAACCTATTAGGAATCCTATACTCCTATTGATTGATTGATTGATTGGTGTGTGGACATTTTGAACCAATGAACTCTGGTCAGTCTGAACAAAATCTTAAAACGATCCTGTGTTGACAATATAAAACTTTTCATTGAGAACACTGCAGACTTTCACAGACCAGCTGCAGACCATTGGTACTGCAGTTTACAGATTACATTAGTACTGCAGTTTACACATTGGGAAGCTCTGCTTGGTTTGATTGTTAAATTGCCATTTCGAAGGCTTTTTGAAGTCTTCATCATCTTAGAAGAGATTTGTTTCTGGTTTTAGAAGTGACAGCAGCTGACAGGTACTGCTATGAGAAACTAAATATTGAAGGGACTGAGAAAGGAAACTGTGGAAGAGACAAGGACTCCTGGATACAGTGCAATAAACAGTAAGTTGATACATTTAGAAAATAACTGGTATGAGATTTTTATCCCTGATCTTTAGCTGGCAAGAAGAGGATCAGAAAGCATCTGTACAGAACAGACTTCTCCTTGCCTTCTTCTGCAAACCTTAGTACAGGAAATTGTGGAGAGAGAAAAGTGTTGAGAGGAGAAATTAAGGTTTCTGTTCTTCTAGATGCTCTTTTTAATTTCCTCTGTGTTGTGTTGTGTTTGTTGGCTGAGAGTTACTTTGCTCTAGTTACTTTTGCGCTCTCTGCCAAGAGAGTACCAACTGAGATTTGGGAGAAACTTGGACCAAAAGTGGTCCTGGCACTCTTGGTGAGGCTTAGCAATGCAGAGAGCAGCCTGTGGTTTCATGTCTCAGTATGGTGTTCACCTTTCATGCTGTGCCATTGAGTTGCTAAGTCGTGTTCAGTTTTCATCATATTGTAGCCCTCCACATCTTTTCCTGCAAGGTGCTGCTTGAACCATTGTTTCACATTCTGTATTTATGCAGCTGCTTGTTTCTGCCTATTTCTGAACTTTTCACCAGTCCTTATCAAAATACACTGTTTTTTCAGATGAGTTCTCCATTCTGTCAATGCCATTTGAATTCTAGTCCTACCTATAGGTGAACTCATGTCTTTTCCCACCTTTCAGTGCAGGTTTCATGACATCACTTTGGTTCTAGAACAAATGCATGAATAAAAAATATCAGTAATATGGGAGAGGCCAGAAAGTGCACAAGTCTCCACACACAAATTGTCAAGTCCCTTCAACAGTTGGTGTCTCTGCTTCCCTTATATGTGTCATATGAGAGTTTATTTAAAGCCAGTACCTACTGCTTCTCTTCTGTGGGCCAATTACTTTGTCATAATAGGACATTGAATCAGTTTGATGTGGTTTGTTCGTGACAGTTCCCTGCTTGCTATTACTCAGAGCATTTTTGATAATATGTCTTAAAAAAAGACTCTTTCCAGTCTAAGCTCCAAGGAGAATAATTTTCTTGGGAAACAAGACATTATTTATGGGAATTACTGTCAGTGGGAGAAAACGAAGAAATTAGAAACATGTTATGAAGCAAGTAAAGAAAACCACATTTTTTTGATCATCCGTTTTCATTGAATTTTCTCTTCAATGAGTATCTGTTTATTTTCTCAATGCAGGGATGTGCTTTGTGGATACCTTCTGTGCTCCAATATATCCAGTGTGCCTAGACTTGGAGAACTCGATGGTGAAATCACATCATCAATCTTGCATTTTGGAAAAGTCTACAATTGCAGGTAACTGGAAATCCTGAAAACAAAACAGAGACAATCAATATCCATGGATACTGCATGGAATAGTGGCTTTCTCATTCCAAAGTGGAGAACAACTGTTTCCATTACAATTTATTTCTTTTCTTATTAGCACATAACCATTATTCTAACTCAACCTTTGTTATGCTTCAGAAACTTGACTGCATGTGGGGAAAGCAGCTGTTTTCAGTCCCCTCTGTGTAGTAGTTAATTTTGCCTGTAGAGACATTACACTCTTCTCTGGCCTCTTTGTTTTCCATTATTGAATGTTTGTGAAGTACTTAACGTACTCAAAATACATAGACTTATGCGTGCACCGCCAAAGCTAACCAGCAGCTTATATGTTGCCATATGTTAGCTGAATCCAAATCATGGACCTGGTGTGTTCTCATAGCTTCACACAACTGTAAGATGAAACTAAGTCCTACACAAGTAAATTCAATGTTTTGTTCCACAGTAGCTCTTACACAGGAAAAATGATCTTTGTTTTTACCATTGCATTTATGTGATGTAGGTACTCTATGCTTTGGTTTGTTTCATGTTAGTGGAACCAACCAGTGGGATAAAAAAGCCAATACTTACTCTTTCCTGATCCTGGGCATTGTATAATGCAGACAAAAATGAAGGCTGCAGCCCAGACCCAGTTTATCACAGCACAGTTTTCTGTGGTCCTCTCGATTGCCTTGCAGTGGTGGCCATGTGAAGCTGGATGAGGAGACAGACCTGGGCTACGTGGAGAACGGGACGCCGTGCGGGCCGGACATGGTGTGCCTGGATCATCGCTGCCTCCCTGCTGAGGCCTTCAACTTCAGTACCTGCCCGGGCACAACAGACAGCCAGATTTGTTCAGGACATGGTGTATGTTCTTGCACTCTTTAATCTTTTTGTATGTTTTTGATGAGTATCTGGTATTATGTAGAGTACTAGATAGAACTTTCAGGAAGCCAGAAGTGCGACTCTAGAAGTCTTTATGCTGGAGAAGCTCTTGAAAAGGAAAGGGGGAGGAGGCACATAAATATAATGCATACCAGTCAGTCAAGGCATCTTAAACAATGAGTCACAGTAAGTGTTTACTAGTTTTGCAAAAATTTTATCAATCTGTTTTTTTGCTATCACTTCTGATAACTTGATTGATATTTCCTCAGGCAATGTGCTGGAGAATATAAATACCTTAACGGTTTTTATTCCTGATCTTTAGCTGGCAAGAAGAGGATCAAAAAGCCTCTGTACAAAACAGGTTTCTCCTTCCCTTCTTCTGCAGACTTTAGTGCAGGAAATTCTGGAGGGAGAAAAGTCTCTGACAAGAGAAATTTGGGTTTCTGTTCTTCTAGATGCTCTTTTTAATTTCCTGTGTGTTGTGTCAACAGCTGAGAAGGTTCAGAAAGTTGTTGGATTTTGTTGGCTGAGAGTTGCTTTGCTCTAGAGAAGAGAGAGTGAGCTGGCTCTTGGCTAGTGGCAGCTTCTCCATTTGATGCACAGGCAATGGCTTTTTTGTGACCCTGGCGAGTCCCTTTGCTCCTCACACAGTTTGAAACCATGTCCAGATCCCTGTGGCTGAGCAGAGATCAAAGGAGTTGTTCTCTCATAACGTCTTTTGTCTTTTACACTGCATGAAAACTCTCTTTTTTATCTGAAATTAATGACTTCATCCTATTTAAAAAAAAATAATAATTGAGGTTCAGAGTCTCCCAAAGCATTTATAAATGGCTCTATTAAATATGTATTACATTAAAAATATATTGTTATTTATATGGAACATATATTTTAATAGAAAATATATATACATTTATATCAAAGACATACATAAAAAATAGCTATATATTAAAAATGTTTTCCAGAATTTTGCAGTCAAAATCAGAGCTGGATGGCTGTACCTATACTGCAGGTTTTAATTATGGTAATAGATTAATATTATGATTTTATTCTGAGCTAAACTTTTGGCTGCAGGTTTGTAGCAATGAAATAAAGTGTGTGTGTGACCGATTCTGGGGAGGAGATGACTGCAGTTCTCGTATAAAAGACGATCTATTTTTTGATAAAGATGCCATCAATAAAGGTATGTTATTATAATTTTTACCAATAACTGGAAAAGATTGGATTTGAGGAAGGTTCATTAAGCAAAACTAGACCTCTTATGCTTTCAGTTAGCGTACAGCGTGGTGCACCTTTAGGAACCTCATTCCGTTCCCTTCCTCCCACAGCAGAAGAAGTTGCTGTCTGTGACTGAGGTCACAGACCTGGGGTTTAGTGCACCTCTCAGGCCTGGTATCACTGTGTCCAGTTGTACCTTGCTTGTCCCAACCACCTGAGTGGCTTTATAAAGTATATTGATAGATCAGGACAAGCAAAATGTTACCAGGACTTTTCATATCTAAATGGAAAGTTAGTGTTACAGAACTGTTTCTATTTGTAGAGTCAATTTTTTATTACATGGCCAGTATGCAGAATGTTGGCACACAGATTATAGGCTTTTCCAATTTTTGAGTGAAGGTTCTTATTCATCTTTACTCTTGCATACAAGAAAAAGATGTATTGTGGGAGAAATGAGGGTGTAAATGTTTCTCATTAAAAATCCTTGTGAGGAGACAGTTTTACCGTCTTCCAGAATGTTTCTTTTGGTTAGTTTATTAAACTGTGGGAGGAATTTGAGAAAAACAAACCAAAACAAGTCACTTTTATTCAATTGTAAGCATGTATTTGCCAGGCAGGTCATAAGGATGTAAGCTACAGCAACTTAATACTGATGACGTTATATTGCCATACCTTGCATAAGTTTCCCATGTAGCAAGTGTTGAGTTAAGGGAAATGGGACACAGAGACATTGATTTACAAATGATCTTTTTATGTCCATGCTACACTTCAAGATTATATCACTGAATCAGCCTAGTACAAGTTGTCCAAGCAGGTTTTTGAAAGACAGTGCATTTACTGTTTTTGTATATTTTTCTTCCTTTCTTGTGTTTCCAGGTGTTGTTAGCACAAATATAATAATAGGGGCTATTGCTGGCACCATTTTAGTGTTGGCTCTCGTTTTAGGAATAACTGGTTGGGGTTACAAGTAAGTAAATTGTGTTCTTCTTAATACAGTTAAAAATACATTTATTTAATCTGATTGCTGAATGTGTTATGAAAAGAACAATTCAAGCATAATCTAAAAAAATCCAAATTGGATTATGTTTGTACAGTGACATTTTTATATTATTAGCATTTTTCAAGCAGTTCTTACATGTGTATGTGGTTTTGGAGAGCTTGATCCAGGTTTGAATTTTATTTCTTATTTAGTTGTTTCTTTTTTTTGTAGACGATCAGATTATGATTTTACTGTATCTGACAAAGGAAATATAAGAATACAGTTTGATCCAATTATAAATCTCTCCTAATGATAAAATGAATTTATCAAGATTAAACTTCAGACAGTCAATAAAGCATTTAACCATAGGCTTCCTTAAACAGATACTTACATTCAGTCAGCTTAACCTGAAATTAATTCAAGCATGTTTTTCAATAAGAGAGAGAGAGAGATCTGTAATGTGCAAATAAAATGCAAGATCTGTCTTGGTGTAGAGCTGTCAATGTTCCACTCACTGAGAGGCAAAATAGATTATTTTAGCCTGACTGATCTTTTTCAGTTTTTCTCCTTTTGTGAATTTCTTCTATAAACGGAGGGGATTGGGGCTTTTGCATGTGTTAAAAGACTATTCAAGGTACTTATTTTGTCACCTGTGTTTGGGTGAGACTGGCCCTTGAAGTCCTTCCTCCACAGGTCCTTGGCATGCTTGGGGAGCAGGGCAGATTCAGCTGAGGGCAGTGCTGTAGCTGGGACACAGCCCCAGCAGTTTGGCATAACAAACTGGCACATCCTCCACTGGTTTGTTAGACTGAGGTAGGCTGAGGGCAGATGGAAAAATAATGTAAGGAAGGAAGCTCTTGAAAAAAGCATGAAGATTAGGATAGTAAAAAGGTAGGTTGTGCTGTCATGGTGGATCACCCTTAGCTTCTGTCAGTATCTGAAAATCTGGACTTCTATTTTGAGTACAGTGCCAAAAGTTCAGAGCTCATTTTGATATCCCATCTAGCCAGTGGGATTAGTTTCTGGAGGTGAATGGCAAAAGTGCACCTTCCACAAACACCTTCACAGTGATTACACTTGAACTCATCAGGAACTGCACCTCCAACTCAGCACTGGCTTTTGCCATCAACATGAATGTGT
Organism: Actenoides hombroni; assembly: GCA_024336885.1. NCBI lineage: Eukaryota > Metazoa > Chordata > Aves > Coraciiformes > Alcedinidae > Actenoides > Actenoides hombroni. Next base: position 1,093,427 of record WUAM01000363.1, on the reverse strand, counting down.
TTTCCTTATTTACTCTGATTTAGTGTGTTTGTGAGTATGTTTATTTCAGAAGTGTTTTCTGTAGAAATATTTTGAGCAAAAATTTCATTCTGCATACATTTTTTTTCTCTTACTGACCATGTATACCTGCATACTGATAATTCATTCTTCTTTCTTTCTCTTTTCTTTGGAAAGAAATTACAGAAGACAGAGGTATGTGATAAAAGTTATAGAATGTGTATGAGAAATCCTGAAAATAGCTTTTCTTATCTCATGCTCATTTATATGCTATAAAGAAAATATAGTGATCACTCTATTTTCCTTACAGAAAATATAGTGATGAATTATATTTTAAAGAAGTATTTACTTGATTATATGAAATTGGTATTTATTCTATAAAGGCACTGATGGAAATCCTGATTTCACTGGTCTTTGTAGCAAATATAATGTTACTTCTGAGATAGACTGTTTTATTTAGGAAAACAGGAGAATATTTCCAGTAAGAGAGACTGAAAATCTGCTATTAGAGATGAAAGTGTTCTTGAGCGGCTGAGTATTGAATAATTAATATTGGCATGATATTCAAGGACCTTTTGAGACAAATGCATTCCTGGGGCTTCTTTGCAGTTAAAAATACAATGCATTTAAATTGCTGTGCAAATTAGGAGCCCGTTCCTTGCCACCACCCTGCTCAGTTGATTTGTAGCTATAGCACAGTATTGTCTTGAGCACAAGACTGTGTGTTCACCCTTTCAGACTTGTGGCCAAAACCCCAAAAGTTCCTTAGGACTCAGGATTGGGTCCAGAAAGACCACCTCCTGTTCATCAGCCATCTGCCTGGTAGACCGCTCTTCTGGAAAGCAGTTGACTCTTTCCTTGCCTAGTCCTCCACATATAACAGGGTTTCTCAAATTCTCCTGTTTTCTGCCTGTATCACCACCTCTTTGTCCAAGCTGCTACTTTGTTTGTTGTTGCTGCTGCCTGTTAAGCTTGCTGTCCATTTCCCTTGCCTGTGTAGTGCTTTCTCAGCTGGGCTCAAAACACTTGCAAAAACCAGGAAAGCTCTACCAAGTGCTGGTTGTGTACTACAAGTTCAGATAGGTGGCAGAAACGGTAACAGGAAAAAGGCAAACCTATTGAAATCAGGCTTATAGAGAGGTTGGTGGGTAGTAATTGTTATCCAGTACAAGGAAGACATAATTTCAGGGTTTGGTGCTGCTCAGTGACACATGATGTATCTACGAGCACAGGCTCACATGGCCACCGAGTCACTCTACTGTGGATGTTTCAGTGTTGGCTGAGGACAGAGCAGCCAGAACCTCAGAATACAGAAAGAGACCACCCTATACATGTTCACGTTGGAGTATTAACAAATCTAACTCCTCCAGTTCCTTCATCTCCAGGAATTAGTGTATGAACAAAGAGCTGTGAGTATGCACTTAGTCTACAGCTGTGCCTGTGGGCATGGGCAGAGTGGAAACTAGTGTAAGCTGATGCTTTTGAAAATAATTGATATATTCTAGAAATAACAGACGTACACCAGAGTGTCCAGAGTCTCTTTTTTTTTTTTTCCTTCCAGTTGTTTACAATTAATCCTAAGTAAAGATTAAAAGAAGCAATCAGGTATTTTTGAGTATTACATAAGGAATTGTATATGGTAGTACTAGTCAACTGAAATGAGTCAACTGAAAATAATAAAAAGCAAATCAGCAAGGATTCTGCCAGCCGGGATAGTGTGGCTTAAAGGGTACAGCTATGTGGGAGAAGTAATTTCTGACAGGTTAGTGAGAGGACAGTTTGCTGGAGGAACCCTGGGGAGCAGAGCTGACCATACTGAGTCAACTCTGAACACACTGATGTACCAGCTGAGGAATGGGACAAGAACTGAGACTCGAGAGGTATTAGAAGAAAGAGCACGGAAGTACTGCGTTACACTGATCATTTTTGTGCCACATAATTTTATATTTGAAATACTGCAGGAGGATTAGAAATTCATATTTGGAAGTCAGAGAGCCCAGATCAGGTCTGTAGTTGAACACAATTGGAATGTGAATCAACCTTCTGATAAGTGTGCATCTTAATAGGGGCAGACTGAAGAAAAAAGGCCTTTCAAAGCACAAGGCTGAACAGATAACAAAGCTATGTTATGTTGGCTATGATATAGCCAACTTTCAAAGTAGGTAATCGTACTAGGGAGGATTTTTCAACTGGTGAAATATTTGCCTGGCAGTTTTTCTGCTGGCAATGAATTCACCATCTGTAAAAAAAATTGTGTAACTTGATTAGGACTTTCTAATACCTAGATAGTTTTATGCACCAAAACCAAGCTTCTGCAGCTGGAATAGGATGAACTATGGTCAGATGCATATGGCATTATTTTTACATCTCTTGACAGATCGAATCTATTGTGGTAATCAGAAGTAGCTGGGAACCTCTGACACTGGTGTTAGGTCCCCTGCGTAAGAGAATAGTTAATAAACTGGAGGATTTTCTCCTCCTAAGGTTTAAACAACTCAGCAGGTTGGTACTCTTGAATTCAGTAATGCTCACAAAAATGACATGGAAGCCAGCTATCTCAGAAGGACAAAAAAAGCATTCACTTTCCTGAACTCCTTTTTGATCGAGGCATCCATTCAGCTCAGGGTGCAGTATTTGTACTGCACCTGGGGATACTTTTTCGTAACCAGATCAATGAGACATTTGAAATGTCTGAACTTGGTTATTGAGTGTCAAGAACCACAAACTATTAACTTTGAAATCTATGATTAGAGTTTATCAGTGAAATGTTCCTTGTTTTCCCCTACCAAAACCAAATAATCCACTTTTCTGCACATATCAGGAGTATGTGGGAGTTTTCTCTCAAATGGCTGAATTACTTACTAATAGGTTTATTGTGTGTGGTTAACAGTTTCCTCAAGGATTGCTAGCCTTTCCTCTGTTTCATTTAAACTAATATTTGTGCATGTTTGTGTGAGTGCTGGTGCCTGTCATGTTTTCTGACTCTGCAATGTTTATTATACTTTAGACAAATACCCCAGGGAGATTATGTAAAAAAGCCTGGAGAGGCCGACTCTTTTTATAGCGACATGCCTCCTGGAGTCAGCACAAACTCTGCATCTAGTTCTAAGAAGAGGTCTGCTTTTCTGTCGCATTTTCAGATTTCTACCTGTTCCATCACCCATTATTCCATTAGTCAGAACATTTCATTGTTTTGCAGCAGGTTTGATTCTTTCTTTCTTCTTTCTTTGTGGAATGTTAGAAATGGCATCCTTTGTGCTTTGATTACTGATTTTTCTCACATGCCCTGAGCTACTTATTATTACCAATAGGCCAACAGGAACAACTTTTCCACTGTAAACCAATCTTCGGTTAATCAAATTTTCATCATGGCTCTTCTTGAGAATTGTTTTCAAGTAGGCTAATAATAATTGCTGGCTCAAAAATAATTGAATAAAAACCCCACATTTATTTTTAATCATGGTCATGTAATCAAAGAAAAGGAGCACTGTCTTGATTCAATAATAGTTATAAACTGTTCAATATAAATGTCATTTTTATATCTTTCTTTAGTAAGTGTCATTAGTTCACTGAGTTGACCTAGACTGCTGGATAATATTCTTGCTGTCTCACATTAAAGATGATGGAGCTTACATTTTATGCCACTTACTAGACTAATCTATTAAATTGTTACCAAGTGTTATCTTAGAATACTTCCTGTAGTTTTGTGCTTGCTATGCTGAGTAACCAAGGAGGGCATTAGATCTTGTCCTTGGTCAGATTTCACTAATTCTGTTATCATTCCAGTTCTTAAAAAAAAGAAAACACATTTTAAAATAGACAATTCCTTGAAAAACATTGAGAGTCATTTGTAATTGCTAAGGTCATTAGGTTGTGATACTCACCATCCCTCTCCAGTTGGAGATCCTGTAATTGTCAAAAGCTCCAGCTAGCACCTTACAACAATTTACGAGGTGCAGTATGTTATAGAAGGGATAGACAATCCTGAACGGCTTCGTAAGAAAACTGCAGTTCTCAATTCTTGTCTTGCTGAGCAGTCTGTAACTGCAGTTGATGAAGCCATTTTCTTTGTTGTTATTTCAAAGAAAGTAAAGAGAAATTTATGGAAAGGATATGTTTGGGTATGGCAGCCTGATCCTATATGCAATTTCATACAGTCTGTTCTACTGAGCATGTTATTAGAAGAACTGTAGTAGTGATTAAGTAATGATTTCTAATTTTAAAATTCAGCTTTTTAGATGTGTGAGTGGATAAATTATTTTTTTTCAGGGAGCAAGTGTTAATCTTGAATGATGCACTGTTTGTGTTGGAGCATCTTTTCTCATTCGGATAAAATTTTGAAAAAAAGTCTTGGGAAAGCAAATTTTCATAGCTTTGTGTAAGCAGGTTCAAATACCAGTTAAGAAAAAAAGTTTCTTTAAATGAATGTCATTTAATGTGTTTCTTCCTTCATTCAATATCTGTGTTTCTTTTCATACTTCATTTCTTTCACGTGTCTCCGTTTATTTTTTGTTCCAAAAAGCTAATGGTTTCTAAGGTCTGTCTGTACTAGAGAGTTTTGTTGTTCCCCACCACCAGTTTGGGTATGTTGTGCCACTGTCAAGTCTGGAAAAGTAAGTCTGGAAAAGTAAGTCTTAAAAATACTCCATTAATGTTGTAGTGCAGCTGACATAGTCCTTCCATTTGAATACCCAGAGTGCTATTTCCTACCTTCCAAGATGGTTTTCTTTTGCTCTGTGTGCAGATATGAACAGAATCTCTTGGGAGATGGTAGAGTAGCTGGGCCATTAGCTGCCTGGGCTTCTCTGTGTTGGGAAGCACTATGAAGTGTTAGTTGGTATTCAGAGGATGTTCAAGGATTTAGACATGATGATTTTATGGTAACTCTTGCTGTTATGAAATAGCAAACACCAAAACCAATATATAGCAAGTCATGCCCCAAACTGAACATAGACTTCCTCTGTTTAGGAGGAAAATTATTAAAAAAAATAAAATCTGTCAGTGTATCTGTTGGTTCTCAGACCTTTTATGCTGTATTGAAGTTCAAATTAATGAAACCCTGGACTTACTTCAGTGTGGCTGTGATTAGCCTGGTCTTCTGGAAGCTGAAGAGTAGCTCTCAGATACTTACCTTCCAAGGAAAGCAGAGACTGAAAAATGCAAGAGTATCCAGTCTTACAAAGGGCAGAAACAGTTCCTTTAAGCAAAACTTCTTTGTAATAAATAAACCATCTAGTCTGACAAGTTTTCATCTTCCTCTTGTTTTCTTCTCTTTTGGAAATAACGTAGATCTCATGGCAGACAGCTGAGCAGCAGCTCTAGTTTGCCAAGAGAGAGGCTGTTGCAAAATGCCATGTGTTGGACATTGCCCCACAGAACTCTGGCTCTTACAGAGAATGCGAGAGGAAACAAAAACTTCAGTTTGCACCAAGCATCCAGACATAAAGACTGTTTTTCGCTTTGAGTTTATCATTAGAAGTACATACTGTAGTGACTGGCTCACAAAGTATAATAGAATTTTGAAATTAGCCAAAATGAGGCTGAGTCACCCCTCTACTGGAGCTACCAGCTGTGGGAGGATGTCTTCTGGGCTCCTGAGACTGGTAGCAGTGAGGTAAGGGAAGCAGTCCAGGCTTTCCTGCAGCAGCACGAGGAGGGAGTGGGCAGCCTGCAAGCAGGATGTCCTTGACTGTGTGATAAAAAAACCTTGAGATGAGCGCAGCTGGAAGAACATCTTCCAGCTAAGAACTGTGGCAGAGCTGCCGATCCACAGGAAATCTGGTGTGCGCTGGTGTTTGTGCTTTCCACAGCAGACATGTGAGAAAGCAGTGTTGGAAGCCTGGCTCTTGAATGTGGGCACACTGAATGATTTAACCAGAAAATCCTGGATGCTCTGCTAGTGCAGACAGACCTTAAGCTGTGTTATGTCACCAGCCTTGGGAATGTGACTCTGAACCGCTGAGTTAACATTGATGTGAGACAATACCCTTAACAATAACCACATCTGAGCCCTCCTATTCCAGGTCAAATGGATTATCTCATTCCTGGAGTGAAAGGATCCCAGAGACAAAACATATTTCAGACATTTGTGAAAATGGGAGGCCTAGAAGTAATTCTTGGCAAGGTAAGTGTGAACCTCTGTGCTGGCCACAGTGGAGACCCACCTCTGGGCCATTGCTGCTCTGCAGAAAGTTTAGCTAATCTTAGGACAGCAGCACAACTCCTTAGAATTCTGCTAATTGTTATTAACCTGGAATTGGGATTTAACAGCACCCTATACAAGTACCTTTTTTGCACAGTGTTTTGTCACATAGAAATGACATTTAGTTTCTCCCATTCCTCCAGTGTGAGATAACATGAAAAAGAGGAAGAAGTCTATTCACTCTTGAGAGCCTCTGTGATTTTATCAGTCAGTCTTCACTGTTTTTCTTGAAGTGTAGTGAAATGAAAGCTGAAATTAAGGATTTTTTTCCTCTGCGCAATTGCAGCAAAAAGTAGAGAAAGATCACTTAGGTGTCAGGTTTAGCTGGTCTGACTGGTCTGTGACTTTTAAATGGTTAAAGCTAATGAGGTAACAACTGCTTTGCTGGGGATAGAAAAAGAATATACAGTTTGGTGTGGGACGCAGGTGAGTTTAAAGTTGTTTTACCTTTTACTGTCTGTCTTTATCCTTTGGTTTCTTTCAGGTAATATAGGAGGAAACAGAAAGAAAGTCAGAGGCAAAAGATTTAGGCCACGGTCTAATTCAACTGAGTAAGTCTGAACTTATAAAAGCAAAGCCAAAAAGTACAGTTTTCCTGTTTGTGTTTTGTAGATGGAGGTTAAGAGTACTGAAAAGTAGACAGCTGCATTTTTGCTCTGTGGCCCATTCTGATTGCTGATTGATAATCTGATAACTGGGTTGGCTAATGTATTTCAGCCTCTTATGTATTCTTTAAAAATTAACTATCAATTTTCTTTTTTATGTAGGCTTCCTCTCAGTCGTTCCCATAGCAATTCCCAATGATGGTGGCAGCCTGCACCATCACTGCAGGCTTTTGTCTACAGTAAACTGCCATTGCTGAGTGTATCCTGGTTCAATACTGAATTTCTGATAACCTGTTTCCTACCCTTGTCTTCACATTGGGTTGGGCCATTGCAGAGTTAGAGATTTGTATCTCTACATACCTGCCTGGAGGTTTTAGGAGAGAGGTATCTGTCTGCTTTGAGAGTACCCTGAAGCTTATCATTGTAAGCTTGAAACAGCTAGTCTTGAGTAAGCCCTGCAATAAATGGATATGAGAGTCCTTACCAAGCAACAAATCCCCAGACCTTTCCAGTATGGCTTAGAGTTGCTTTCTTACTGATTTATAGGTTACATTTTCTGAAGAGCCTATGTGTTCAGCGCTCCCCGTAGGGAAAGAGCCTTTCTTATGTACTTAAGCCTGCTGATTCAGGCTCCTTCCATGAATAAACAATGAATGGCTGGAAACATAATCTCTGGATTTTTCAAGCACTGGCCTGCTCTTGCAGCACTAACATCACATGGGAGTGTCCCCTTCTTTGACCATGGTGGAGATGACAGTGCCCTTTCCCCGTATCATTAGCACTACCTTTGCAGCTCTGTGGGCAAAAGGGCTTGATACCAACCCTGCTGGAAACTCATAATGCTAACCCCTCTCTGGGCCCTGCTTTCTTCAGTTTGGGGATTTTGAGTTTGTTCTGAAACTTTTCTTCCACCTGCAGTGCACTGTCTTGAGGTGAGTAGGCTCAGAAAGGTTCGTAGAGAAGACCCTCCGTTACAAGTTACAGAAATAATAGTTTGATGCACATCGCAATTGTAACATTGCATGGTCAAAATGGCAACATGGAACCAGAAATGTTAGCCCTAGATATCTTGGAGGAGTTTATCTGTCAAGTACCCCTTTGCTCTTGGTCTTTGTGCTGATAAACTCTTACTGAAATGTTATCTTGTTTTTATTTTCTCCTTGCATGAAACAGTTTGATAAAAGCAAAATTAGTCTGACCAAACTGCCAAGAATACAGATGAGATTGCACATTCTTTAGAAACTTGTCCTGTGCTTTCCTTCATTTTCCAATTGTATTTATTAAACAAAATTTGTTAAAAAAAAAAAAAAAAAAGTTTAAATTTATGATGGCATTATTCTGTCATTCGGTGGAGGTGTACACTGGGGCTGATTTGATCCATAAAGGATGAAAACAGAGCAGCTCTTTTTAGCCTAGAGTGAACGTAACTGCATGGGAAGGGAATTCTTTCCAGTAAAAACAAAACAACCCAATGGGCATATTTCGTTCTTCTGTGCTGCACAGCTGGTATATTATACGTTTACTCTAAGAACTTCGGAGCATTAGATAAGTGGGCAGACAGAGAGAGTGTGAGTTCAAAATTCTTTTCCCTGTTAATTTTTTTTCTCTTTTAAAGGTGCCCCTGAATTTACACCTAATTCTCTGCTTTCCTTCTTGCTGCTTGCTACAGTCTCTCAACCCAGCAGCAGCCCTGGTGCTGGAGGAAGGAGACTTGTACTTCCCAAGGGCAGTGCAGCATCCTGTTAGGGATGAAGCACAACATGTGTGTTCCTGGGAGAGACCTGCCAGGCAGGAAAATGCTCATTCTCCTGATGATGTCTATCCTGGACTACACGGGACTGCGTGGTTTGTCTGAGCCTCCTTGGCAAGCCTGTCACGCTTTGGAGATAGAGCTCCCGTTGAATGATCCATGTGCTGTGTCAATTCGGTGGCAAATGGGGAGAATTGCCAAGGGTGCACAATGGCTCTGGTTAGAAAGATAATTTCCTTTGCAAGCAGAGAAAATTGGCTGAGCATGGTCTGTGGCCAGCATTTACTCATTTAGGAAAACAAAAAGCAACGTCAGGTGCTTTGAGGATGGCTCAGAACACATGGAGGCTTTTCCCAGGCAAATTTATCTTCTTACCTTCTCTGGGAAATATAGAAGAATATTAAAATCTGCTTTGAAGTGGTGGACAGCATTTGGAAGGCCCACCAGTGTGGCCCCTGGGAGTCCAATGAAGCATACTTGTTGAGACGGAAGAAAAGGGGTAACACTGGTGGTCTGTTCATGGTAGAGACAGTGTAGTTAACCACTAGAAAATTGAGTTCACTCGTGTCATACCTTGTGTAGAATTGTGTAGAACCTGTAGTGCAGGTGCGCACTAGTACAGTTGCCTACAAAAGTATTCTGCATACACATGAGTGCAGTAACTGCATATAGAGTGCATAAGGAATTTTTTGTATGAAGCTGAGCAGCAGATAGAGACTGGTGCTGTTGATTATTTAAGCAAAATTTCTTAAGCACAGAGCAAGGTTTGATCCGTGGAGCCCTCACGAGCAGCACTGACAGGAGGGTTACAAGCACACTGGGCAGCTCCTGAAAAACATAATGCTCATACCTTTGTGTGACCCCCTTGTACCTAACGGATACATGTACAAAGCTTCTGCTAAGGCTGTAGCTCTGTGGAGACTGCTAAAGCTCCTTTGGGGTGCTTTTAATGTTTTCTAGATGTTTTAAAACAAAATATGTGTTCTTTAATAAAGGCAGATGGTTCAGTTCACACAGAAGGAATGCCAACAGGCCAAATGTTTCTGCAGTTTTTTCAGAAACAGTGTTGATGAAATGGCCTGAGAAAACAAGTTTTCTATTAAAATCGATGAGAGTTATCCCGGAATGATAACGAGACTTTTCTGAATAAGCTGACAGATTAATTGGGAGCTCGTGTTAAAACAGGCTCCAGGGAACATGAGTTTTGCCAAATAGTGATTCTGACCTTTGTTTATTTGCACTGCTTTTCCTGTAAGCATTTGTCTTCCTCATTGTTGTAACTGATACGAACATCTTTGGCTTAGACTTTCTATTATATATTGTCTTTTTGCAGCAGGGTAACCCATGCATCTGAGCCTGGGCTTTCTCTCGCCCACCAAATCCTGGCCCAAGGCATAAGCCCAGGGGGTTCTGACCACCCCCAAACAGGGAGTTGGGATCACAGGTCAGTCTCACCTGCCCCTGCGTTCTGGGCTGCCCTTTTATCCCATAACAAGTCCCTTCCCTCAGTATACAGTAGTTTCACTGTGGCAAAACACTGTGACTGCTTGGAGGTGCTCCTGCTGATGCAGCGCTAGCTAACCTTCCTCCTCACCAGCCTGAGGAGTATGAGTACTTTTGAGCCCAGGTCTTTTGCCTTGTTGCATGTTGCGCTACAAGCCAAATGGAGCTGTTGGCCTAGCTGTAGGCTTACGTGTAAGGACACCTGAGTTTTAAAGCGGAATTTCTCCCTCAAAGAAAATGCAGATTCTGGCCATCACTAATGAACATGTGGCCAGGAAGATCAGCCTAAGAGCTTTCTGATGTTATCCTGTAGTGGTCTGCAGTAACTGGACTGTAACCTTTCTGTAACAGATGAATTGAGGTGGTGAACGACGGTCTGCAATATAACCAGACCCAGCAACATGGTTGTGCAACAACTGCATGCTTTGATACCACCTTACACTTCATTTTCTAATACAGGAAGCTAGATTGGGAGTGTTTCATGGTTACCAAAAGACCATTTCACACCAAAAAATGCATGTCAAAAGTACTGCAGCCAGTACAAGAAAATTTGTAGTTGCACCTACAATTAAAGCTGAAGCAGAAGTTGATTAGTGTCTGGTGATGCTGGTATCAGCCTGTTGTTTCACTTGCAGTTCATCTGTTGCTGCGCTACCACTTTTGATGTTTTCTTTCTCTAAGAGCCCAAGCTGGAAAGCATAAAGCACTCCTGATTCCTGATAAATAAGCGAGCTGAGGAAGCTACTTAGAAGCACTTGTGGCTGAGGGCGAGTACTTTCTGAGAGCTGTGGCTGTGCTTGTGCGGGGCGGGGAAAAGTTCCAGAGCAAAAAAGGAGCAAAGGAAGTCGAAAAAGCGCTGCTGCTTTTGTCGTCAACGTGGTTTGAGATGTGGTGGGGGCTGAATGACATGATCTGGCCTAACCTTTACTCATCTGAGCAATCCCTTGCGAGGCCTCTTCCCACGTGTGAGGTCGTTGGAGTCACTCTCATAAAGAAGGCTGGCAAGAACTGGCCCAGAAATCTCTAAAATAACCTGGAGAGGAATTTTCTTTCCCTTTTTCCTTGGTTACAATTTGTTTCCTATTTCAGAGTGTGCTATTCTCTATTACATAAAGGTGGTGATGACAAATGATTGTTAAACTGCTGCCATTCTTATACAAGAGCAGACTTTAAATTGGACCAGGCAGAATCCAGTTTCTACATTGCCCTTTTTCCTTAACATGACACAAGGGGAGGAATTTGCTAATCTTGTTATTGGGGGCTAAGAAAAACTAGTTACAGAAGGATTTTCTTCTTCCCTGTCAGATAATTCAACACTGTCTTTATTTCATAGTTTTCAGGTAACTAATATGAGTGTGTAGCTCATTTTTTTCCTAAAAAGTGTGGTTTTGGTATCAAGATTGCTTCTGTAAAATGTGAGATAACCCTGCAGCTCACCTCCATTAGAGCTTCTTGTGGTCCTACCAAATTAAGTGATCATTGAAAAATCAGAGCGTTATTTGCACATAAGTGTAAAAATTGCCACTGTAGCGGCAAACAGTTCAAGCCTTTTAACACACTGAGGCTGAAATTCATTCCTGTAGAAAGGGCCGAGCCCAAGTTTCTGAAGCTATTATCTTGCAGTTTATTCTACGTGGGTGCAAACGTGTGTCTTCAGCAAGCAAACTGCAGGGTTGGAGCCAAACTGCCCCTTCATACTTTCTCTGATATCATGAGAGGAGTTCAAACCGTGAGCTTAATGCTGGCCCTCTGCATAGGAGTGAATTTTGCCCTTAAGACATTAAAAGAATTATGTATCCCAAAGTGTTTCCAGATTAATCAAATATGTAACTCATCCTGTAGGTCAGATTTTCTCATGCAGTTGTACACGTTCCCTAGTCCTCACCCAACATCCATACTGATTTATTTGCCATATTCACTTGCATTTTGGGGATGAAGACATCCTTGCTAAGCTTGTGCTGTGTGTTCTCAGATTTTCTATTCTTGTTCTTCTGCTTTCTCTGTTCCTTCCATTGCTTTCTGCAGGTATTTAAACCCATGGTTCAAAAGAGAATATAATGTAGCTAAGTGGGTAGAAGATGTGAATAAAAACACTGAAGGACCATACTTTAGGTATTTTGTAAATTAATTCTATATCATTTTTAAGAGCTGTTCCAGCATATACAAATATCTTGGGACTCCTACCTTGTATAAATCAATACAAGTTACTGTAGGTGCAGAGGGCCCCTCTTCTTTTGCTGCATTTTGATGTCTGTTTTTGGCTTCATGTGCAATTTACAATTCTTTTCCTGAATGTTTTAATGAAGCCATTGAAAAGGGTGTGTGTAGTGCATGCGTTCCCACCATCATCTATAGCTTGTAGTAGCTTTCTCATCATTTTATGCCAAGTAGTGTTTTATGGGCATGAGACATATTTATCACTAATAAAGTAGTATTAACTTAACTAGAATGTAATTTACTGAAGCAAGTGGTTTCATAACACTTGGACTCTACTCACTGTCTTATATAGTGCATACTAAAATTTAAATGAAAAAAATAATAAAAAGTAGTGGTATTTTACACTCATCATATAATGAAATAATAAATATATTGTAATTGGAAAATTAAATGTATGAGAATATACTCTGTGCTCTATTTATCAAGCCACTAATGAATCTAATGCAAATGAGTGTAGTGTTCAACCAAAAATATCACTTGTTTTTGAGAGGGAAAAGTGTGTATGATTTGATATATTCCAAGTTAAAGAGAAGCAGCATGCATGAGGCTGGCCTCCCTGTTGTACATGGATCAGGAGTCTGAGAACTTTTTAGTAGATTCCCAAATGACACAATCCCACACCTGAGACAGAAGTTTGCATCAGCTGAAAAAATCAACTATCATGGGAGAGAATGGAAGACAATTGATGACAAATGATATAAAACATGAAAGAAATTGGTGAAACTATAAGTTGACATAACCAAAAATGAAGCTGAAAAAGAATTATAGAAACACAAAGAAAAAGAGTACAAAGCAAAATCTTTAGCCAAAACTTTGAAGGATGATAAGAATGAGTAAATAGATTCTTAACAATTGTTTTGCTGCATTGGTAGAGCTAATAATAGTGCAAAAGGCCAGAAATATGCCAGGTGTATATTTGGGAATAAAAATGTGATGGAGTTCTATCACAAGATGCTAATGAAGCATTTCCCAGAGTAGTACTGGCAGGAACTAAATAGCAGAGTGGGAAGCTAGTCATTTTTAGAATTAAAAATGCCACAGAGTCTTAAAAGAACATAAAATTGTCACACTCTTAAACCATTTGTGCTTGCTTTCAAGAACTCTTAAATCGCAGAGTAAGTTACAGGAAGGCTTTCCAATGAACAAATAGGGCAAATGTAAATTTAATTCTGCCAGTCCTAATCTCAGTCCTGAACAAGGAGTAAAAATCCCCGACACAAGAATCCAAAGTTTGCAGGAGGTGGTTTTGATGTTGCCAGCCAGTATCAGCCAGGTCTCTGTTGGTGCTTGGACAGTCAGGCAGGGTGTACTGCAAGTCCGGTAGTCCTATCACTGCTGGTTTTAGCACTGGGATACAGAGTCCAGTTCTGGTGGCCAGCATGTTGAAGAACTGGGAGGTTTAAACCCCGAGAAACCTTAGAAGGGACTGCAGGGCTTCAAGCTGTTGAGTTTAATGGAGCAACTAAATGCTTAGCTGATTATAAACTACACATAGTTGCATATGGATCAAAATCTTTGTAGGACGACCTTTAGACTGATGATGACCAAAAGTCACTGGAAGGTGAAATTAGGCAAACACACACTAGAAATGAGGTGTTTTTATTAGCAAACCTTTTCCTATAGCTGTCTTTCAGGGTGTTGGTATCAGAAGCCCTGTGAGCACAATAAACAAAGACATGGATGGTATATGAAGGTAGCTCTAGTTTAAATTACGTCACTTTAAATGGCTAATTAAACAGGCTCATGTTCTTGTGTGGATTCTTTTAATTTGGTTTTCATCTTTTAATATCAGTATGTCTTGATATAGTAACTAGATTAAATGATGGGGCCATATCTCACCCCTGAGACTCTTCAACTGTTGCACTGAACAAGTCACCTACCTAATTGTATTTCAGATAAGCCAAGCATTTTTTTGCATGTAGATGAGGATTATTCTTAAGGGCTGTGTATCAGCAGAGATGAAACATAAAAATTTTACACTATAGAAGCTTAATAATCACTGCCTGCAGCAGTAGCTTTAGAAATGAGAAAGAAACTGGGATAAATTTAGGAACCTATGTGGCCTAATTAATTGAGGTAATCATGGGGAAGTATTCTGCAGGCACATCATGGAAGGCAAAGGATCAAATCTTCTCCCAGGATGAGTTGCTATTGTATGAGAGTTTCAGCTGAACAGTTTCTCCCCCAAACTCAGGTGCAATTTTGGTTAATCTGTCACGGAGAGGAAAACATTGTTCTTAAGAATGATGTGTCTGAAAATCATATGGCTGGGTTTTGAGCCTGTGAAGTGATTCATGAACAAAACAGATCTTGTCTGGTAAACCAGAAAGTCAGACTGAAGTCAGCCTGTCCAGCTGATAATACATTCTAGGAATCATAGTTCAGAATAAGGAATTTACACCATATAATTAGCTGAGTAGTACTTTTGTAGCTAATGTTTGATTTGTCTTTTCTTTTAAAGACAGCCTGAGAGTAACACTGATGTTTTACTTGTCCCCCTGTAGTTTTAGGGCCAATGTGTTGATGACCAGTGCTATTGCAGGTAGAGTTGAAGTAGAATTACAAAAAAACACAAAAATGCTTCCTGTCATTCCTATGAATGATGCAATTTTCAGAAAACAGAGATATATATTACAAAGACTTTATCAAGTTAAAAAAGTCTGTATAAATCAGAATTTCTCTCTGTCACCTGGTGTCCTGGTTTTTACTTTTTCCTAGTCTACAAGTCTAATGAGTATTGCTATATAATTACTTTTTATTAATGATTATAATAATAGTAGCTGGTGTCTCTGGTGCCTAAAAGCTCCCAGCTGTGGGATTCTCTTCAGTAAGAAAATAGTATCTGTAAAGAAAATCTTAATTTTCCTGCTCAAACTATAGGCTAGATTTTAATTTTATGTGCCAGGTCATAGCAATAAATGCAGTCAGGAAACCTTTCCCTGATTTCAGTTTTGCTGCAAAGTGAGCTGTTTTACCAGTGTGATACTTCTGCTTATTCTGTTGCTGCCCGTTACAGTGACTGCTGCACAGACTGACCTTATAAAACATGGATAAGGATTACTCAAAATCCTCACTGAATCTTAAAAGACTCAGGAACCATGGTGGTATCAGATAATAAACTGTCAGAATCCCAAAATGGCATTTCTGTAGAAAATTATACCAAAAAAAAAAGAGAGAGGAAGGCACCTACTGAAGCACTGAGCTGCTTGCATTTGAGTTAATGGAAATACTTACAGTAGCTTAGGTTCTATTGGAGATGTTTAAATAGAAAAATCGTTTACAAATAAGACAGGTTTTTAGATGGAGACTCAGGACACATACCCAGAAGGAAACTGGCCATCCCGTATCAGAAGGGCACTGGCAAGGGGCATGGAAGGCAGGAGACAACAGGCTATCATTTTCCCTCATATTTTTAACGTGCTTTGGTGTTTTTGCTGTCTTCTTACTCTATCTTTTTTTTCAGATCCTCCTCAGCTGATGATTAGCCAGAGTTGGCAATGTTGCTCTGCCAGGTCCGTTGGCTTCCTCTGTGAGGATCCAGCTGAGGCCAGAGCTGTGTCCAGCCATTAGCTCCCTGCTGTTGCTGAGGCAGCTTTAGACCATGCTTAAAGTTAAAAAAACCCCACCTTTTCCCCATTACAAGCAAAGCAAAATATTGGCCTTTTTGGCAGACAATGAAAAAAATGGCCTGTTGATGTCAGTAGGATCAGGGTTTCATTTCAAGAGTTAGGCAGAATAGTTCATTAAAGCATGTGAATGTCTCCTTCTGGGGCATTGCTGTGCAGTACTTGAAATGGATGGCTCCAGTCACAGCCTTTGCCTCTTCTGCAGCCCTCCCCATGAGCCGAGCATTCCCTCTGCTGCTTCACTTTCTGAGGAAACATGTGCACATCTTTGGTTTTTAAAGGGAACTGCATTTAAAATGTTAACATGTATAGCAACATCAGTGTTTTTAAAAGACCCTAACTTCCTGATGTAGGATAATTTAGGCTGATGATGACCTAGAAAGAGCTGAACCCATGGCAGGGGTCAGGTTATGCTGATAGTATCTACTTTTAGGCTTGAAATGCTTTCACCAGGTTGAATGTTAATTGAATATCATTAAATTATTTCAGTCTGTGAAACAGAATCAAGCACAGCTTATAAACAGTTCAGATCTATCAGGGCCACCTACGTTGAGTTCAGCTAAAATAACACTCGAAGTCACAAGACATTTAGTTGTGTGACCAGGTTACACATTTCACACCGTCTCTTGTGAGCAAACACTCCTCGGTTTAGGTGATGAGCAGGTAGGCTCCTGTCTGCAGGAGAGCATGGTGCAGCAGATGTCCTCCTGCTGCCACAGTGTTTTGTTGTGAATCACATCGCGGTCTCCCCACACTCTTAGTTTCAGCTTCCAGGACAGAAAGACAGATGTAAAGTGGCCACTACATCTCGCTTTCTGGTCAGAAATCAGAATTCTTGCAGTGCGTTGAGGTGCATGGCTTCGTTTGGGGTGGGCAGTAAAATCTCTCGGTCTCTGTTGTGAGATGTACAAGGCAGAATGCAGTCCTAGTTTCTTGTATACATTTCAACTGGAAGCAACATTTGGCATGAAAGCTAATGGATTTGATAGCAGGAGAACTAAAAACCCAGTGAAAGCTAAATGGATCCCACCCTTGACCAAAACCGCAAAGTTTTGCCTACCTTTAACCCCAGCATTACCTGCAAGTGTCCCTGAATGCTGTCTTTTTTTCCATCCTGTAAATGAGAAAGGTCACGTTTGTCTCTTTCTCATTTAAAGTCTATGTAAATCTGGGATACACAGCACATACACAATTGCAGGGCATAACCTGAAAGGTGATCAAAGCCACCTTGAACAACTACTCTTATCACACAAGACGCATTGTAAGATCTGTGAGCATATCCTTAATTGTGATGTGTTTTCACATTCTCGGTAGATGGCAGTAAAGTCGAAAAAACCAGCATGTAACTGTGTAGCAAAAGTAAGTGGCAAGGCCCTGTGAGGGGAGGGCAGGGTCGTTTCTGTAAGTGTGCAACTGCATTCTCGATGTATTTGGCTGTAGCTTTGCACATGCAGGTGAGCAGCAACGTGCGCATCAGTTAGGCGTAGCTGAGCTTGCAACACGAAGTGAGTTTGAGAAGTAGATGTAGGCAGCTACACTGGAGGTCTGGGCTTCAAAATCTTTTGAAAAGGCAGTATTGTATTTGAGCTGTCGTGCAAAACTGCCTTGATGAAGACTCAGTGATGCTGGTCAGAGGACTTGCTGTGCAGGTAAAACATTCAAGGTGCCCCATCTTTGTGGAGTATCCTTTCAGGATCACCTACTTGGGCTGATGGGCAGGTAGATTGGCCATGGCTTTCCCTCTCACCATGGCCTTCTCTTGCAGTGCCTGAAATGACCCATGGAGAGAGCTTGTGGTGTTCAGGAGGCCATGTGCCTGGGATGTGAGATGTTTTCATTCTGCGTGCTACCTCCTGGCTGTGGTACCTATCTAATCAGCTTTCTGATAGGGCTTTCCAAATCAGATCTAACACGCCCAGTTCCTTACTTCTAATCTTCAGGTGCATTGCTACAAATTTAAACATGAAGATTTTAAAGTCTACTGCAGCTGTGGGACAAAATTTGTGAATAATTGGATTACTAATAATACGTAAAATCTGCTCTCCTTATCTTCCCTCCTTCCTCTTCTCATTTTTTTTTTTTCATTCTAGATCCACTAATAGTTCATTAGTGTTCCTTACGAATCCAAGTGTGGGCAGAGACGAGGGGACTTGTGTGGGTAGTGAACAGCAGGGCACTGTTGAGAACCTTTCCTTGGATTTTTGAAATTTTTTTCTTTTAAAGATGCTATTTTCTTGCACGTGCATTTTGGTGCCCAGATTTGTGATGCTGGGCATATGAAACCCTTGTTTTATACTGCAGTAGCTGCTTGAAATGTTCTTCTTGAAAACACTGATGTATGTCCAGTTCATCTTAATGGGTGATCAAAGTGCATGTGCTGAAGACGTACCCTTCCATGTTTGGATAATTGTACCAATCTAAACCTTGAACTTACAGGCTACCACATTAGAGCATTGTGAGGCAGACTGGAGAGATCTCACCCTGTAGTTTCCATTGACGCCTTGTTGCTCATGGCTACCATCAGTCATTGTTTGTATGGGAGACAGGAGAGTGTGCTGTTCTAGGGAGCTACAGACATGACAAAATAAAAGAATAATTATTTAAAGGTAAATTAATTGCACTTAGTAATAAGGATACAAAACAATTCCACACCCACAGAAGAGTCCCTGCCTTGTCTGTAATCCTGTCTAGATGAAAGGAACTGATCCTGCAAATCCCAGAACCAGGGATGTGAGGCTGTCTGCCAAGGGTGTCTCCTCTGGCTCCTTGGTATCAGTGATGATGTTCATCACTGGGGTCTACAGCTGCACAACACACAGCCCCCTGCTGCATTTGAGGGGCTTGGAAGACCTGTCTGTAGAAACTGAGGGAAACCTTCCATCTTCAGGGACGTGTTAAGTTCAGAAGATAGTAGGTAGCAGTGCTCAGGGAGGGTCTGGGTGATGTGCCTGCACTAGTGGGAGACCTCCTTTGAAAAATGCCCTCAGTCTGCAAAACAGAACAAGAAGGCCAGGGTAGCTCAGTTTTTCTACTTGGAGACTTTTTCTCCTTTTTATTCTGCCCGTATTTAGAGCCTGATAGGAACCTCTCAAGTGGCAAAAGTGCAGAATCTCAAAACAAGCATAAGAGTTTTTCTTGGGTATAAAATTTCAGTCAATAATGTGCTGCTGCCTTATTGACATGAAAAGAATGCCTTTCATGTGATACAAACATTTACTTGCTCCTGCTTACTCTACTCACCTTGTACAGAAATGCTGATTGCCATTGACTAATCAGTCCATTTTTGTATATTCTCATCAGACTCTTTCTTTGGCTGGAACAATATGCACTGTATGATGCTTGCATGTCTAATAATTTGTTATTAGCACTTTGTATATGCCTTTGTTACTTCACAACTAACAGTTCAGCCTCCAAGTGCATGCATTTGTGTAAATTAATGTGTTATAAAATAATAGATTTATTTGCTGTGTTTGTATCAATAGAGGAGATGTGTAAGATATGCATAAAGACACCGATAATTGCCACTTAGTCATTGGCAGAAGGCATTGTTCAGCTTGTATTTCTACAATCACTGTTTCTATTTAGGCTTCATAATGCCATGTCAATCTTTTAGTTCTGCATTTATTCAACTGCAGATTTGCTTTGTTATTTTATAATGATTAATTACAGTACCATGTAAAATAGTTTAAGAAATTGGTTTTGTTATGCAATACAATTCTACTAAGAAGTAGGAAATCTTATTTTTTCTTCCAGTGTTCCTGAAAGCTATAAATACTTTTATTCATATAATTAAATTATTGGACTACTGATCGAACAATTTTAACACCCCAGTACTGAGCTATTAATAAGCTATATACTTGGTTCTGAACCAAGCTTCAGAGTAATGGCAGTTGCTGTTGCAGTGCTAGGACCCAAAGACATCACATTTATTTTGTGTGTTTCAACATCTCAGGACACTATCTCCTGCAAAGTCTCCATCTTCATCCACTGGATCTATTGCTTCCAGCAGAAAATACCCTTACCCGATGCCACCACTTCCTGACGAGGAGAAAAAGGCCAACAGGCAAAGTGCCAGGGTACGTGTCCCTCTTCTCTGTCTATGGACATTACCCTTTCCTTACGGAGAGGTAACCAACTGCCAGTTAAGGAGGATATGGAGGGCTTGCATCAAGCACTTGCAGACTGAGAGGGTTTTGCTTCCATGGGACGTAAGCCCACCCTGGTTCCCCAGGGTGAACAGGAATCACTGGGACTTTCAGTGGATGGAGAGATTTCCAGCTACTGCCCAAAGGCAGTGCTAGGTATTCCTTCCTTTATGTCAATTCAGACATAGCAAATAATTGAATGAGGAAAAAAACCCTGAAATTTACTTCAGGAGCTTTACTTGTGATAGCTTTAGTGCATGTTCTTGATGTAGACAAGATTTGCATCACTGCTCTCTGTCTTCTTTTTTTTGGTCAAGAAAAAGGGAATGGGTTGCTGCTGAGGGAACCTGCAAGATGCTCCCCCCCTGTCCTGCTTGGGGCAGAAAGTTGTGTGAGGTGCAGCACAGGGTCTCCCAGCACAGCTTGGAGGCAGAGCTACCCTGATGTGTCTCAGCCCTGGAGCTGCCTTGGCACCAGCTCAAACCCACAGCAGAAACTCATGCTGCTCTGAGCTGAGTTATACAGAAAAGAGTGAGAAATTATCTCTAATACTAGTTAGTGTAACTGCAAGGTAAAAATTGTCTAGGACAAATTCGGTGCTACCCTGACATTTTTCCTTCAAATTCTCTGCACTCCCAGCCTTGGATATTTACTATGCTGACTTCAAGTCACACTGAAATGCATAAGACTGTCTGCTGACTGTGATCTAACACACACCCACCAGAGGCTGGGAGAAGACTGAGAGCATAGCCTTGGTGACCCAAGTGATGTAGATGCAGTTCCCCAAACAAGCTTCTCACACTTTGGATAACAGCCTGTTTTATCTTGATGTTCCATGTGTCTTTTTGTTCCTTTTCCCCCTTTCTAGCTATGGGAGACGTCCATTTAGCTGCACTCATTTCCTGAGGTGACATCAGAACTGTTTACTGCGAATTTTATAGAAACTCAGCGCCACTGAGTCATTGAACATTCATCTGCTGTTCAGAAAATTCAAAAGGTCGACAGAGATGCCTGTGATCACAGTGAGAACCTCCTCTTATCTAGAAGGGAAAAAACCCAGTCTTTTTCTTTCTTTTTTCTGCTGACTAGTATTTTACCGATTTGATGAACAACCAGAATCATAACAATTAACAGGGGATAATTAGCCCAGATGTGAGAAGGCTATTCTGCATGATGACAGGATACACTTACCTAGAATCTCAACTGAAGTCTGTTTGCCAGGTCCAGTTAAGAGAGATTTTTCTCTGGTTTATTGCAATCCCAAGTCAGACCAGAGTGGAACTGGGCATGCACCTCCTGGAGAGCCCAGCTGATGTAAACTTGTACGCTGTATGCATGAACCTTGTGTTCTTTACTTTACACGTGTAAGGGATAAACAACATACTGTAGTAGAAAATAGCATGCAGGAGTAAGATATATAGGATTTTTTTGTGACAGGATTTCAAAGCTTTGACAGACAACTATTTGACACAAATGTCAAACAACCAGGATTATTTTTTTTTATACCTTACATGTTTATAAACTCAGTATACAGATTGTACATATGTAAACATTTGATAATGTCAAAAATAGCTATTATACATAAGTGTATTTTGCCAAATGCCTAAAGAAAGGGTCATGACTAACATCATCACAGTTCAGATTTTCTAATATTACGAGCAGACATCTTTGGAAATACAGAAAGTACAGCACTGTAAAACTGTGTCTTTCAGAAACTGGTGTTTGACCAAAATCTAAACTATCTTATCAGTATCTTATACTGTCTTGACAATCTCAATTGTACAGTAGACTGCACTTTGTCTTAAGTCATCATAAGAGGAACCAGCCAAACTCAATTGTTCAGTGAGGTGACCAGTGTATCCTCTCACAGGTGCAATCAAGAATAACTCAGCAGACAACAGAGTCTTTATGCAGTCCAGAGTTACTGGACATTTGGGAAAACTTCTAAGTAGTCAATTCAGGATGTGGTGATGTGAAGTCCTTCTGATGAGAGTTGCTGTATATTTGTGATAGAGCCTATCAGACACTGTTTTAGATGGCAAGGCATAGCTTATGAGAAGCGTAACGATTTCACTGCACTAGATAATAACAGTGCTGGGGAAGTGGCCAGTTTCACTGCTGTCTTTTAATTTTTGTTACTGGAGTCGCCTTTACCATGCACTTGAATGCTGTGCTTGCTGCCCCTGAAGCTCCTTTGACAATATTTTGGGACGTTAAACTGAGTATAACTGAGTATAACCTAAAAAATGGGGTGGGAGGGAAACAAACCCTTGACCATGGAGATGTTAATCTTGTGTATAAGTGGATGGTTAGATTTCTAACACGTGAGACTTCTTAAGATTGTTGTAAAACAAATGTCATTTGATTGGGAATTTTCAGTCAGTAAGAAACTGGACCATATTAAATCTGTTTATAATTCTCCAGCTTTCCAAAATTGATTAATTTTTAGCTTCAAGCAGTGCCATTGCAGAATAAAACACCCAGTTCTGTGTGGTGCAGTTGAATACCTTGCCCAACAGCCGTATGATCAATTAGATATTATTGTAATGGAAACATCTGTGGTGTTTCTGAATCTTCTACCTCTTTCATGTATTTCCTTTAACAAGTGAACCCAACTCTTGCAGACTTTTAATATATTTTTTTAACTTTTAAGTCTCTGAATAAAGTCAAATATACGTAAGATTAAGAGATGTTTTAAAATGTCAGCAACTGTAAAGTATGTAAGAGTTCTAGAAACACTATATTTTATGATTAGGCTGTGTGTTGGATTATGACAAAATACTGGCCTTGGCATTCAAGTTATCTTCCTTCACAGTCAGCAGGTTCTGGTAAGTATTTTGGAGGAGGACAAATATGAGTGAGCACAAGTGTGTACAGACAGACCATCTGGAAGGAGCCGGTCATTTATAATTGCTTTAGGAAAAGGTTCTGCACTTTCGTGAAGAGTAAATATCCCTCAGCACTGAAGAATATTTTTTGCAGAGATGTACTTTTGTGTGTAGATTACTGGATTAAAGAGAGTTGGTAGCGTGTAGCGCAGGAAATTAGGGCCTGAGCCGTAATCACTTGAAATCAGTATGTCTTTCAGTGATTTCACTGGGCTAGGAGCAGGACCCTGCAGGAGTTCCCCCACGTTAGGACATGATGCTAACCCGATAGTCACTGTGTTACTCTACCACCTGGAAGCTGTTTTTTCCCTTCTGTATTAGTATCTTGTCTTTAGTGACCGGACTGCTCATCATGTGCCTTTTATGGTATTTTGTCTGGATAGAAGCTCGCATGTAATTTGGAATAATCCTGTTAGATTTCTGTGCATATTTTATGTTTACCACTGTTTACTCTTCCCTTTCCATTTTGCCTTATCAAGAAGCAGCAAGACCTGGCAGACAGAACTGGATGCAGCGTACTGGCTCATTGTGTAATGTTCATAGCTTCTTGTTTTGCAAACAAATGGCTCTCCTGACTGTATTTTCAATATAGTATGTACTTTCAGCTTCTCCCTTGTTTTCGTACCATTCATTTGTAGCATATGATGATACAGTTGTGTAGTGTTAACTTTAGAAATCACTTTCACATTTGAAGATACGTAGTGACTGGAAGTCTAGTTATAGTTTAAGTTAAATAAATACTAACTTTCACTTCGATGGTCTATAGTGAGAACATCACAGGCCTTGGGATTTTGCAAAATTCTTTTTTTGCAGAGGATTTTTGCATCGGTTTGGTAGCTTGGACACCTTGTCATTTCACAAAACCTGAACTGGCAGGGCTGTGTGAGCCTCCCAAGCCAGTGCTGGTCAAAGAGAGAAGCTGTGGCTTACATTCTGTAGGTTCCTACTTCTAAAATGTAGTGTGTTGGAAAGCTGACAGATTCATAACCTTGAGGACTGCAAATATTTTTATCCACTGTAGATAGTTACACTGGTAATAGCAATATAAATTGTTGCATAATACCTCATCCAGGCTAAAATAGAGTATTTGTATTGTCAATAAGATAGCTCAGTCATTTTGACTCATTGAGACTCATGCTTTTATTTTATTTTAATTTAAATAAATGAAGTACTAATTGCCAACTATGCTGCAGATGCCTGTTGAAGTGGGGACGTTACCAGTTCTTCACAAAGAGAAGTAATTGTCTGTATGAGCATTAGATGAGCTATACTTAAGTTAGTGTTATGTATTTCAACATGGGAGAAGAATCTTGTATAACTGAAAATAAAATTAATATGGCTAACTGATGGAGACTGGAAAATAGAGATCATATACAAATAATACTGCTGCACAATGATGCCACTGTTTAACAAGTAAAAATTAACCTGGTAATTCTGGATTTGTTGGACATAAGAACTTCAGTAATCTACATTGCAGACTTTTGGTGAATATACTCAGGCAGTATAGCAAAAACAGTTGCAATTGATACTGTTATATTTAAATAAGTAATTTTAAGAAGGTTGTTAATTTTATACAGACTACCTTTGCTTAAGTTGTGAACTTAAGTCTCTACTTGCCAGTTAGACCTGATTTGAAGTATGATTTTACTTTGAAGATAGCTACTTGAGATGCTGAGCCCCCTAAACTGATATACTCATTAGATAATTTTGAGTGTGCTAATGAACAAATGGACCTTTGAGCTATAACCTGAATTTCAGAAAGAAATTGTGTCAGTAGCTAGTGTACTGAAGTCCTCTTACCTGAATCCCTGTGGCTGGTTTTAAATGAACTGCATGGTCTTGTCAACACCAATGTGACAACTGTTTGAAAAAGCAGTACTGAGAGGAGGTACGTACGCTGTGACAGGCATGCAGATACTACACATTCTGACCAGATTTGCAGTCATTCCTAATGAATTCATTAATGAGTATGGTAGGCTGCATGTGGAAGAATGATGAGACTCCATAATCCTATGGGATAACAAGTTTGCTCTTGGGACTTGCTTTGTCATCGAATCCCATACCTGGCTGCTGTAAGCAAAATTAATCACACTCAGTGTAAAACTCAGCAAGCTCCTGTTCTAGTCTCTTCCATCCCCTTTCCTCTCCTGCTGAAAAACATTTACATGAATGATTATTGTATCCAGTAGTTGACTAAGATCAGAAAGCTGCGAAGTTAGTCACCTTTCCACACAGTGGCCTGGATAAGGTCTTTCCAGTGCTGCTAATACATCTTTTGCTCTTGCTACAGAGTAGGTGATGGGGCCTTATGTCACCTACAGTTTGCACTGGTTTTGGCTGGGGTAGAGTTAATTTTCACCACTGTAGCCACTATGGAGCTGGTTTGCATTTGTGCTGGAAACAGTGTTGACAACACAGGGATGTTTTAGCTGTTGCTGAGCAGTGGCTCACCCAGAGTCAAGGCCCCAGTGAGGAGCCTGGGGGTGCACAAGAAGCTGGGAGGGGACAGAGCTGGGACAGCTGACCCCAGCTGACCAAAGGGCTATTCCAGACCACGTGATGTCCTGCTTAGCAACAAATTAGGGGGAAGGTTGCCTGGGGGGGCTGCTGCTTAGGGACTGGCTGGGCATTGGTCAGTTGGTGGTGAGCAACTGTTTACATTTGCATCACTTGTCTTTCTTGGGCTTTATTTGTCTCTCCATTATTTTCCTTTTCATTATAATTTATTATTATTACTACATTTTATTTCAATTATTAAACAGTTATATCAATCCACGTTCTCACTTTTACCCTTCCAATTATCTTCCCCATCCCACTGCAGGGGGCAGGGGGGTGAGCA
>WUAM01000363.1:1047826-1067555 GCA_024336885.1 Actenoides hombroni | reverse complement strand
TTATTACTACATTTTATTTCAATTATTAAACAGTTATCTCAATCCACGTTCTCACTTTTACCCTTCCAATTCTCTTCCCCATCCCACTGCAGGGGGCAGGGGGGTGAGCAAGCAGCTCTATGATGCTTAGTTGCTGGCTGGGGTTAAACCATGGCAACTGGTAAAACCATTTGGTGGCTCAGTCATCCTGTGCCTTGCTCACTGTGGGGGTTTCACCTTGGCATTGCTGAAGGCTCAGCCTCTTTAATCACTGAGTCTGTGAACCTGAAAGTTATGCTGTGTCCTATTTCTCTTGCTCTAAGTCTGAAGATCATTTCTTTCTTTAAGCTATTTATGTGTATCATTAGCAGACTGCTTGAGCCCCTGTTGCCAACCACAGTGTGAGGTTATTTACCTCACTTCTAAAGAGCTTGAACATTCTGGTCTCCTCTGAATCCATTTTTTTTTGCCCGGAATGCATTACCTATCAGACTGCTGAGCTGATGACCCACTGTTTGCATGGCTTCAAACCATACCAGCAATATGGGATTTGACTTTGGTCAGATTTCCTGAAGACAAATCTGAATAAACCGCAGACAGACGTACAGCTTGTCATCCCGTGGCTGCTGATGGGGCAACGTTCCTGTGTGCACGGAACTATTATCTCACTAGAGCAGGAAAAAGGGAAACGTTGAAACCCATTGTGTAGCTAGAGCTGCAACACAAATAGGACTCTATTTAAAGTGTGCTTTCACCAGAAACGGGAAAGGAAGTAATAATTTCTATTACCTACACTAAAAAAATCCTTTGACCTCAGTATTTCTCAGCTTACAAACAAATATTTCTGGTGCCTCAAGTATGGGTGCTGACGTGAACTAAAGCTTTGGAAACAGCAGCTCATACACCCAGCACATGGAATTTTGTCATTCCACAACAGTTTTCTACAACAGTCAGCATTAGTAGCTTATCTCAGCCAAGTAACTAAAACAAGCAGTAAAAATGAGTTCAAAAAACAGGAATGTGATTTGCTCACACTGGAGAAAGTTTGTACCTGACTTCAAAATTGGGTCTCCTAGCCAAGTCTGGCAGTTTTAGTTCTCTAAAATCCAATCTACACCAGTTGCAAAATTATTTTAGCTAAGCCAACTCTAAACTGTTTAAAAACATCTGCTGTGTTGACAGGTTGTAATTGCAATATAATTCATAAAGAGATGAGGAAGATTGGGGAAAATAAGCGCAGAAGAGTTAAAAAGAAATATTCTCTAAGGGAGAAGTATAGCTGTCTTACACTATTTTTAATTATTAGACCATACAAGAAGTTAACTTCTTTTTTTCTGTTTCC
Organism: Actenoides hombroni; assembly: GCA_024336885.1. Classification (NCBI taxonomy): domain Eukaryota; kingdom Metazoa; phylum Chordata; class Aves; order Coraciiformes; family Alcedinidae; genus Actenoides; species Actenoides hombroni. Next base: position 1,066,234 of record WUAM01000363.1, on the reverse strand, counting down.
TCTGAATAAAAAAAAAAAGTTTCAGTTAAAAATATCTTAACGAGGCCTTAAGACCTTATATATTCTATCTTTAGCATGAAAAGTCTATTTTTTCAACCATGTTAGAAATTCTGTATATAAGCCTGACTGACCTTGTAAGTATAGTGGTGCTAGCAGCTAATCATGCAATATCCTAAGGCTCTGTATAGCAGTAAATGTTGATTTATTTTGATTATTGGTACAAGGATGCCTGCTCACTGCCTGTGTAGAGACTCTGCATATTTTATGCTTGGAAATACAGTCCAGAACATATTCAAACTGTGAATATATAACCTGACTTTTCTTTTCTTAAGGGTAAAGATATATTACAATAAGTAGTGTTTTATAGAGAATACAGTACTTATTTTTATTGTTGCATAAATGCAAAATATTTTTTTCAGAATAGCAAAGCATTACAGAATTTTTAATCTGCTGGAGAAAACTCTATTTAAAGTATGACCAGGTCTTTCAGCAAAGCTTTTAGGGTGGTATATATAACAATTGGCTCTGCCAGCTTCATTTTATGCTAATGTTTAACTTGGGCATTGCTGTAAAATAAAAAGCTATCTATTTTTCCACTCATGTAGCCCTTATTGGTAAAACATTCAGAGAGGCAAGGAGAATTGTGTTTCACCACTGGGGCTAGGCTAGTACTGGCAAAAACAACCAATCTACATCATATCGTTGTCTTTCTTTGGTAAAATCCTTTTAAAAATCATACCTAATGTAATGGAAACGTAAGATTTTAACAAACACCAAAACAAAGCATTGCCATTTCCAACTTTCTAGCTTTGAGTGTGATATTTTTGTCATAAACATTACAGGCATTGGGCTGTTGAAGTAAATGAATCTGGCTTTCATGTAGCTAAGCAAAACATTGCTTTTTATAAAATCAGACCATTGTAATTTGGGGTTCTAAATTCCTGCTCACTTTTAATAACAGCATTACAGTATCCACTTCTATGAGAGTATTTAATACAAATGCCTGTGGTTTTCAATGTTACTAACATATTGTAACATCAGTAAAGTGACTTTCAATGACAAAGACTTGTGTGTATTTTGTCCTTACAGCCTTTACATTTAGCACTTCCTAGTTTATAGGTCTCCAAAAAAAAGATATTGCACACATGGGACAAAAGGCTAACAGTTAATAATAGAACACAGATGTTATTTTTAATTGAATACAGATGTTATTTTTCAAATTTCAGTGTTGAAAATGATCCTGTGGGCTTCTTTTGTCTTATGGTCCTACCATGCCAGATTGTTTGTGCAAAGTTCAAGAGCAGTTACCCCGCTTAGTATCATATAAGCATCTTTCCCCATATGCCTTGTGGAAAAGACAAGATCTTAATTCTGAGTTAAAGGTAATTGTTTCTCTAGAGCAGGTAACTTGCATAGTCAAAGTACCCACTGAATCTGCTCTTCAGGGGGAGCAATCACTTACCACCTCCCCGCAACAGACCAATGCCAAACCAGTCTCAGAGCAACAGTTACTTTAGAGACTTATCCACCCTGCCACATTTGTTTTTGCTGAGCCTGACATTACATGGTATGGAATATCCCTTTGGTCCATTCGAGTTCAGCTCTCCCCCCTGCCTTCCCTCTCAGCCTCTTGCCCACCCTCAGCTTACTCACTGGGGTCACAAGAGTAAGAAACAAGAGATGACTTTGATGCTGTGCAAGCTACTGCTCAGCAACAGCTGAAACATTGTTAACGACCCTGGTTTAGTCACATATCTAAAGCACAGTAGCCTATGGGCTGCTATAAAGAAAAATAATTCCATCCCAACCCAGTACAAGACCAGAAACACAATTAAGCAAAAGTGTCAGGGAAAAGTTGTGTAGCTAATAAGCATTTTGGTAAAGACATCTCATTGTTTTTATGGCAAAATAACACTGTAAGGATGAATATTGTATTTATGCAAAATGGTGTTATCAGAACCCTCCAGGAAGCATAGCCTTTGCTTCATACTCTTACTAACCTCAGCAGCTGTTTAAATACTGAACTGTGGCAGAGCTAGTGTTGGCTACTTCACTTGGATCAACCTTCACGGACTTTAGGCATTATGTTAGAAATGTTTTCTGTAGCAGTCCAGCTCTGTTTCCCAACCTTATGTGCTACAGGACAATGTACAATTACCTGAAGGTGGAAGTATAATCATGTCTATGCTTTAAAATTAACTTTTGTGGACAAAAGAGAACTAGTTTCTGAAAATAAACAACCTGATATCCAAAGGATTCTGAATTTAACTAGTACTAGTTGCTTCTTTAGGTGAGACCAGCCAGCTTTGAAGTTGTAGCCCAGAAGCTAGAGACCTGGATTTTACAGTATTCTTAGCAAGCTAGGGTGTAAAATATCTTAAAGCAAGATTTCCGCTCCCAGGCTTATTTCTGTTGTTTGGCCCATGACACAGATACCTCTGTCCCTCTATATATGCACACATGTATATTCCTTAGTTGAAAGGCTCCTCCCAAAAAGTGCTCCAAACAGCTAATACCAGAAATATCTTCCCTTTAACATTCTTCCAATATTCTTTGCCTTGACAAGGCTAGCAAAAGAACATCTATCACTCCTCTGTGGTAGTTAAAAGCGACCAAAACTCATGAAAGTTTCATTAACTTACTTCATTGGAACAAAGTTTGAACTACCTCCATACAGATGTTCCCACACAATATTAATATTTTATTTATTTTTTTGAGAGGAAAAGAAAATCAAGAAAAAACCCCCACTGAACAACCCCCGGTTTTTTTTCCTGAAAAATCTCAGGCAAAAAAGTCTTGCCTTTCACGTGAATTCTACAGCATTGGTAATTACAGTAATCTGGCAAGAAGTCTTGAAGTGGCTTTTGGCCATTGTATGTTACTTGGCCTACAGGCAGGAAGCCTTGTTAGGGTTCAAAGTGGAGGAGACAGAAACATTTAAGTCTGGCAGCTCAGAAGTTCATTGTTAAAGGGAAAGTTAAAGCATAAACGGACACAGGACCGGGTTTTGGAGGTTTAAAAAGTATTTTATATAGTGACACAAAGAGAGAAAGAATCTTGTTTCAACAAAAACCCCCTACAAAAGAGCACACTGCTAGAAGAGTTCTCTGCTGTGTTCTGTCACGTCCCTGCTTGTGAGAAGGTCCAACAGGTCAGCTTGCACTCCGTGCTTGGTGTCACAGACTGCATCTGGCAAATAGCTAGCTGCCAAAATAAGCAACTTTAACTTCCTGATGTTCTAACAGACCAGCGTACAATGATCATTCCAAAAGCTCTTTCAGTTTGCACATCTGTCTTATGCTGCCAAAGACACACACGTGGTACTGTTTCAGACAGAAGAAGGTAAGTTGCACTCCAGGAACTGGTTTTAGTGAATCACAGAAAAAAAAGGAACACATTACAGAAAAACTTACTGTCTCTATAATTTGAGCTCTATAGAGTGAATTGCAAGTTTATGAAAATAAAAACATCTTTAATAGTCACAGGTTGGAAGTTATAGACAAAAGTGCATGAGCAGTTTATATCCATTGTCAAAACTAAAAAACTGGAAGTGTGTAAAGCGATACCTTCATAAAATAGGCAATTTCCAATATTGAGATACACAATCATTGGAAGATTTGGCAAAGCAAAACACAAACTGGAATGTTAATCGTCATCATCCACGGCTTGCTTCCTTTTGATTTAGATGCTCATAACACACTGTATGAACTGAAAAAAAGAATAACCACTTATTAGATGTATGGTAGAGAATAAGTTTTCACTTTTTCTCCTAAAATAGCCAATCACTACTCTTTCCTGTAAATAAATTCAGTCCATGAACAACAAAGCTTTGAAACTAAATATGAAAATTAGCTAATAATTAATAAACAAAGCATCTCCTTAATAATAACAAACAAAAACCAGGAGTACTTGAATCTAGTGTTCTCTTTTTCCTGCCCAGATGTGGCCAGTCAGCCAAGACCTAGTCTGACTGACTGTGATTTATGTCTGTCGCCACTGCACCTCACTCAGCCTCTGCTGGGATAAATACCTACCAAGCCTTAAAACAAGAAAGCAAGAAAAAAAAAAAAAAAAAAGTCACATAAAGTGATGTCAGCAAGTAGATTCTTAGATCTTCTTGAACCATACTGGTTAAGAAGTTCAGACCAAAATGCACAACAACCTTTTACAGAACTCTATAAATTGTGTGAAAATTTTTGAGACAATCCTGAACAAAACCCAGAACCTTTGTGCTCCTGGGTAACACCATAAGCATAGGGAAGACGGGCACATACTCAAACCATTACTGTTTGTCTTCAGTTTTAAGTTTTTCTTTAGTTCTACCCTGTGATTTTAACTGATTCCTTGAAGTTCACTTACATCATCATACTGGAAGTTCACAAAACCCTGCTGAGATGTATCCCTTCTTCTAAAACATTCTGCAAAAATGCATTAAGAAAACAAAACACAAGTCAGGTAAAAACAATTACAGTTAATTTTTTAAAACTGCATAGTTCTTTAATAAAATTCCCCAAGTCACATGAATGAGAACTCATGAAGAACACTGCAACTCATTCCAAGTCTTACATTTCTTGTTCTTAATTTTCGTATTTATCACATACAACCCTTTATGTTTTGTTAACGAATATCCCAATTTTGATAACTCTTCTAATCTCTGCATTAAAGTCTATTTATCAATGGAAATTAAAAAAAACCCATAATCTCTAATTGCTCTAGTTCTGCCTGTAAACTCTATAGAAAGAAACCTATTTTGTGACACGTAAAAGTTGAACTTGAGATAAGTGAATAATAAGCTTTTTATGAAATAAAAGAAATATTAAGAGGATGATAGTAACAAGGTTGTAGTCTAGCATACATACCAGTGAGAGCTCTGAGTTTCACACAGCAGGCGATATAATCATCAAATGTAATCTTTCCACGAGTGCTGTATCGCCTTGTGATTGCAGTCACTGCCTGTGGGCTCAGTCTAAATCCTATTTGAAAATAAGAAATATTTAGAAATGACAAGTCAGTTAACAGAATCCAAGACATTTTTCATCCGAAATACCACGTATCAGTTACTGCAGGATGGTAACTGCTACTGGGAAATGCTGTTAAGTCATCGTCAGAAGCAAGAACATTTCACAACTTACCCATATTCATCAAGGCTTTCTCCAGTTCTTGACGATCCACTGTACCACTCCTGTCGTTGTCAAAAGTTAGGAAGTGTTGCTTCCAGCCATTGACCACAGCCCAGAGTTCCTGAAACTCGCTAAATCCCAGTGTGCCAGACATATCCCTCTGATTCCAAAGTCAAGAAAAATCTTTAATTTTAAAAAAAACAAACCAAGCCCTCTATTCAATGGAAATTTATGTTTGTTACCATTTGTTGTTAAACACTCTTTCTTGAATGTCGCTATTAACAACATTTTACTATTATTAATTTTTGATAGAAAACTAACCAGAGCATCCCACAGCACAGAGGTAATACTACTGAACAAAAACAAGGGTCAAAGACCTTGCTCTGCCCACTTCTCAGTGAAACCTGATAAAACTATTTGCTCTCCATAGAGTTAACTTGATTCACACACTTCTCTTTTACCTACCACAGTGTAACTGTTACCAGTAAAATACATATCCAAAATAAAACAGATGCCAAATGAAAAATTACTTCAAGTTAGAATAATGCAACGCTCTTGCAATCTAAGCAATTTGTTGAAGGTGAGATGACAGCAAAACATTTGAACATGACCATTTAAGTCTTGACTAAAAAAACTCCAAAGATTCCAACCTTGCACAGTTACCTCCAGTTCTCCACAGGTCCTACTGCTAAATGCCATACACCATCCCATTAGATACTCAAACCTGATTCATTCAGGAAGCAGGATTTAGGGGGACTTAGACTCTATTCAGTCTGTGTAGTACAAATGCCTAATTCATTAGGAAGGATTAGAATGTTGTCCAATTTGAAAAGCACAAAGAGCAATTTGCATAAAACTCTATTCTGGGCTGCCAGACCTGACCCTGCATTCCATGGGGAAACAGTCCCCTTGGCTTTGGGGGATACTACTTGTAAGATCAGCCAGAGAAAGTCTCATTTGTGATAATTGTTCTTTCATCCTGTAAAATGAATAAGAATGGAATTTTGTACTTTCACAGTCATACGATCACAAAACTTATCAAGTAAGGGCTGAATGGGAATTGCAAAGCATTTCATAAATTTTTGGCATCCTCTCATCTTTGCTTACATAATGCAAAATTGTTTACATTTTACAGTAAAGGATACATCCAGCATTGAGATCATGAGCCTGCAAGTCTCTAAGTTGAAAGCTGTTGAAATTAGAAACAGGAAAAATCAATTATAAGAATGATTTTCACTTTTGTTTGTCTAAACATAAAATTTTCAATTGTTTTTTTGTTATATACTGATAACATATTACAATGTATAAAATATATAATTGCTTCTGCTGTATACAGCTATTCCATAACTTGATCCAAATAAGAGTTTAACCTTTACTTATTATAAAAACTGACAGCAGACACTCTGAAGGCAATTCAAGTTTTGTTTAAAATTAGTGTGCTCTTATCTCAGTCGATAAGGGGTTTGGGTTTCAGTCGAAGTGGACACACTTATTTCATCACAGACACCACCTGAGCCAGCCAGTTGTACTCGCAGCAGCTTGATTTTGTAAATTGAGCACTAGGTATCCCAACAGAGGAGTCCTGCCACAAAACTTTTTGGTCAATATCAAAGCACAATTTAGAAACAAAGCAAGCCACCTTTTTAAGAACTGGCTTTCCATTACAGAACAAAACCCTTCTCCAACTCCACAGCTCAGCAGTGGGGAACTAAGGAGGATGAGAAGGGAAGTCCTATATGCACAGAACTGAATTCAGAGAATTTACATTTCAAAGTAGTCCATATGGAAAGAAAGCCCATTTACCATGCAAATAAAATAAACCAAAACAACCTGCAGAAGGTACAACTACAAGTGTTTTCTAGTAGACGACAGAAGAAATAGTATGCTGTAGGGTTGGGTGGGGTTTTTTTTTGGTTTATTTAAATCATTAACTTACGTTTATATGCTCCTGCAATCCCTGACTGGGTGAGACATCTCTGTAGCTCATCAGCATCTATTTGTCCGTCCTTTCGATAACAGAAGATGTATCAGCTATTGTTTTAATTCCCTTTCCCAGTTTGGTTATTCCCAGTACCCACTCCCTTTTCAGTGGCATTAAATTAGTTACTCTTTTAAAAAAGAACTGATTATCTGTCTGCAATATTACAGAAACTGACTTTTATAACCTGGCTCTGTAAAGATGCTTCTTTAGTTGGTATTTCTGCAATAAGCATTAGCTTTCCCATCTAGAGATGTATTAAAAAAAAAATAAATGAACAGCATTGGCAGGTGTGCTCTAAACTTAACTTTTTTTTTTTTTTAAAAAACAAGCAACCCACATCAAATATTGGTAGCATACACTTGAGAGCCAGCTGTAGAGATACAAAGGTGCAAAGTGTTCAACAGAAAGACAGCTTTCCTTAAAGTACTAATTTTAACTCATACATATCCTCTTCTCAAGACAGCCTTAAGACTTACAAATCTACAAAAAAAATAAATGTATTTTGGAGGATGGTAAGTTGCTAGCAGAACAAATGAAAGCAGAAAGCAAAGAACTTTGAAAGAAAAACAAAACAAACACAGAAGAGATACCTATCTTCATGGTTTGGAAAATGACTCTCTTCCAAAGCATCCTGCTCAGGGCCAAACAGAGAAAACAACTGCCAACTCATGGAAAGCAATGAGCTGTCAAAAGTGGAGCTGGAATTCTAGGTCACATTCCTCACACACCCAACATAAAGTTCGGTTCACAGAGAGTTTGAGTATAATTTAACCTCACTGAAGGATGGAACATTGTATCTGTAGATACAAAAAATGATGTGACTTTTGTAAGGCATGAAATAGTGAAAAGAAAGTTGCTTTATATTTGAAACAAATTTATTTGCCTCAGCATTTTCCTAATGTTTTTTAAATCCAGTATGCTTTTTTTTTTTCCTCTCCTTTTTTTTACAAACAGAGATATGCTACTAAATGGCATGGTGGGAATGGAAGAGACAGGTAACTTTCAAAGTATCATTATTTATAGGAGAAAGACTAGTTAATATGTTAAATGATATTTGACAAAGTCTGAAAAAAAAGAGTAATGTTTTAATTCTATACAAAATTAATGTCAGCTAAACTCAAAATTGCTTCCAATCTATTCCATCAGTTTAACTATACAGATGTATTTAAAAATTTTACATTCACAGGAAAATTAAAAGAGGTTTGAAATAGCCATGCATATTAAGCAGCAAATCTCTTCAAAGCCCTTGTGCCTTCCGAGACAAATGCAGGATCTGCATAACTGCAAAATAGGCAGGAAGACAGAAAAGCATGATTCGTAATCATGATTAACATTAAAAAAAAAAAAAGCCAAATATATTTTTGGTAAAGTAGAACTTAAGCAGTTAAACTAGCCAAGGCATAGGGGCTTTGTGAACAAACTAAAAAAAGGAAATTATTAACTCCCTACAAAGACAGACTCAACTGAACAAAGATTTAAAACAATATTCGTCACTTTCTTCTGTAAACAAAGGAAACTAATTCCTCAAATCTAAGACAAGATCTCCATTGTGAACTACTTCAGAGCATGCTCAGCCACAACATTATATATTATATAGGCATAAAAACAACACAGAGAGCAGCAAACCATAACCAAAAACTCTACTAATTCTACAGTAAGTACTGATGGAAAGCTGTGAGACAAGGCTTTTTACAGACTTGTCTAGATGGCTGTAAAAGCAACTGATGATTTATCTGTTTCATTTCACTGTCTCCTTACTTCTTTTTACTTCTGCACAGCCATTGTCCTCTGAAACCAAGTCCGTCAATTCCAAGGATAACATTTCAGAAGATATCTAGTTTATTTTAGTGAGCAATCATTTCTTCAAATGGAACTATTTCTACAGACAGGAAGCATTAAGAAAGTCCTCTGAAGTGCTAACATGATCATACCCATCAGCTCACCGGTTCCCCAGCTCTGGTAACCATGCCTCACTTGTGAAGCCTGGGCACTGCCTACGCATTGCTGAGGTCCTGCTCCTGCCACCTCTCTGCAGCACGGCATCCCGTTTGCCTCCCTTTCTTTCTACACTAGGAGCTTACTCATTTTTCCAGCATCAGTTGCTGGCTCCACTGCTGATTCCTGGCACAAATCCAGGTAGCACCTGGTTGCAGAGGCACCTCAGCTGACAGGCAAATCGCCAGCACATTGCACAGAATTCAGCTTGGGCTCCCCCCTGCCAGAGGCCTGCCCCACTACACAGCTGCCATTCCAGCCTTCTCCATTCCTACAAAAATACGTGGTCTACGTATTTTCATAAGCAATGTTAAAGAAGTAACCTACAGACTCTAAGATGCATTGTTAACTCAAAGGAATAACACAGAAAATAAACACGATCCCAACTGCAGTCTTAAACTGGGATTTCAAACATCAGCTAATATTGCTGCATTCAAACTTCCATGATGGGGTTATGTCTACCTGTGGGTAACAGATTCAGGAGCAGAGTTTTAGATTTGCACATACCCTAGAAGTGTGCAATAAATAGCTATACATATGTCCAAAAAAGACAGAAATTAATCTCAACAAACCTAAACTACTTGCTCCTAAACTTTGTAATATAGTTCAAGAACTACTTATTTCTAGTAACATCCATGAACACAGAAAAAAAATATACACCGCAAAATTACAGGAAAGAAATTAAACGTGCAGCAAAGAATGACAGAGGCCTGAACCAAAGCTGCAAATGCCTTTTCCTCCAGAAGAATTATCACCCTATCCTACCAGCAAACCCAGATACTGGCATAACTTAAGACTGTTTTTCCATTTGAGAGTCCATTAAGATCATGTCATGATCTCTTATTAGCGTTTCCCGCTCTCAGCCAGGCCACCCCCACAGCCCTCGCCTCTCATTGTTTCTGGCTTCCTTCTCCCAAAGCTGGCAGTATTCCCAGAGCTGAGCCACAGTTCAGCTACATTTCATGTAACTATATAGTTCCTGTATATACTTATCTAGGAAATACAGTGCATACCTGCATATTTGTATATATTCATGCATTTATACACACACACACAGAGAAACAAACAGAATTGTTCAAAGTGTGTAGTTACTCTGCGTGTATAGCTATAGGGTACACCCTATATATATATATATAACACACACCCTATATACCCTATATATAGCTATACCCTATAGCTATACAGCTATATGTAGCAGATAGGCTGAGTAAAAGCATTCTTTTTGTTTTTTTAAAAACTCAACAGTTTCCCTCACTACAAACACTAAGCATTCCTCTTTCCAAAAGTCAATGTAAAAAATTATTCCCCAGGAAAAAAACAAATAATCCAAGAAATAAGTAACATTTTGTAAGTTTACCTGCCCTGCTACAGCAGTAAAATAACCATACAGAGGATCTTGAGCTTGTCCAGGGAATGCTGGTCCTCCTGGAGCTCCTCCATACTTTAGAAATCAAGAAGAAAATAGATTTTAAATCAGTGGTTCAGTTAACTGTTAAGGAACTGCAGTGCTTGTAGTTAAGAATCAACTTATATATTTATATATATACACACCATGCCAAAAAAAAGGCAAATCAAAAAAGGCCCAATCTTGGTATCGATACAATCTACTGTAATCTAAGCAGAGCAGTGTAAAACCTTGCACAGGGGCAATCCGCTGATCTAGACAGGGTATGGTGCACCTAACCAAGGTTGAATTTTCGTCTACTACCAGCAGAAAATGGGGTACTGAAGATAAGACTACTGCAGATTTTTCTTTCCACTCCAAAAAAGCTGAGCAAGACAGCTCTCTTGGGAAAATACTTGGAAGAACACTCATGAAGCATGGGAATTTTTAAATAGAACCGATTCTTAACTGAAGATCACGGAATAGCAGAAGTTAATCCTCTTTGACTTAACTGAACTAATAACCTGTGTAATGGAGCCTATATCCATCTTTTCAGAAACCAAAACACGCCTTTTTTGGGAGCCAGACGGTTTGATCAGGTGTACCTTGCTCTTGGAAGCCGCTGAGCTAATTCGCCTCCCCGTGAGGCAGAAGCTGCTTTGCACAAGAGGTTAGACCCAAGACCTCGCTCGGGGGACCGCACGGGGAGCCGGCCCAGGGAGCGACACCCCCACAAGTGACTTCTACCCTCTGGCAGCACCCGCCGGGCGTGTGCCTCCTCTCCGCTGCCGTCTCCCCGGGCGCAGCCCCGAGTCGGCCCCAGCAGCACCTCTCGCCGGGGAGCGCCGGGCAGAGCCCAGCCTAAGTCGGCTCTCGTCGACACTGCGGAGGCCAGAAAGTCGATGTCCCCCTGCCTCAGAGAGCCCGCGAGGCCAGCCCTGCCTGCGCCGCAGGGACGACAGCCGCTCCCCTCGGCTCTGCCGGAGGCCCCGGGGCCGGGCAGGTCCAAAGCGGGCCAGCGCGGGGGCCGCGGCCGGCGACGGGCGGGACGGCCCGGGGGGCGCCTCGGTCCTCGGCGGTGCGCGGGGAGAGGGGAAGACAGGGAAGGGGCTGCCTTACCCCAGATACCATCGCCCCCGCTTCAGGCAGGCTGTCCTGCCGCCGCGGCGGCCCCGAGCTTGGGCTGAGTGCGGCCGCGCCCCGCCAGCCCCCGTAGCCCGGGCTCACCCCACCGCCAGCCCCCGCTCACCCCGCCCTGGTAGAAACCGCCGCCGGGCGCCGGCTGCCCGGGAAACGCCATCTTCGGCTCGCACCTGCCCCTGCCAAGCGCCTCGTCCGGGCGCAACCACCTGGCCAGGAAGGGGGAACCGGGACGGGCTGCGGGCTCCGGAAAGGGACGGGGCTGGAAGCTCTGCCACGGGTGGGGGGCAAGCAGCTGCCTCCCGTTACCGGGACAGCCAGGCAGTGCAAGGCGTTGCCGCTCGGAAAGGAGGGACCACCCCTACCCCCGCATCGGGATGGTACAGGCCGCCGGCCCGGAGGCGGCTTTTCCTCCCCGCAGTAAGTGGGCGGTGCGGCGCTGCCGCGGGGCTCGCCGGTGCCGGGGCGGTGCCTCAAGGCCCCTTCCCCGGCGTTTTTCGTCGCTGCTGGTGAAGTTGGGGCGGTGCAGCCTCGTCAGGGCGGGGGGTGCTGCGGGCGCCGGAGGCTGAGAAGTCAGGGGAGGGGCTGGTGGCGACGAAGGGTAGCGGGTTCGCAGTGTCTAATCTAAAATCACCCTCTTTTCAGTTTAGAGCCATTACCCCTTGTCCTATCACTGATAGCCCTTGTAAACAGCCCCTCCGCAGCGTTCTTGTAGGCCCCCTTCAGGTGCTGGAGGGCTGCACTAAGGTGTTCCCTGAGCTTTCTCTTCTCCAGCCTGAACAACCCCATCTCTCTCAGCCTGTCCTCGTAGGAGCGGTGCAGGGAGGTTCAGGCTGGTTATTACGAAGCATTTCTTTCTAGAAAGGGTTGTCAGGCATTGGAATGGCCTGCCCAGGGAGGTGGTGGAGTCACCATGCCTGGAAGTGTTTAAGAGGCGGTTGGATGTTGTGCTTAGGGACATGGTTTAGTGGGTTTTGATGTGACTAGGAACAAGGTTGGACTTGACGATCTTGAAGGTCTCTTCCAGCCCAAATTATTCTATGATTCTATGAAAGCCAGTGTCCAGCTGGAGCTAGGAAGCCCTTTTTGTGCTGGGTCCCACCAGCATTGCTCTGGTTTTTGCAATTAGCTGGATGAATTTCAGCTTCGATTCAACAGCTGCCTCCAGGCTGGAGGAACTCACTAGTACCACTCGGCCTTTAATTTTACTGACTTTTTGTTCACTTCAGTATGGGAAGCAATGACAGCTGAAATGGCAACAGATTGGTCTGAGCTGAACTGTGTATTTGAGAAGTATTAGAACTTCCTCATACTGAGTGGTGTTTAATTAAGTTGCAAGAAGATAATAAATTATTTGGTAGAGTCTGTATGACTGAAACAAATTTACTGATGGAGACCTTGCAGAGTAAATGGTCCAGTGTCAGAAATATGATTTCATAACATTTCATCTTCCCTTTGTTAGTATAATTTCTGAATAGCTTTATAATTTGTGTAGGACCTTATTAATTTAATCATGCTAATTTATAGTAAACTTTTCATTAACACTGAGTTACTCTTCTCAGCTTCTAATTCATCCAGTAAACAGGGCTTTCAGATAATATCTATATAGAATATTTTTATATTATTTCAGCACCAATTACACCAATGCTACTAGTAGTTGCCAGTAACAGGAAAACAAGTACTGTGGTGTTTGGTGAAATTTAATATTCAGTAGAGTTGCCAAAGGAAAGAGACAAATCATTATTAAACACCTTGGTTACACAGGATAGTATATATGAAGCCTATCTTTTCAGGGCAGCTAAGGAACAAAGTAGTGAACCTGGATGGCTTTTCAGCTCAGGAAATATATATGTCACAAGAGTATTTGAATAATGTGTTAATATCAAATTGTGCAGCAGTCAAATAATTTTATTTACCAGATTTAATCATATGCAATGTAGGTTGAGACAACGTGCTAAACCTTGTTGGAGTACATATATTAATATATGGGCGAGAAGCCTTCCTAATTAAAATGGGATCTGGATACGGTGATTGAAATAAGTGGCAAAGAATATAAGTGATAAGATTTAAAGAGTTATACACTGATAAGCAAAATGTCAAATAGTGTATATATATATTGCCAGTAGCTTAAAGGTAATAAAAAGGAATTTTTAACTGCTTGAGTGAAAAAAAGCCAGGTAAGATTCAGACCAGCTGGTAGATGAAGATACTAAGATTGTACAGCTGTAGCTGTATAGAAAAGGTAGACACTTTTTATAAATCTAGGTTGTTTTCTGTACTTGAACTCAGCATAAATGCCCAGTCATCCTCCATTTGCAGTGCTTCTACCCAGATGACTGGAAATGAACACTGCACTCGGTAGGTAAAACTTGCAAGATCACTTAAATTGAACCACACATAAGCGAAAGAGCTAGGAGACAGATGTAGCAAAGGGGTGTATTTTATATGGTGTGTTCCAAAGACATTTTGCTTGCACTGGAGTGTTTTTTTATTCAGCTTTTATTTGAGGAAAAGGAAGGCTGCAAAGGAAGGCTGTTTGAGGACATCTGCCTTCTGAAGGGCTATGGAGCTATGGTAGCCTTTTAAGTTACAGTAAGACGATGGCATTAGAAAGACACCAGTAAGAAATCTGTAGAATAAATAGCTACTGATTTTGCAGATCTCAAAGAGTATGTAATCCCTCTAGTGGGAAGACTGAAGTCAAGCAACACAGAATGCTAGTACTATTGCCTTTCTTTTTTTTTTTTTTTTTTGATGATTCAGTGTATTTTCCTAAGAAAAGTCCTAAGTAAAATAATTCTGTTTAGAAAAAGAAAATTTTGTGTGCAGTTTATATTTCATAGCTTTTATTGGATTCTTTGTACTAGGATGTTAAGAAAGGATTCAAAGTGGAGCTACAGTAATAATAAACTGGGTGTGGAATTTGTCCTGTCCAGAACTGCAATAAAAGAAGTTCGGGAGGAGAATCGAAGTGTAAAGTTCAAATTTCCTGAAGTGTTTACTTAGCACATCTGAGGGGATAAAAAACTTGAGAATAAGTGTACTACTTAAGGAGAGACAAGAAATAATATCCTTACCCTTTTAATTGCCATAACTTGAGAAGAGGCATAAACTCAAACAGTGGAAAGGTAAATATGGTACAGACCAAAGACTTTAATATAATGCCCCACTTGGTGCCCAGAACAAATGGTGCTCCACTGTTAGTTATGAAAAAAAAATATATATACATTGTTCTATTCTTCCCACCATGTTTCGCAGTAAGCTCAGTCCTGGCAAGTTACCCAGTTGGAGGATTTAGGAATTATGCTCTGGTTGAATATCAAAGTGGTGGTAGGTGGGGAAATAAACTCATAGGTGGTTACTCAGCCATGGGTCAGTACTTCTGGGCAGAAAGCCAGTATGTAGAGCATAGAAAGGGTATTTAGGTTGGCTAAATTCAGTTACTGTCACCCATTAGGTGCCTGATGCCCATTTGGGCTCTCATCCTTACCTTCCTAGGTTTCTTGAGAATCTAGACAGATAGCATTTAATCTCTCTCAGCTTGAACTGAGTTGACAACACTGCAGTGCTACCAGAATTTTATTTTTTTTTTTTTTCTTGCTGCTCTGTAATTTCCACAATCAATGAGACTGGCAGAATTATTGGGGAAATGTCTTGGGCTGATTTGCATGTGACTCACATAGTGGAAGTGGCATGCAAAGAAATTACTCCAGGAAAATAAAGTTTATTTTTTATTTGCTTGCATGTTTATATGCCCCAGTACCACAAATGATGCAAAGGAGTTTCTAGCGTTCGGGGAAATCACAAGTTTCATCATGCCTGGAGTGAAAGAGATGTGCCACACCCTGTGGAGAAAGGTCACTTTCCTGATCATGATGTGTTCTCTTGGTGCCTGATTTGATTACTGTCTGTTACTACATTAGGGTTTGTGTGTGTTGAAATTTCCTTGACTATTGCAACACACATCCCCACGTAGCCAGCATGAGACGTTTTTGTAGTTCCTGTCACAAAATTTTATCATGCTTGAGTACACTATTAAAGCAATACCAGAACATTTTGGACACAAAATTTCTTCCTCTAGCTGTGGCTTTTGTAAATACTTTTTCTCACATGTATAGTCCCTGCTGTTTTCCTTGATCCTCATACTAGCTTTTTTGCTCCTTTGGCTTCGTTTCTTAACGACCTTTCTGAGATGCTAAAGATTGAAGGAATCAGCCTGTTGCTGTTCCCAAAAGTGCCCACCAGATGTCACACTGGTACTTCTAATACGGGCACATCAACCCCTGCTTGGTGGCTTCCGAATGTATAACCGGTTTTTATCGTACACAAATACAAGCTCAGTCAAAGGTAGAAATGGAACCCACCTAGGCAGGCCTCAGGTACTTGCTGTGCGACCAGCTCCTTGGGTCTCAGTGCCAGTCTCCAAGAGGAGCTGTAATATTTCTGAGCCATTCTTTCTGCCAAACTCCCTTTTTAAATACCTAACAGTAGTTTAGCAGTTTACATACAGGTTTTTCTATTGAAAAAAACTTAGCATAGATTCATGCGTATAGTTTTGGAAATCCACTCTGAAGTTTTTGACTAATACTAAATATTTGTGTATGATGGTTCTAAATAGCTAGATTGGTTAAACAGCGTGATTTCTAAAACTGGCTATAAGTCTGCTGTTTAAAGTATTCACTTTTTCTGTATTTTATATAAACTAGATCACAGAGAACACGTCTCCTTCCTCTGTTGAGGGTAAGAATCTTTTTGTTCACCTAGAAAGAGTGAGCACTATCTACAAATGAGGTTAAGGTTAGTCAAGTCAAGTCAGAAATCATTAGCCAGCTATGTACGATAATGGATGAAAACATAGCCATATTTGATGCATCGAGCTTCAGGACATGGTACCATGGCTAGCAGGACAGCTGATGCTATACATATTGTTCTTATTCCAGGTTTGTCAGATGTCCTGTATGCTGCTTTTTGATCTCACATTGATGCTTTTTCCTTGTCGAGTTCTTTTGTAGCTGAATCCTTTCATACATTGTTAATATGTACATTGTAGGTGATTCTTTCTTATTCTTTCAGTAAAATGATTAGAATTTTCAGGAAAATAAAATAAGGGTTCTATATTTCCTCTCAGTAAAAATATCAACACATGTTGTTTGAAACTATTCACAGAAAGCAAAAGGGTAAAGAGACAAGATGGGCTGTCAGTTGTTGAATCTGTGCTTCAAAAAGTTTAGGGCTCTCTAATGAAGAGAAGCTACAGGACTTTAGGTTTTTTTCTCTTCTGATAACTTTATATTGTCGTTAACAACAATACATATTTTTAGATAATCTACCTGCTCCAGGACTCTTTAGTGATGCTAATAATCACTTGCTGGTTTGCATTTGTGTTGCACATGCTTGACATGTTACATCCAGGAATGAATTGGCCTTGAGCTGTCTAAGAGCACTCTGCAAGTTTACAGCAAAGCTTTTCAATTCCCTTTGAATTTCATTTAAGCAAAAGTTAAAGCAATCTGTTGGTGGCAGCAAACACTAAAAAAAGAGGTTCTTTGAAGTTTGGAGCTGCTGTCAGATGTGGGAGCCTAGTCTGTCAGTGCCCATGGTTGGGCTCCCATGACTGGCTAAAGCCCTTGTGAAACCAACAAAGCTGTGATAAGCACAGTCATCTCCATACACTTTGGGGTTATGGTGTTTGTATAACACCCTGAGGATGTTCCCATCTTCTTCCCTTTCTGCTTTCATCCACAGGTTTCATGTCTTCCTTAATTTTTGGTGGTTTTCATCACCTTTTGCATTAGCTAGTATCTAGCATGGCTTTCTGAAGATTTAGCTTGACTTCCAAATCAAATACCACAAAGCATTGTCAGCCATTCACATACATATTCCACATACATATTTGACAAAATTGATCAAAACTAGTGTTCTTATCATATTCCAGAGTGGAGGCTAATGAAAATATTAAAGACTTGGGGGGAGGGGGGGAACAAACAACCTAAAAGCCATGATATAATAAAAACATGGACATATTCAGGGCAGATCCAACTCAGTAGTAGTTCTGACATGTAAGATACCTGTATGATAGCTCATGATCATCATTATCTGGGATTTAAGGGGCCTCAGTTCTTCACTGGTGGCAGGCACAGTGAGCTATACCTGCATAGTTGTATTTTGCACAGGGACTTACAATGACGTGAGAACTGAATCAGTGACCAATCTTGTGAAGCTCTCTGCTGAAAACCTGCTTGGGAAAGGAAGTCATAGATGCCTATCTTCATGCTTGTAGAAGTGACCAGGCTTTCTCTGTCTGAGAAGTAAATAAGACTGCTTCCTCTGGAGGTTTGCTTTCCTTCAGAAGTGAGAAGGGAGAGAGGTGGGTGGAGTGCTTTTTTTTTTCTTTTCCCCTCATGAATCCTGTTAATAAAACTAGTCAGAAAACGATTCTGTGCAACTAGTTCCCTCTTCCTCTCTGGAATAAAACATGGAGGCATTTTAAGGGGCATTGTTGTCCTGGCTGAACAATCTGATTTTAAAAGTTGTCTTCAATGGGTCTTCATACATTAGGTGTGAGTACTTTGTACCCAAAGAGAGGGACTTTATTTTCTTCTGATGCAGGAGTTAGAGCTCAGGGTGTCACCAGTGGTCAGATGCCTCTGATTCTGTCTGCCTTTGAACACGTCTCTTTACCTCTTTACCTCCTTGTGAACAAGATTTTCCTCCCCTTTCCCCCCCCCCCCCCCCCCCCCCCCCCCCCCTCCCACCCTCCTACTTCTCACTACCCACATGTCATCTCA
>WUAM01000363.1:1015979-1030634 GCA_024336885.1 Actenoides hombroni | reverse complement strand
CCTTCCTTCCTTCCTTCCTTCCTTCCTTCCTTCCTTCCTTCCTTCCTTCCTTCCTTCCTTCCTTCCTTCCTTCCAACATCTGGCCTTTGTGTCAACTGGCTGTTGGTGAATTAAAAGAAGGTTGTGGGCTTTGCAGTGAACTTCTGGAGGTTAAGTCAGGTGATAGGTTATGAGCACACAGATAGTACATAGATAAATTCTGGCTTTGCTCTGTGTAGTTGAAGGAAATGTGGCCTTTGATGGCAATTGGGTGTGTGTAAAGTTAGAACAAGGAAAATAGCCTCGCAGAGTCCATAACAGCAATAGCTGCAATGTAAGGAGATAGTAATTTTCTATAGAACAAGGTGTTTTATTGTCATACATCAGTGTGAAAGGTGGGAAGCAGAAGTACAACATGAGGGCCATAGGGCCAGTCTGGGAGCTCAGTCCCAAGGCTGAGGCTGGGGTCTCAGTAAGCAGCTGATGGCAGTGGGGGTCTGCTCAGTGCCCCTGGCTTATGCAATAATCATTATCTGTTCTTTTCTGTATATAGTTCTCTATTACCTAAGAAAAAGCCACAGAGATTTGTATGTATACATAATATTTTGGCTTATATCTCTCTCCCTAACTTTAGAGCGCTAGTGATGCCATTTGTTATTTGAAAGATAATCTATATAAGCTTCTGCAATAATTAATTGTGTTTTTTCTTTTCTGCATTGTTGCTGTATTCTTATATGCTGAATTATCCTATTTTAAGGAAAATGGTGGCAATCTCTGACTTTACTTGGTCAGTAATCATAAAAGGAGGTGCTGAAAGAAAAAAAGGAGGTAACTGCAAAACTGTCATTTCTACACACTGCATAAACACTAGGGGAACTGAATGAAGGTACAATGTTTAGTTAGACAATTATATGCAAATACTTTGATTATGTAGGAATCTGAATGACGACAGACACTTAGCTTTGCACATGGGAAAAAGGAGAGATTTCTCTACAGAAGCAATGCCACGCATGAAGTACAGTGCCAAAAGCAGAAACGCTGAGATGGGACTGAGACATAGACTGGGATAGATAATGGAAAGATCAGAAAAATGCAATATGAACAGCAGATGGGAGATCAGTGAAATTATTCAAAAGGTAGAAAGACAAGATGAAAGGAGGAGGAAAGAGTAATTTTATTATTTACATTTGAAAAAGAAGCAAACCAAGTAACTCTGCTAGTGATCTCAAGAGATTATCTAGTCCATCTCCCTCCCTGAGGCAGGATGAACTATGCTTAAGCCAAGTCTGACAGATGTTTGTTTAACCTGTTTGCAAAACTTTCCTGTGTTGTGTATCCTGCAGTCTTCCTTGCCTACTGCTTTCTCAGCCATACTATTAGACAGATTTTTCTCTGTGTAATCTATATTGCTTCCTCCACAATAGACACAGGTGTCAATTTATACCCCTTCTCTTTGCGACAGCCTTTGCTGGATATGAAAGCTGTTAGCGTTTCACCCTTTTCTTCTCTAGATAAAACAATGCCAGATATGTCCCTGTAACTCATGCTTGTGAGAGTGGTGGTCTTTCTCATGCCTTTCTTCTGATCTTTCCAGGCTAAACTGCTCCAACTGTTAATTAAAAGTATGGTGCTAAAACTAAATGCAGTGGTCTTGCTGAGATCTTACAAGACAGAAAAGGATTGCTTCACCTGCCTCATAGACAACACATCATCCTGCTGTCACACTTGTCTTATTCACAACATGGATGATTCATAGTCAGCTTGTGATGCATTAAAGATATGAGTGCTTTAACAAGTAGTGTGTGGCAACGGGAATCAAGATGTGAAGTGAAACAGATGCTGCTGAGCACAGGATGTTCACACTATCCTTGTGTCAAGAGATTTTCCACCTTGGAGTAACTTTGGTCTAATACTGCAGACTAAAGTGCCTGTTAGCAGCTGCAGTGCATTGGGGTGCACTTACAGCATGTCCTCTGGCTCAGCTCTCGTGGAAAGGAACTCAGTCTCATATGCTCCAAGGCCTGTCTATGGTGTAAAACAAAGCTTGAAAAGTGGTTATCTGATTCTACATCTGATTAGAAATGAAATACTAATGTAAATGCATCCTGTTACCCCCAGTCCTTTAATTGGACTGCTCCCACACCACTTGCTCCATCCTCGATTTTGGTAGTTTTTTCTGACTCAGACCTGTATCGTACACTATCGTCCCTGATGAATAGCACCATATTTTTTCAAACTGTAACTTCAACTTGTCAAGATCATTTTGATTTCTAAGCCTGTTCTCTAACAGACTTGCAGCCCTTTTCATCTTTGTGAGCTTGTCAGTTTTAATAAGCATAGTGTCTATTCTGGCATCTATGGCATTTAATGAAATTCTGAAACAGGACTTTTGCCAGGAAAGACCCCCTGTACATCTGCAGTAAATGCAGTTTTCCATTTTGACAATGATAAACTGAGAGACTGAAAATGTTTCTTTGACTAGTCCTGCAGAACCTTGCCTTATAGTAGTTTAATCTAGGCTACATTTTGCTAGTAAGCTTTTGAAAATCTTCTCTAACATTTACCATACAAAAAACTTTACTCATGTCAAGTTGTATAGCCTCTCTGATTCACAGGCCCTGTTATCCTGTTATAAGAGGAAATGAGTTTGGTTTGGAATGATTTGTTCTTGATTCATCCATGTGCCTATAACCCATCTCTTTCTTATCTTTTATTTGCTTCTTCTATTTGTTTGAGAATTGCACTTAAATTGATTGGGTCATAATTCTTTCTTTTTACTTTTATAGATAGCTGTTATTCTTGCCTTCCCAGTCTTTCAAAACTTTACCTTGTCCACACAGTTCTTAAAGATAGTTATTAATGGCTGTGGAAATGCTTCAGTTATCCCCTGAACGATGTGAGGTGAATTCCATCAGCCTCACTGATCTCAGGTTGTTTAACTCACCTGAACATGACCTTATCTCTTTCTTCTGTCATCTAGCTGGAATTCTCAGCTCTTTGTTACTGATGTAAACCCTTTTATCACGGTTGACCCTTCTAGTGAAGAAAGAGTGAAATAGACATTACAGAGTTGGCTTGCTTTGAGTCTTTAGTCAATAGCTTTCTCTCAGTTGAGTGGTGGATCAATGGACTCCTTGATTTTCCTTTAACAGTGTATGTTTTTACAGGAAACTTCTTGTTACTCTAGATGTATGTTACTGATTAAATTTCTTTTTGTGCTGTGACTTTTCAAATCTTATCAACGTATTAGTACTATTCTTCTGTGCTTGTCCATAGATTTTGATTTATGTATGCTATTTGAGTTTGAAGTCTCTGAAGAACTCACAGCTCCAGCCATATGGCTGTGTTAGTGCAGTCCTTGCTCTGCATTGCAATCTTTATGTCTCTGCTTTTACTATAGTTTCTATAAGCAGCTGCCAAATCCTCTGTCCTCATTTTCCTCTCAAATTGTACTTCTCATGGAACATCACCTCCCCACCTTCAGAATCTAGTATACTCTGTTTCTTATTCTGCTAGGTGGACAAGTCCATTTTTGAGCCCTTGATCTCCTCTGGTTGGCCTGTGGTGGCTCCCAGCTGTGGCAGAACCTCTGTATTTTCCTCTCTATCATTTTATCATTTTCCAAACCCTTCTACTGGGTCTATGTTCTTTTATCTTTTGAATCAGGCCAAAAGTTTAGAAGATGAAGCAAGATATAAGAACTATGAGGAGATAAATGGCCAAAGCATTGCCAGGATTTTGATCCATGACCATGTAAAAGAATGGTTTATTAGTAGAATAAGAAGAGAGTTAGTGGCCAGTACAGCTGTGATCCAGGTAGGTTATGGTGTTGTCTACTGTAGGAATTAGTCTCAAGATTTACAACACTGATCCATGGATCTTTTTTTTTTTTTTTTCCTTTTCTTTTTAAGCTCATTGCAAAAATTCTAATCCCAAAGGTGGTCATAAAGATTATATGCAGAAAAAACTTTAAAAAGCAAAGTATCAAAGGTCTTCTTTCTATGTAAAATCAGTATTTTGACTGCTATTTCCTTGTGAATAACTGGAGGGACTCTGTTACACTATGCAGTTGATAAAACAGTGCTAGGCATGAGAATGGCCTCTCTGGAGCAGCTTGCCATTGATCTAGCACAACATTCTGGAGGCAAATAAAGGTCATGACATAATACATATGGCCGATTATATAGCATGCTGGTTGTAGATTCATCTGTGTGAATTCATATAGTTATACCTGAGTCCTGCATGCCCACAGTATTGTCTGCATATTGCAGTGATTCATGTAGTAGAATATCAGTATGAACAGTCTACTTTCTAGGTTCTTCTTTCTCTAGATTTCAAAACGTTATTTTTCTGTAACAATGGGGAGACACTTGGGTTAACACTTTTGAGCTTATTAAATTTAGTCCATTGCACAGCTAAACTCTAATAGTATCCTGCTGTGTGAAGAAGTTAATTCTTCCCTCAAGTTCACTAACCTTTGGTGTTTAACTCTGCTTGTACAGTAGTGAAATCGGGACATCTGGGATAAGTGGTTTGGGTTCAGACTATCCCCTCCTATAGATCTCATTTTAAGCTGCTGACACGACTTCTTACATTTCACCCTAACTCCATTTCTCTTTTAACACAGAGGATTTGTTTGTTTCTGTTTTCTTTTGTTTTTCTAAATCTCTCATTGTCATTACAGCAAGGATCAGCTGAACTTTCTCACACAGCATCCACATACCTAAGTCCTAAAGCCTCTGCTAAAGGTCTTTTTCAACCAAAGCTCTGTATCTCTAATCAGGAAGCACCCGGAAATGTGCAGTTCCTTACATGGATTCAAGAACTACTTTACATAGTTTGAAGCACACAGGCAGTGCTGAGCACATTGCAACTCATTTCACCAACAGAGATTCAGAGTGTGTCTCATCCAAAACACTTTGAAATCAGATTCTCACCACCACTATGGGAAGAAAGCCCATCATGCCATCAGATTTGACATGGTTACACATCTTAATCCTGCTTGACAACCGTGAGCTGATCTCGAATTGGTATTTATGGCTGAACTGGTGAAAAATAAGCTGGTGTCCTGTGTCCTGAGGACCTTCCTCATACCTCTGTGAACAGACTAAACAGGTTCAATCAAGTTTGCTTCCTCAGTGCCTCTGTGTACACCTCATCCTTCCCTTCCTGATAAACAAACATCCTTCTCAGTCATGAGTGGGCTGCACTTTGACACCATGCTAGTGGCATGTACTCACACAAGTAGCAATGAAGAACAGTGCCTACAACCAAGAGTGTCAAACTCAGTGGTTGGTCAAAGTGGCTGTTTTTTCTTAGTTTGTTTGGGGTTTCTTGTTTGTTTGGGTTTTTTGGTTGGGTTTTTTTGTTGTTGTTGTTACTTGTTTGCTTGTTTTTTGTGGGTTTGGGGGGGGAGTTGTTTGCTTGTTTGGTTTTGGTTTTGGGGTTGGGTTTGGTTTGGGGTTTTTTGTTTTGTTTTGGTTTTGTTTGGTTGCTTGATTCTTTGGGTTTTGTTTTCATTTTTGTTTTCATTTTAATACCAAATCTCTTTTTTCATTGTTTCCTTCAAATCCCTCTATATCTGTAGATGGGCATGGTGAACTTCAACCACATAAATAAACAAGTACATATTTTTGTTTGGAATTACACTTTTGTCATTGGTAATTTTTAGTTTCCCGTGCTGTAAAGTTCTCCAAAGTTAAACAGTTTCTTTCAGGAATAGAGTTAATTCTCATTATTGTTTTAGCTGTTTATACATGTACTGGCAAGTAGAAGTCATCCCCAACTGGTTTTGAGGGTTTTTTTTTATAAGTGAGAATACCACTTTTTCTTGTCATCTATGATCAAAAGGTGTATATTAGATGAAACTGCCCTAATATACTAAAATTACATATAGTAACCCATTAAATATAGTAGAAAGGAGAGTGAGTAATACTTCCTTTCTTGCATATGTAGTACTGCAGCTTTGGAAGTATCTTTATGAAGTATTTCACACTTGCATAATATTCAGTAATCCTGGTGTAGCCTGGAAAACTGGTGAAATGTGATTTAAAAAAGTCTCCTTGGAAAGACATGTACACTACTCTGAGGCAATCTCGTTTTCTTAAAATTTCATTTTACCATTTCCACAGAGAGAGAAAGAATGCACTCTATAATAAATGCTGTTTCTTATAAGCTGACAGTTGTAGAACCAAGTCTGCCTTAAATTATAAACTGCATTTTCTTTTGCTTGATACACCTAAAACTGAAAAGCATGTGGCTAATCTACTCTCCCATGATTAATCCAGTACTTAAACACATAAAGAAAATAGCAGAATAGCTCCTAGAAACATATTATAACAAATTATTCATGAATTTTCTTTCAGGCAAACAGATATCTGCTGTTCTTCTCAGCAGAAAATCCTGGGATCCAAGTTTTGACAAAGCTGATAAAAAATAATTGTTTGAGACAATAAACCCTCCTACAGAGGACATTGCATTTCCCACATCTTCACTTTTTATCAGGAGAACACTAAAGCTGCCTGGAGGTTCTTCAACCAGATGAAGTATCGGCCTAAATAGATGTGCTTAATGTTGTATAAATCAGAGCAAAGAACTGAGAGGGCTGGAAATCTCACCACCTCCAGCTGCTCCCATAAACACGTAAGACTCAGCTGTAACTTGAGTAATTTCCTCAGTCTTTTCAGGGCTGTTGTACTGTTTGGAGGTGTGTAGGTATTAAACTCTAATCGAGCCTAGAGAAAGGAGAATGAAAATATTTCATAAAACACCTGAAAGGTGAACAAGGGTGAGAAGGAGAGGCAGACCTGCCTACAGTGCAGGGGGCACTGCATGTATCCCTGTTGGCCCAGAAAATGTCCTGAGACCTTGAAAGACATGTTTTCAGATCCACCATGTGTGGGGAAGCTTCTCCTGGATTCCTGCTGAGCCCTCCCCTCACTGTGAAGCTATTCTTCTGAGCATCTTTTATCTGCCATTTAGAGACATTAACAAATAGCTCTGTCTCACAGAGAAGTAACACTAGAAATAATGGAGCCTGGCTTCCCAGGGGTTTGTGTTTCCTGGCTGATTACAAGCACTGATTGAAGCTGTTTGCAATCACGAGAGATGACTCCTATAACATTTCTTCTCATGGATTTTTAGGTCTTTTAAATGTAAATAGTAACAGTATAGTCTTTCATTTTTCAGGCCTCTTCTGTGGGGTCTTCAGCTGCCTTTTTTCATGCAATGTAAGGAAAGGAGCCCTCTCTCCTGCTGGTATATTTGTTTGAAATTGTCACTGGGAAAATGATTGAGGAACACACATAAACATAGATACACTCACATACCTCTGCATGATCAGAGAAATCTTACTTCCTACAGAAATCAGGCTGAAATAATGGACACACTAAAAAAAAAAATCAAAATGTACACACACCCACATGCATGTCCATACCACCAAAAGGAAAAGATACAAGTGAGAAATGACTCTTCAGTTGTGACCCTATGTCTTTGTGGTGTGTCAAAAGGCATGGAGAATAAGGCAGGGGATGTTATTTGGGATGCTTTTACTGACAGTCCATCATTAGGATATACTGAGAGAGGAATTATCTGGCATTACAACAGGAACCAGCCAAAACCAGACCTTCAGAGCTCTAAAAATGTAAGAGTTCAAGACACGTGTTTATTACAAGCTCTAGAAGTGTGTGACAAACCTGACTCCCTTCCCATTTACACTAATGGAACTGTTGGTTTTCAGTTAGCTTGCTTTTGGACCAGGTTGGCACAAGCAGGAAGATAGTGAAGCTCAGTTGCTTCATACCACCTGTGATAAAATCAAAGGCAGGGTGGCTGCTGCGGCACAGTGACAATGTTCTTGGCTGTCTTACGCTCTTAGAAATCTGAGGGGTGAGATGGAGAGTATGAGGAAAGATTTAAGAAAAAGGAGCATGAATATGAAGTTTTCTTGCCAAAACAAATATATGTGGATTTGCAAGATGTCTGGAATGGGGCCAAGCAGATTTTACAGAAAGTTCATTAATCTGTGTTCTTGTTTATAGAAGCCCATACACTAAAACAGTGTTTAAAGACATGTGATTTAACAGTAGATAACTTTATCAGCTCCCTTATTCACTTAATATGAAGTACATTAAATGTATTTACTTGCTTCTTTTGCTTTTGTTTCTTATTTTACAGGGCCTTGAACATTTACCTCTCCTGTTTGACTGCAGTCAAGTGGCATCTGCAGAGACATGCCTGCCTTCAGGACAAAACAAACACTGATATTTTCAGAAATAAAGAAATAATGTTCCTCACAAAAAGAAAGAAAGAAAAAAAGTCATCGTTTTAAATGCTGTCGTATGTTTTTATCAAGGAAAAAATCTTATCAGGCCATCTTTTTAAAATCAGTTCTTTCTCAAGATGGAAGAAATATCCCTTCTTACTGAGCCAATGATTTCAGGACTATTTAAGCAGCAACCTTAAGCTACAGGATTTGAAAATTAACTGCTGAGAAGCCTGAATCTGAAAACATGTTTTTAAAATAAATAAAAACACCCCAAAAATTAAGAAGGGAGATGAATTTATTAAAAAAAAATTGCAGAACTGTTCAGGGCAGCATTCTATACTGAGAAATGGGAAAGATCTAGTTTCTTCTTTGTTTTGATCAAAGTTTCCTCTAAGTTCAGTTCAGGTTTTGCAGATGTCCAAGCTGCTGCTGGTAATTCCCTAGCCTGGCAAACAGGGATGGGTGCACACAGCAATGGGTCATTACCTTGGCTCCTAGCCCAGGAGTTGGTACAAACGAAACCTCTCTGCTGGGGTACTGCTCTTGGAGCTCGGCATTGCCACCAAATTGCTCACAGTGCAGCACAGGGCAGCCAGTGTGCTATCCTGTGCCACGGTCCACTGCACAGGGGCATAGGGAACCTTACACAAGATCTCTTAAAAATCTCTGCTACCTGAACCCTCTTATGCAGAGACTACCACCTTCAGAGTGAAGTCACCCTGGTTGCTGGTTTTCGCTTGCTCCTGGGCCTTAGTCAAGGCTGCTGGGTATCTCTTATTCCTATCCCTGTGAACTATATGTGATCAAAGAAGAAGTTATGCTCTTGGTTCTGCACATCAAGACCATGCAATAAGCAAGAAAGAGTATGCCAGGTCCTATCTATGCAATTGGAGTGAAGGTGGATACCTGAGACATGATATGGAGCAGTGACAAATGGAAAGCTTATGTGTTCTTACTAAACTTAGCTGAAGAGCAAAGAGGGTGCCAGGAGGTACGAAACAAAGTGTCATGCTGCTTTTGTAATTTCTTAATTCCACAAAATATTTCCTTCCTGCAGGGTGACCGTCTCTTGCAGCTCCATCAAGGAAATGCAATACAAAATGAGGAACTAGGCTTTCTGAATAAACCCCTTGTTTTTATTGCGTTACTATTTTATGTTATTACAATTATTGCATAATTACCCACTTGTTGTGAGTACTCATGTCTTTTACATATTTCCGACTCTTGCAATCCTTGTAACATGGGACCACCTCAAAGAAATCCTTTGTCAAACATTCCAGTGCTCTCATGATGCCAGAAAGCATTTTGCTTTGACAACCAATCTCTCCACTAAATTTCTTAGCACTTAAGCTTGTTTATCTAGAGGCCTACAGAAACTTGCTCACATACTTGGTATCACTAATGGATTGATGACAGGCAGCAGTAAATCACTTTGATCCCAGTCCTTAGGTGCTGTAACTTGTCTGAGGTGGATGACTGAGCTCCTTCCACCATTGATCAAGCAGTTTGTAGCAGATTATTATAATTAAGCACCTTTGATGTGCCAAGTTATATGAACCTCTGGGGCAGTTCAGGTTGTAGAATTCAAACGAAATTTATTCATATTCTCATTTTTATGGGATATCATGCTGCTTATGGAAATGTTTTTTTGTCACATTCAGATTTGTCTGGGTGAGGTTACAGCACTTGGGAAAAGCACATGAAGAGAAATCATCCCGAGCTGAGAAACTGTCCTCATACCTGACTTAATCTTAACATCATGTTTTCCTAAGCAAGTCATGGGATCTGCATCTCTCAGTGGAGGTTTTGACCTAGCCTTGCTACTGAACCAGGGTGAACTGCAGCACTTTGTCAGCATGACAAACAAAGCATCTCAGCTAAGCATCAGAAGAGCAGTTCTGAGCCAGGTAGTCTGAGCCTGTGCCTCCAACACACTGCTATCACCAAAGTTAGAGCATTCCTCCAGCCATCCCACCAGGAGAGGGTCACCTGAACAGTTTAGTAATGTAAAAAAAAAATAGCTTGAAGCCACCTTTGTCGTTGTGTCTCAAGGGCTCCACTCAGTAGACAGTATGAGGTTGTGAGGCAGCTTTGTCAGTCCTCTAATTAATGCTTTTGCTCGCAGCTATTCACTCTCCTCCTCCATTTCCAAGAAGCACCCATATAACCAGTGCTTACCCAATCTGCCACCCGCTGCACACTGCAGCCCTGCCAGAGCACCCTACCCAAACTGTGGCAGCAGATAGGAGGGAACTGTCGTCAGCGGCCCAGAAAATGCTCCACAAGGACATTTGAGCGTGCACCCAATTCTCACAGCCCTGTCTATGACATCAAGTAAGTGAGTTTACTGTTTCATTGACTGTGCTCTCGCCAAGGGGAATACATGTTGGAGAAATTTTGAAAAAGAACAGAGTATGTGGGTCTAAACAGTGATGTCAAAAGAGGAAAAAACATCTCATTTTTTTGTTTTAGAACATGCAGGGACAAAAAAACCCCACATCTGAACTGTAAATATGTAAATATGACATTCAAATACCTATCCCTACCTTTTCTTCCCAAAGAACAGCTTTCAAAAACCAAAGTCAAAATACATTAAAACCTAAATAGAGTAAAAATGAAGTCAAAATATCAACATTTATATAATGTCCCACAGAATATAAAATGTTTAAAATGTTGCAGTTCCACTCTGCTAGCACCATAACTAAGAACAGAATAGAAGAAACAGTTGGCTGAAATATAGAAGTTACCAAATAAACAGGTTATAATCCCACCAAAACAGGTGGGATTGTTTTGTTTCACCCAAGAGCAGCTGAGACTTCATGTCCCCAGCCTGCTCTGTGATCTGAAACACGGAGTAGTACATGGTGGAGGACAGCAGAGTCTATTCCCAAGTGAACTCCTGCTTTGAAATAAAACATTAATGTAGGCTATACACTTTGTTAATAATTTCTCAACACGAAGCAGACCCCTTATCCAGTTATCGTTTGCTGCTTGTAGCCAAGAAAAGTAATTTTAAAACATGCCATCTGCCTAAAAGTGTTGAAATATCCAAAGTACCTAATAAGTTTGCATAGGAAAATTCCAATATGGAGGAAGAAGATACAAGGATGCTTGATTTCTCAGACTCCTGGAATATTTTGGTATGTAGTTACAGTACTACATGATAGTCCAAATCATTGCTATTAACAAATCTAGGAGCTTCAACAAGGCCACATCTAAAAAAGAATGTACATCTTCCCCTAATTGCATCATTTTATAAAGTCTCAACTGTCTTAAAATGATTGGCCTATAGTCTAAGTGACAGTTTGTGTGGCAGATTTATAGAGGATATGAAATTTTCCTATACCAAAACTGAAGAACAGTTCTGACAGCTGCAAATGTCCTCTGAATTAATAATGTGGAGCTGGTATAAGACAATATTTAAGAAAAATCCTTTTCTTTCTGCAGCATTGAAGACTTCCTTATAAAATATTAAACAGGATTAAAGTTGGTATATTGCTTGAATGGGAAGAGAAAACATGAAATTCACATATGATCCCAGAAGTTTAAAGAATCATTAGTTCCAACTGTTATTAGTCATAACTTATAATTTGGGGTAAATCAAGAACCCTTGGAGTACCTGCACTTGCTACTAAAATTCAAATCAGACTTTTGGCTCTGGTTTAGGAATGAAAATTTGCTTGCTAGCTTGCTAGCTCCACTTCTTTTAACCATAGAAAATACCTCTGGAAGACTAAGTAAACTTGTTATCTGATATGTAAGTTGTGGTTTGTCCTAACTTTACAGATAGAAATCCTTCCCTGTGTCTCAGGGCTTCCTTACACAAGCCCTTAGTGACTAATAAGTTGTATAATGTCAATACAAACCCAGGATACATGCCCTGGCTTTTTATTTGTTTGTCTGGCAGGGAGAAAGTCTGGGGAAAAAATTCTTTAGAAGACTTAAGAAATTAATTTCAAGCCCGCCTAAACTTCTCAGGTTGGTAGTAACTGTCTACTGTTCCCCATTTCCACCTGCAGAAGTGAGACAAACCTGTGGCTTGTCTGTGTAAAACTCACCTGTGCG
This sequence comes from Actenoides hombroni, assembly GCA_024336885.1. NCBI lineage: Eukaryota > Metazoa > Chordata > Aves > Coraciiformes > Alcedinidae > Actenoides > Actenoides hombroni. Next base: position 1,018,324 of record WUAM01000363.1, on the reverse strand, counting down.
CTCAACCTTCTGCGGTTCTTTTAGGCAGCAAGCCAGTGCTTTCCCTGCTGGTGGGGTGCTGTGTGTGATGCAGTAAGAGAGGACTCAGGAGCTGTAGAGAGCAGAATGCAGAAACCCAGACAGCCTCGCTGGCATTTATCTAGTGGAAGCCCTGAGTGCACAGGGGAGGGTGAGATGAGGGGATGTTGCAAGCCTTGTGCAGGGTGAAAGAGTTTCCTGTCAAAGTCTCAGGGAAAGTCCCAGCCCTTGTAGTTACAGCTGAGATGAAGCTGTGGTTGCTTTTGTCATGCTGGCACTGACTTGCCTCTTGGCTATTGGCCAGAACTAAGGTTTGGCTGCTCTTTGAAGACTAACATGAGAGTTGCAGAAGGCAAGAATGTTGTAGAAGTGCAACAGCAGCTATTTGGCCGGAAGAAGAGGTGCTTTTTATTTTTTTGTGCCATGGCTCTCCTATGCCATTCCAGCTGTGGGTAGGGACAGTAAGAATGTCACATTAGGATGAAAGGAATTTGACATGGGGGATGGTTGAAAGTACCTGATTACTGTGATTCTGTAGAATAGCTACATTGATCCTGTGGAGTCAGAGCCTGTGACAGATACATGTTGAGAAGTGGGTCTTTATGGGATAAGCCTCTGGAAGGAAGCAAAGCTCTTGGTGTTACACATCTTTTTGGAATGAGATGTAATTCAATGACATGAGCATCCGGAAATGCAATGGTTATTTTTCATTATTTTTCAGTTATGGATTGTGGCTTGTCGCTTCAATATAACTTTAAAATTACAACCAGGATTTCCAGAGCATTTGACAATGGAATGAAATCCAGAGAGATATTTGTATATCATTCTTATTGCAACAATAGTTATTGAGGCTGTGATGCTTCCAAAAAAATTTGTATCACGAACGCAAAATCAAATTTAACCTGAAAACATGTGAGTGGTGAACTTGACAGTAGTACTGGGAAAGATCTTCCTAGTATACATGTGAAGGATTCAAATGTGTGAGGACAAGGCCAAGGCCATCTTGTACATGAGTCTCATTTGAGCACTTTTGTTTAGAAAAAGAGTAAGGCATATCCTGTGTAGTGTGTCTATGGTGAAGGCCATATATAGTGATAGAGTTTACAGAAAAATGGGAAAAAACCTGAATCATGAGGGGACATTTTTATCTGCACTTCCTGTGTGTTTGTGTTCCACACCATTATTCTCCTTTTCCTGAGATGGCCTTGCTATTGGCTGTTACTATTCGCACCAACAAGAAGACTCCTATAGAGTATAGTGTGTCAAATTTGTTTTTATTGACTTCACATACCTGACAATAGGCAACCATTCAGGAAACACAAGCTGAAGCAGTGCAGAAATACAGACATGGGTGAATTGCACCCACGTAGGTGTTCTCTGCAGCCCTGCGAGCTGCCGGTGCTTCACAGGCTGTGTGATGCTGACGCACAAAAACTGGCCCCAGCATGGGATGAGCCCCGGGCCAGGGTGTCAGAGCAGTCAGAACTGCAGGGAAGGGTAGGGCTGCTGCATCCTTGCTCTTCAGGCAGGGGCACTGGTAATCTCTCTGCTAGTCCTGTCCCTGCCATGGTCCTGCTGCAGCAGCCTGCACCCTGACATGACCCAGGCCAGACTTAAGAGGGGAGCACAGGGCTGCTTCTGGCTGGGTTGCAGTGGTTCAGGTTTGGTGTCCAAGTCCTCCTGGAGTAGGAAGGGTAGGGCCACCAGTCTGCACACACAGCTGGGTCCAAACCTCCCTTTCCCAGGCCCTTCAGTCATTCTCCCCACAGCAGGCAGTCTGATGTGGGGAGTGCCAACATTCTTCATCACCACCCTCTGCTGTCCTCTGCAGTAATCTGCCTTCAGGTGACTTCTCTGGGCTGCTAGTCTTATCCCAGGACCTCCTCCAGACCTGGGATGGGAAGTAACTAGGATCCCTATAACCACAAAGAAGCAGGAGCTCCTTGTCACCCCTTCTGCACAGCCTCCACCTCCATGTGCTTGTGGGAACCCTCTGTGGTCCCTCCTCTAGCTCCCCCAGTATTTCTCACAGCTTCTGGCTCCACTCTACTTCTCACCTCTCTGTTTTTGCCTCTCCCATCCAAATGTCCAGTAAATCACAGAAATTGCTTGCTCTGTACACTCTGTTCACCTCTGTCATCAGAAAAGTGGGCACAAGAGGGGGTACACTATGACTGTGGGGCTTGCCTACCATTCCTAGACAGACAACCCCAACAATCTCCAGCAGCCTGCTGGGAGTGGTACATTTGGCTCTGTTTCCCTTTCTAGGGTACCCATGATACATTTTTGAGCTCTCAACTCTCACACTCCCCCCCCCTACCCCCCCC
>WUAM01000363.1:975669-1015929 GCA_024336885.1 Actenoides hombroni | reverse complement strand
TTCTTTTAGGAAAAAAAAAAGAGCAATGGTGTTACAAAGCTGCATGTTGTTTGTAGGAGGTTGTTTCCCCAGGCTTGGAGATATTGTGGAAGAAGAGATGTCAACCTTCTAAAAAAACCCAGAAGGGGAAGAGAAGAAATGAGGCACAGAGCCTGTCACTTTGTGCTGCAAAATCTCCATCAGACAGCAAATACACACTGAGACCAGGGAGTCCCAGGACACACAACTAGGATCACTGCCCTTGGGAAAAGCAGTCCTGTGCCCAGAGAGACATCAAGGGGCACCTTTAATGCTGATGGAAATTTACTGATAAATGCAATCTCAAGGGTGGTGATAAATATTTGTAACTCTCTGCTATATCACTGTTTGAAATATACTTGGTTTTATGTTTTCCCTGACAGGGAAGTTGTAGTCTTGGGAATATGCCTTAAAGTTTTAGCATCTGGTACAAAAGTTCTGCCTATGGCATTGTAAAACCTTTCTTTGTTATGTGCAGCCTTCACAGACTGGAGGACATAATAAACCTGATCTTGTGCTAGGTGCTTATTCTGAGGTCCAAAATTGCAAAAGTATTCAGGATGGAATTCAGGTCTTTCAGGATTTATACATTAGAGATCACAAAACACCATCAAGCTACACTAGCTAACTCAAACAGTGATGCCAGAATAGGATGGATTTCTACCTGAAAACTGGGCACACAGTAGCATGCTTTAAAAATAAGCTTTGTCCTATATTCTTTGTCCTATGTCATGGCATTTCTGGGCAAATCATAGTTTGTTGGGAATAAAGAACCGGGTCCATAGTGTTTAGGAAGAGTTGTCTTGACATCAGCTTTCCCAGAATCAGTAAACATATAATTCTTGTATCCTTCACAGAATCACAGATGTGACTCTTGCTGTTAAATCCATGGAGTTTCTGTACAATCTCATCATCACTGACTGGAAACAATTCAGATTAACTTCATGCTCCTTTGCCCTGAAGCTATTCTATAAAACTTGAATTAAAAAAAAAAAAAAAAGAAGAAGAAGAAGAAGAAAGTGGTGTTTAGGAGACAAATTGGATAATATTTCCCCTTCAAATAAAGTCAACAAACTTTTTTGAACTTTGCTTGACACTATTTCATGTGATGGTTCACTTTCCTCATGTGTTCAGGATGAAGCTCTTGACTGTAACTGCTGTCAGTTTCTACAGACTGGGAATATCCAGACCATTGCTGAGCATAAGCTCTAGAATTTTTGATAGCTTTAGTTTTCTTTCTGGCACATCTGTAAGACTATGAGGGAAGCACTCGGCTTGCAAGCAGGTGAGTAGCACAGGTTGCTTGAAGTTGCAGACCAAGATAAACAGCATTTCAAAAGGTGCTCAGCAAATGAAAACACAAGACAAAAATATACATACAGACATGAGCTGAGCTCTGGTGTGATCACATGTTCAGAGCTAAGGAACAGGTGAATTTTTTGAGGAGACAGACATTTCTAGTTTCTTTCTTTCTATATAAATCACTAACCTCATCCAGACTGTCCATGCTTCATTTCAATCATCTCTGAGAACATGTTTGAGAAGTGACGAGTGTGAGAAGGGGAATAATTTTTCTTGTCAGAAGTGAGATCAACACATGGGAGGCTGAAAGTCAGTAATGGCTGAAGCATTCTTCCATCTGCTATTCCCAGCTTGGCCAAAGCTTTCTTGGATTCCTGCCTATAAATTTAATATTTGCAGAGGAACTACATTCACAAAAATATATGTGAGATGTGTCAGGTTTTCATTGTGTCTCATTACTCTTCAATGCACATGAGAAGATCAATAAAGATAATCCTAAAGGGACCTCTTAGTTATAATAGTGTCAGAAGGAGATGGGAAAATGCAACTGTATGAGCTGTTACATCTTTAGTGTTATTTTCTATTTTTTGGTTATCTGCCACTTTGGCTTTTAAGTGGGAATTAAAGGCATTAAAGATACATGCATCTAAAATATCATGTTTTGTATGCAAAATAAAGGCAATTTTGTTCACGTGGCATTTGTAATCTATTCACATAGTGACACTTCCATTTATGAGATGATAATACTATTCAGTATCAGCCTTCCCTGCTGTTTCAACAGATAAAGCTACCGTGTGACCAGAGATGGCTCTTGTGCTTGTGTTTGTGAAGGCTGCTCTGGGTTCCTGCTGCTTTCAAGGTTGTTGCTTCACGTCTAATTAGTATTTCCTTAAATTACAACAAACTTGTGACACTACTGCTCACTTAATTTCTGGGAACATACTCTGCTGATGACAATGCCTACCAGGTAGCCAAAACATTCTTTGGCACCTTAGATATAGTTATTGTCTGGTAGAATCATAGAGTTGTTTTGGTTGGAAGAGACATTTAAGATCATCAAGTCCAACTGTTAACCTAGCACTGCCTTCAACTCTTGGACTGGGATGCCATCCAATGATACTTCTACAGACTGAGTGAGTCCTCACACCCACTTTGGTAAGTAAATGTTCTGGATATATCCTGGAGTGAGCCCTCACCCCTTTTGGGTGAGAGACCCATTTTGGGTACCCTTGTGTGGGAGGTTTTCCCTTTTATAAGTAAGTGTGTGCACATTTTGTTTCATCTTTCTAGAAAGAACATCCCTTAAAGCTTAGGAATTAGTTGTGGAGTAGTATATTCCCAACTGACATCCAAACTTGCCATTTAATTTTGTCAGGAGTGGCGAGTAATTCTGGTTACAATAAATCTGCATTTTGGGTAGCTACTGCTGTCTTGTGACTGCCTCTGTGACATTATCAGCAGAGTAATGTGTAGGATTTCAACTTCCTAGCATTTCACAGATAAACTATAATCAATGGCCCAAAGCAAAGCCTAGATTCTGAGATTCTAACATCCTGTCTGGAGTTTGAAGGGTGTATTATTCCATGGGATGTGGGGTGGTATGAATGTTGCACAAATGCAATGGTGTCATACTGGGAGTGCTTTATTTCTGTAGAATGTCCTCAACAACTACAGACACCACACTTTAAAATTCATAGGAATCAATTACATATTTTAGGTTGTGTGTTTGTGTCTAATAAAATTTCAAAATGGGGCTAGGAAAAGAAACGTTAATTTAAGAAATATTTATTGATAGATCATAATGCCTTTGGCCTGAAAGCTGCCTAGTTTACTTTGAATAGATCCTCGTGCTCTACAAGCCATGTGTGTCCAATAAGTCATTCCAGTGCATCTAGTGCTTTCACTTAGAAGTTTATTTATGAACATCCACAAGTTAGGGATGATGATTTTTTTTCCCCTGCTTAGTACTTCTAACTGGACTTGCTTTCATTCCATGAAACTGAACTGTCATATTTAGTGGATGTTAACAAGAGGAGTTTGATGTATTCTGGAAAGCTAAGTATCTCTTCTGGATGTTTACATACCTGCAAAATGTTATATATCTTTCAACTGAAACTATTTTTTAAATATCACTTTTGAAAAAAAAAAATCCAGTTTGTCTTTTTCTGACATTTAAGATGCAACCATATTCTGAAATTTAGAATTGTTTGTGAAAGAGTGAATAAACTTTTGAACTTCTGCCCATAACCATAATAGACTATTGTATCCTATTTATGTAGAGTCTTTACAGCTATCATCTAGGTAATTAAAAAATGAGCCGCAGGGAGAAATATTAGTCCTATCAATAACAGCACAGAAAATATAGGGAAATCAATTTCCTGGACTCAGAATACAAAAGCCCCAAATGCATTATGAGCACCTCACTCCAGCAGCTAGGCAATAACACCGCTGGCATAGCCAGACTTTTTGCCGAGTTCAGTTGCTGACAAAATCACCTCTACTGACAAAATACTCAAACATGTGACCAATATGTAGCTCAAGGAATTACTACATATCAGCTGAGCCATACTGTCTCTTCATGTCCATGCTCACCATTTATTTCAATGAATACTACCACGTTAGTTTAAATCTCATTCTCTAAGCTCTGCATGGTCTAAGTTCCCCGTCAAGCTGGCTTTGACTGCATGTACCTGGCATTTGTGTCCTGCTTTAATCCTTCCTGACAACTTGTAAAAATAAATTCTCCAGACACAGATTTCTTAGCAGGTATTTCTCAGTATCGTCCAGCACGGGAAGACCTTGAAAGGCATATTTTTTCTTCTAGGCTAGTCAAGCATACAGAATGCATTTTTGTTTCCCTCCTTTTTTGTTTTCCTTTTGAAAACAGGAACTTCTTTATCATGTGAGCAGACACAGGCAAAAATAAAATTTAACACTTAGCCCTGGAGAAATTATTTTTAAATCTTTGTAGCTATGCTACCTTAAGAAGGGTAGAGCTTGTCTAGTGATACATGTATGATATTACAATTACTCAGAGACAAAGGATTTGTCCTGCATTATGAAGGAGAGCAGTAAAAATGGGACATGAAGATGAATAGGCTACTTAAGCAAGTAAATGACTTCCTGTGCCAGCCTGGCAATGACAGTGAGGACTTGAATGTCTGTAGTGTTATCAGGTCTCTGAGACTCAGTAGTTTATTCTGGGCTTTGGAGTGCTTAAGATCTCACTGGCCATAATTGCTATGCTTGGCCGCTGAGTAGATGACAGAAGAGGAAGTCGTTTGAACAAATGCAAGGTGCTGGTTTCACTAAAGTAGTTGTCCAGATGAGTACTCTCATTTACTTAGAAGGACTTTAGTGGTATGGCTCAGATTGATGAAAGTCCTGAATCAGTTCTTGAAGGAAACTAGGTTGCATTTGCCAATGCTATGTGGAGAGTGGGTTGTGCACACAGCAGCTTTAGCCAGTGCTAGTGTTGTCACCTGGAGAGCAAGTGCAAAACTGAGATTGATCCAAGGGTGAGCAGACCCAGGTAAGTATCCCACCACCTCTCTCCTCTCTCAATGACCAGAGCTAGGACCTTGGCTGGCTGAAAGGCTGGTGCTCAGCTGTCTTCATCTGGACTGAGAACATGAAGGCCTCTGATCTGTCTTCATTTTTTTTGTAGAGAAAGAGTAGTAACACCTAACCCACTGGAAAGGATGAGTTTGATTTCTTCAGAAATCATTGTAAGCTGTTATTAAATGACATAATTCTTCCAAAAGGTCTTGCTTTTGATCTTGGTAGAACAACAAATGTTCTATCCTCAAAGTCTCTTTCTTTCTCACTTCCCTCTTATTGACCTCACAGCACTGACTCCTCTCTCTGCTCCTCTATTTTGTCTAGCTTCTCTGTTCCTTCAACTCTTTTTAAAGTACACTTATTAGTAGCACTGAGCTTTTCTCTGGTTTCTTTCTCAGGCAGTAGCCCAGACACATTAAGATGGTTTTTTGTGAAGGTAGTGTTCACAGCTTACTCAATGGAGAGGGAATAAAAGGTCTCCCAGAAAAAGTAAAGATGCAGACTTTCAGGTTTTACAAGTAGTACTTCACAGGCAGGCGTGCTCTGAAAATATGCTGACAGCAGCCCTAAAAAACTGCATATGAACAAGAAGACAATTTCTACCCAGTTCTATTGGGTCTTGTGCCCTCAAGTCACCCAGTCCACTTTGTTATTTAGAAAAATCAAAGAGCAAACAGACAGAAGGTTCAGGTAGACTGTATGAGATGCTAGTAATGGAACTGGAAACACCGGCATGTACTACAGTAAAGCTATTGTCATCTTGACCGTTCTCATCTGCATCCTGTTATTTTTGTAAGAAGTTATCTGAATGTGTGCATATACCTCAGAGGAGTACTCTGTTTTGCATTTTTTTTAAGAATGTCAGGAAGTTAAAATATATATCTCCATGAAATTTGCTTAATAAGAATTTTCAGAATTATTTGTCATATTTCTGCTAGCAAAGTCAACTGAAAGACTAATTTTAGCAATGTGAAAAGCTGCTTCTATTGTGACAAAAATTATGGCCTAAGGGACAGAGCCACCCCGTCTAGAAGTTAATTCTTACAAAACCACATTTCTGTCAACAATCTGATGGCAATGCCATGGGAAGCTACTAATGGGAAAACAAAGCTGTCAGAATAAAAAGTGTTCATCTTCTCTAAACCAAGGAGGCTTTATTTATTCTTCCAAGCAATAGGCATAACTGAACTGTCTCTCTGAAATCCCCGTCTCCTGTAGATAATCTTGGTTTAGTACTTACTCATACTTCAACTTCTGTCTTGTGCGCTTGGGGTTTTTGTCATCATGTAGACTATATGCTCCTGAGAATAACAACTTTCTTAATGTATTTTGTGTTGCAGCCACAATTACAACTAAGCTTCATGGGTACAAAATACACCAAACAAAACACACTGTGCAATTTGTGTGGGCTAAAACCCCAAACCTTACCTATCAAACCAAGAATTAATTAAAGTATTAGCAGTCTAATCACAGAATTATTAATAGTTCCATTTTGATAAAGTCAGCGCTTCAAATTTTCCAATTATTGTAGCTCACTCCCAGACATTATGCAATTGAAGCTTGTATACACAAAGTTTCTCATCTCTACCCCTTTCTTGGGTGTTATGCTTACCCTTCTGTTGGTCCTCGAGAAGCAGGTGAGAGGGTTACAGTGCAATTTTAGCGTCCCAGATTCTTCACTGAAAGAAGTATGGTGCTGCTGAGTATTTCTTCCACCTTGCTCTACCATCTGCTTGGGGCTGTTTATATATGTTTCTTAGCACGTACTACACGTCGCTTTTTCCTCATTGGTCCAAAATCCATGTTACATCTAAATATACTATATATAGTATGTTTTAATTGCCGGTGTTGAATATTTGTTCTTTGTTCCCCTTGTTATCTCTAAAGCCAGTTTCACTGGCCTTCCAAGGGCTTAATGACCAGTAATTGATCATTAGTGATTTGTTTATAGCCCAGGAGATCTGGTTTCATTCTGTCTCCACACTTACAAAACCTCTACTGTAATCCGTTACTTTATTATAGGTCATAGCTGCCTCTAGACAAAGTAACTATTGCTCATTATCTGTTGTATACAGAAATCTCAAAAGTATAATAACAATAAACATTATAATATACAACCCTACAAAGCTAAGCTAAATCATAAACAAATTAGGTAATATTCACCTGGCAGGTACATAATTACTGTTATAGCTCAACTAGCTAAAATGAAGGTCCAGGCAGGCCAAGACAATCCAAACAAAGCCATCCTGACATGTCCTAGCTCCGACTTTTTGCTGACCTAACACAAAGGCGCTTATCAGCAGTGGCAATGCCATGCTTGCTTGGGCTGTACGGTTCTGCCTCATGGAGCCTTATTCCTTACCTACTGCCTTTAAGTAGCAAAGAAGGCTTGGTCAAGGTTTACATCAGCCTTATGAGGTGAGACCCAAAGGAGAGGATTCCTGCTGTTCCCAGCCAGGTGAGGAGATGGGTTCCTGTGTGATGGATTAGCTTGTACGGTTTAAGAACTGACAGCTCTGTTTCCCCAGTGGTACAGCACACTGCAGTCAACCAAGCCATGTTCTGAAAAGATGGCAATGTAAGAGCTTCTCGGTGAACATAATAATGCATAGTAGTACCTTCATTTTCATGCCTAAGTCTTACTGAGATCTGTGGCTTGTGTCCTTTGAGGAGCATCTGATTGGTGCATAAAAAGAGTGAATATAGATGTCAAGGAAATGAGTGCAAAAGGAGGTTTTCTAACCACCTGCTTTATGGAAGACCGTTCCTTCCAGGCTGCAACTTTGTGTCCCAGTTTGGCCTTGGACTATTTCAGTGCCTGCCCTTGGAGGGAGAAGGTCAAATTTCAAATGGGGAAGAGGGAACACTGTGGTAGACCACAGACCATTCTCCTCTGACAACACTGACTTTTCATTGTCTCTTGTTCAGAAGCATTGTTTGAATCAAACACAAAATTAAGCTAACTACAGTACTGTTTTTTTTAATTGCTTCTGAAAGTTCATGTTCCTTCCCAGGTTTTGTACTGTCTTAAATGGAGCTGTCTTTCCAGAGGTTTCGGTGAGAACAAGGGTAGATAAGATGGAATCAGGAGTGTTGCCTGGACCCTTGGTTGGCTGAATATGTGCTGGGTAGGGGAACAGACAGCCAAACTTTCCTCATGGCAGTGAGAACCCTGCTTTGCTACAATACTGTGAGCTAAGAGCACTGTCAGGGAATCATCAGGTAGAGTTCTTCCCTACATATGCGTATTGTGGCCTTTTCTGCAACATGCAATAGCTCTACCCAGTAAAATGCTGGTGTAATGAATGGCATGAATCATAAAAAGTCTTCCAGTAAGGAGAGTAACTATCCCAGATAAATGTTGTGGAAACTTCTGCTGGTTTATTATAGAAAGTTTATAGGATTTACTTCTGTTTCCTCTGACACTAGGAAAAAACAAATTCTCAAAACATCTCTAAAACAGAAGATAAACATTAAATATTAAATTACTTCTACTGTGATGGCTAATATAAGCTTCTCGCATCAAGAAGAGAGGTTCAATTTAATCAGTTTCTTAAATTCCATCTGAAATAATCAGAACTCCATATACTGAATATGTTTGTGTACTAAATAGAAGAATATGTAGTTCTCATCTAGATTTTTACTTTCTGTTTCTCAAATAAAAAGAGCTTTGTTTCTAAAATTCAGGACTATAAAGTTATAAGGGAAAAAAGGAATTAAATGATTAGGATAATACCCATGCTTCTCAAAAAAAAAGACAACGGGCTTCATCCTCCAATCCTTTACATGCCATGTGGTCACTGACCTCATAACTTCCTGACAGTCACAAAAAAATTACAGTTTTGGTCTTGTAGAACATAATTTCTATCATGTCTTGACAAATATGTAGTTGTTTGAAATTAAATCCATAACAATTTTTTTGAAATACCTGATTTATAATTACATTTTAATCCTATACTCAGGTGTACACTTACCTGATGACCACTTATATCATGTTGATATGGTGTTGTATTTGTGTGGACTTGTTTCACAAATGCCACTAGGAAATTATGTCAGTAACTGGAAAAACAAGAGTGTAAAGTTAAATAATCTAAGCAGAAATTAAACAGTTACAATAGCAAAAGTTCAATAGGGAGGTGGTTGTTGACTGCATGATCTTCACAAAAAGTTCTTCATGTTGATCATCACAAGAAAATCATCTGAAGTGTGCTCAGATACAGGATGCAGAAGAGACATACTTTTTAAGTGACAGTGATTGAATCTGAGATAAAAAAGCATTGTATTATTAAATAATTCATTTTGCTAAGATGTCTTATAAACTCAGAAGTGCAAATGGATGCACAAAAGGTACATGAATGGTATAGCTGTGACATCTGAATCCTCTTTTGTGATACACACTTCAATTTATGCTGCCAGACAACAGAGAACAAAAATCTCAATCATCTACCTAAAAATTTGCAAATTGGTCATAAAAACATACTTAACTGGAATGGGACTTTACATCATACAAAATATATGGCAGACTGAGAGAAAGCATGACAGACTGAGTGGGTCTTTCACTCTCTCCAGAAGTATTGTTCCATTGTAAAGAGGCAGAAAACAAATACGGAAATATAGGCCAGCAATGGAACTGCTGCAGATATGCGAGACAACACTGCCGCTGGTGTAAACACAAGAGTGCCTTAAAAAGAAAGCATATTGTGAGCATAAATGCAAATACAAATGCAAAGGAGGCAATGTGGACAGGCCATGAAAGTAGTATATGGTCCTTCAGATCCATATAAAAGCTACAAAATACATCTAGAGAAAGTTTGTATAGGTGTGAGTAACACTATGTTAGATTTATAGTAGGAAAACCAAGAACTCTCAGAAGAGGTATTTTCTATGAAGACAGAAAAAATGCACCATACAACAGAATTTTATTTACTAACAGAGGTTTTGTGCTACTGATATATAATTTCCTGTTGTAGAAAACTCTGCCATCAGACACTTCCTGGAAGTCATCAGTGCAGGATCACTTGGCAAAACAGGATGAATTACTTTGAAAATCATGTGAATAAACTGAAGAAACTGTTGAAAGATCACCTTGGTCTCAGCCTTCTTTAGCTGAAAAGCAATGTAGAAGCCTTCTGTGGTATCAGGAGTGCAGCACACTGTTGTAAGAGATTCTTCTTTTCTCCAGAACCAAGACAGACCACCTCAGAGCAATGGAAATATCTAATCCAACAGTCATGGTGCTTTTAAAGTCTTGTACCAGTGTTCTCAGGGTTTGACAAATACTTGACCCCAGTCAAGCCAAACAGTTAGACTTGATATCAATAAATGTTTTTGATACCTCTTCCACAGTTGAAGTAATGTCTTGATAATAGCTGCATTTTCTTTGCATCATCTATATAAATTCTTATAGAAAGTGTTTAAGCACTGCTGTTTTGCCATGACTTAGAAAAATACTTTCAGTCTAGCCTTATATTGATCCATGAGCCTAATAGTACTTGCATGGCAGGTGGAAAGGTCTCATTTTATTTTTGGAAAGAGGCCTTGTGTGAGGTCAGATGTGCAATTCAACACAGTATACATTTTGGGATCAGGAAACACTAACTGAAAAAATAATGTGCATTTTCCATGACAAATAGATAATTTTTTGGTTTCCCAGTGTTATAATTGTACCTGTTAACTCTGATGACATAGTGACAGTGTTACCAGTATTTAACACTTTGGTATATGTTGGTATAGTTAAAATTACATGAATCAATAACCTGTCAGTGAAAATTGCTTCTGCCCTTCGTTGGTGCCTTGTAATATTCTAAAAATTACTGTGTAAGAATTGTTTTTAATTACATGGATATATTATATTAACATTAATATTTTGCTGGTGAACTACTCATCTTGTAATTTTGCCCAAGGATGCAAATTGCCAAGAGGCTAGTTATGCTCCCACGAAAGTTCCCATCAACTTTGGCTCTGTAAATGCAGAAACACTAATTTATGTATTCCCTTATCACAGTGGTTGGATTATTTTCCTGTGAGCTACTCAGTGCTTCCTGGGGTCTTTTTATGTGCTTACAGGTATAAGCAGGGCTGCAAGATCTAGCTCTAGGTAATTGTATTATCCCAGCTTTAAACAGACAGGTTAATATTACTCAGGAGAATGTTTCATGCAAACAGATAAAATCCTACAGGATTTGACTGGGTCTCTGTTAGCAGTCCAAATAAGGATAAAGGATATATTCTTAAGTCATACAACTGTGTGAACAATTGTAATCGATTGGAGCTATTGTTGAGCTCACTTGGATCCCTAGTCACACAGATATTTTTGGAAACGATTACACAGCTGAAGTAGCAAAGAAAGCATTAAGAAGGATTATGCTGATATACTAGTTTCACTGTCTAGAGGTGAAACCACATCTTTTATCTACTCAAAAGCAATAAAAAATGCTCTTTTAGGGAAAAAAAAAGTGATCAATATAGAAAAGCTTTCCTTCTACAATATGTTTAGATGTAACCCAGAAATTTGGCATGAAAAAATTCATTAGAAAGTCTCATGACTAATTCATCAGCAAAAAAGACAAAATATTTATTTTAGAAGGTTGGCCAATCGTTCACTCAGTTTTAAAATGTAGACTATTTCCTATTTGCTTATGCTTTTCCATTATCCCTTTTGAAACTCTTTGCTTGAAGGCTGCTGTTCATTCTGCTGTTTGCTCAGTCCAGCAGCCTGCTGTACATGATGCTTCTACTAAGCCTTCTGTTTACTACTGACTTTGGTCAGTAGTACCAAAGTGTTGTGCTGGTAGAAAGCAGGTTTGGCAGAGCTTTTGCAATGGGTGCAAAGATTTGAAAATGCCGCATTTTGGAAGATAAAGCCCACATCAAATAAATTCAAAATGTCACTCTGATGGATTAAGAAACTCTTACTATCTACAGCTTAAATGACCTAATAAGAAAGAATTTGATTTCTGTTTATAGCCTTGTTATAGCTGGATATTACTTGAGCTGTCATTGTTATCAGTGGTCATGTTACTAATTAAGGCTATTTGCAGACAACACCCAGCAGCTCCAAAGAGTAGTTTGTGGCCAGCAGAGCTGCCCAGGGAGCGAGGGGCAGGCTGGTGGCCCTGCTGCCAGCTCTGCTGGTGCCGTGACTGATGGCACAGGACTGTGAGGTGGTGGTTGGGTGTGCCTCTGGAGGCATGGGATACCTTTGATTTCACCTGAGGTCTGTGCGCTGAATGGCACGTTCACACTGTTAGCCTTGCTCTGTGGAGGAGCACTGTGCAGGAGAGTCACAACCTTGAGGATAAAGGTAGCACCAGGTTGCTATTGCAACAGGATATTTAGCAATACATTAATAATTATATAACTGAAGAAGGTCTCCTGGATCTCTGTGTCCCACTGTGTGTTGTTGCAGTCAGCAGTAGTTAACCAAATCCCTTTATAAACTTTTCAATCTCCACCTCTGCCTGGCTTTGGATTTCTGTCTGCAGTTCTCCATTTAAAGAAGCTGCTACAGTACCTTATTTTCAGATGTATGGGAAATTTGGCTCTAATATCTGCCCCAGACAGTCCAGAATTGTTTCCAATACTTAATACTACCAGTTGTTAAGATATGAAAGTAGCAGTTTCTCTATGTGAGAAGAGGCATCAAAAGAGAAGAGAATAATAAAGGACATGGGTGTACCTGTTTTCTTTTGAGAAGAAAAATGCTGATACCTCTACTGTGATTGATAGCAATACATAATACATATATAACTGTGGTTCCAAAAGCTGTTGCTAGCCATGACAACCTTGCCTGGACTGATGAATGTTCAATTTCTGCAGAGATACCATAATAACATATTAGAAGCATCCTTTAAAATAATAATGACTTACTCCATTTGAATGATCTGAAAGCCTTAAAGAGGGAACAAATGTGTAGTGAAAACACTACAATACTTCTGTGCTTTATAGTCATAAATATTTTTTAAAGATCTCAACTAGTTGCTTGGCTGACAATTCAATTATTCAACCTTGTGCTGGAGAACATCATAACAAAATCTGTCTCTGTAGTGACACTGTAGTAAATCTGAAATAAAAGATGTCTTTGGAATGAACAAAGAATCTACTTGTTAATTTTATTTATGTGATATCAAAGGAGAAAACAACCAATTCACCTACTCATGTGATATCTCTCACTCAGCAGCTCAGCACACAAAAAAGTAGGAATTTTGTCCTTCCATATTAAGAACCGCCTTTTTTTCTGACTGCACAATAGTCCTTTGCCTAAGATTTGTGCTAGATAAATGCTGGGAAATTATCCCTTGAAAGATCAGGACCCCCAGGAAGGATCTGCATGAAGCTGCTGAAGACAGATTCCTGTGGTGCTTTAGGGTCCTGAGCTGATTCCTGCCCAGCCCCAGCGGGAGCCACATGGCTGCGGCACCCTGACTGTGGTCAGTAAAATGTCAGTCCTGCCTGGGTTTCCTTCTACAGACAAATATTCATGCCGTCTCAACACACAGGGCAATGAACCACTGACAGAACAACTGCTTTTTAGTTTTTTCCTACAGTTACCAGATTCAGGAGGAGAACTGGTCATTATCACCATGTAGGATGGGATACGACCTGGTAGTGAGGACCAAACCCCAGGAGATTTGGCGGGAGGCAATCCAGGTGTCCTGATCAGATTTTATTTTGCAGCAGGCTCTGAGCTGTTGACCCTGAGGATGTGACTGCCACAGAAGCAGGTGTGGCCCAGCCTGGAGGAGAGGTTAGGGTATGGACAGCCTTAGGTCATTGTACACAGGTGTGTGCAAGGCAGGCAGTGCGGGTTTGATGGAGGGTGGGAATTCTTGTGACCACACTTAACCTGGTAGATCAAAGCCTGCCCAGGGCACATGTATCAGACCTCATGTTTATGGAGTCTTGTACATCATAATAACAGGTCTCAGGCCCTTTACAGTCCAGCCCTGATACCTGTTCACTCTCCAGTAATTGTATGTGCACCAGAAACAAAACTGAATCAAATACCTTGAAAGACCTTCTGGGTGGCTGAGACCCGTTCCTGTAACATACAGCTGTCATGCTGGGACCTCTAATAGTTTAAAAGTGGCTACGGCTCTTCCATCAGGAAATAATGCACAAACTTTACTGAGGGCCATCCCTTGATCTGACTGTTGACAGTCCACCTCTAGTTCTCCAGGTTCTGGGGAGAAAATAAATCAATACATTCATTTTGAAATGTTTACCCTCTTGTACTTTTGACTGTAAGGCTGGGAGGAATATCTGCACAGACCAGGATTAAATATAGTAGTTGAAATACAATAAATTCTTAAAAAATCCAAACCCTGGCCTTAAGCTCATAGATAGGAAGGACTTCCTCTTCTTCCTGCATTTCTATCTATGTGAAAAAAAAAAAAAAAAGTTAAAAATTGCTACTTTGTAGACACAGGACTTTTAAGGCAAAGGCCATAATACATTGTAGAGAAAATAAAATTTTCAGAAGTGACTGTACCGTTGGTCAGAGCTCAGGCTGATGCTTAAAGACCAAAAGGGGAAGAAGTCACCCAGTGTGGACAGGTGTGCAAAGGAAAGCCAGAAGAGAGCAGTTATAGTTAGGTGGCTGGTGGGTGACTGCAAGGAACACAGGACGCATCTGAAACTTGATGTCCTTTGTAGGCTGCTTGTAGAAGAGCTTGATTTGCAAAAGGCAGCACTCTGCACTTCCCAGGGGGGATAGATATGGGGATATGGGGAGATTTGCAAGGTAGGATATACAACATGAAAGGGTCTTTGGAAAACTCAGCCAAATATAGAAATAAAGGGGATCTTTCCAGAAAGTTCTGTGTTTTAACTTTGTATGCAAATGCTCAGACCTCACATTTAATGTATACAGCACATAAAGTTGTTCTTTCTTTCTGGGTGTCAGTCATGGGTCAGGATTGCAGAAAGTGATAGTCCTGACACATTACAGGGGTGAAAATTCATGAGTTTAGCTGCTACTGGCATGAAAATATGGCAAAGTTTCTTGAGCTCTTGCTTTACTTCAGGTTCTCTAGTATTACTGTTTCACTCATGTCACTCTCTGAAAAAGGATTTTGTTATTTTTATGGATATAACTGTCATAGAAAGCATTGTGCTGGCAAAGATTACAATGTGGATAAGACAGAAGAAAGGAGTAAAAGCTGTGTTTCCAAATGCAATAGTTCAGTTAAGTGAAACACGTGTTCAGGGGCTACTTTATTTGTCCTGGTGATTTATATTTCTTGTATGCATAGCAACAGACAATACAAAAGTAAGTCTAGAATTGCACTCTCACTTATAGAATGAAAGATGGACTTTAATATTCTACCATATCAGCAATAAATGGAGAAGCCAAAAAGTGTGTTTATATTGATTCCTTTGCGAGAGCTGGTGAGATTGCTCCTGGCAATTAACTTTACGCACAATATTGACTCAACTTTTGCCAGCAGAGCTGGAGGATGGAGCCCATAATAAAGGCTGAGGAGGAGGAGGGCAGTATGCAGAAAATCTTGAATGAGTCAAACACATCTCAACAGATGACGTTTTGATGAGCACGTATGTCTCAGTTCACCTTTGTAAGTGCAAGTGAACTTTGTAAGCACAGCAAGCTGAGGTGAGGCGAAGGCAGCCAGAGGGAGAATGAGAACCACTTGATGCTGCTGCTGTCCTGACCTTGTTCTGGGGACATTTTCATGCCCAGCACCAGTATCTTGTGTGCCAGTGGTGCAGGGAAAAGATTCACTGTAGTCACTTCAGCAAAAGTATGTAGGTACCAAAGGCCTTGTTATTACTTTTTGTAAAAAATTTTTTTTAAACTTTTTTTTTTTGGTGAGAAATAGAAGAGCCTGCCTTTAATCAGTGCTGTACAACAGTGCCCTCCTGTGCAGGACAGCAGGTCATGTCTGGACAAGCAACAGGAAGTAGGGGTTGCAGACCTGGGAGTCTCTGGGCTGTGTTTCTGTTGGCCCTCTGCACTTGCAAGTCCCTTTGAGTGATGGTTAATGTAAATGACACGTACAGGAAGATGAATTGCAAAGAATAAAAGATTAGCATGTTAGCTGAAAAGAGAGTTTGGTGGTGCATGTGGAAACATTCTGGGTTTCTCACTTAGCTTCCTTGCTCTGCAAATGCAAATTATTCTTATTATATCCTTTGCTCCACCACAGAAAGGTTAGTGTAATAGGTTTTTTCCCTTCAACTGATTGCTCTTTATTATAGCAAAAAAGTTGGAGATTGCTTAGAAGAAAATCCAGCTCTGTTAATTCTTTCCTTGGATGTATTAGTACATTCTTTATTTAGGCTTTTGTTAGAAACACAGCCTTATTATTGTAGATATTACTACACCCTCTTGCTATTCCTGTTTTATTGAGCTCTGTGACATTATCTTTGTTTTGACTGTGGTTGTCATTATGTATCAATTCAAACGGTTCCTCAAGGAATATCATGCTCAGGTTGTTTCCTCTCATCACAGTGGGCAGCTGCTTTTCTGTTCTGTTTTCTGTTAAGGTGCCATTTCTTTCAGTCACAAGGGTGTATTTTTGCTGGTGTAGATAATGAGTGCAAGATTAACTCATAAGGCAGGCACTGGCTGGGAAGCTTAGCATTAGCTCATGAAATAGGAAACTGAACACTGTAACTGCCTATCCTGTAAAAACTGAAATTAAATGAACGTCCATTGTTATGAATTGAAAGGACCGTGAATTGTCTTGAGAAGCAAGCATTCACATTTTAATAAGTGTATCATTTATGTAATAAATATATCATCATCTGTACACATATGAATGATCTTTCTCATTTTATATCTGTATCTCTCTCAAAATGAATATATCAGAACCTTTTCAAGTTTTACTGACAATTTTGAGGTCTTGGCACTTGTTACTTCTCAGTGTTCCTCAAAAGAAGCAGATGATTTTCAGGAAACAAAACAAACTCAGCAGTCTTGTGCCTAGTTTCTGAAAAATTCCACCACTGTATTGGGAGCTGAGCATCTGATAATCTTGAAAGGGAGTAAATTAATTGTTCTTAAATAAATGATTTTATGAATAAGGATAGTATATTTAGTTATATGAACAGAGATAAAATTGCTATCACTATTATTCCTCTAAAGAGTCTGGTTTTGCAGTTCTGAGAGACTGGACAAAGGCAGGTCTGTTTTAGCATCAGATCTGGTGCTGGTTTTTATCTGATTCTTTCCCCAAAGAGAAAAAAAAAGGCAAAAGGAGTTTTAATTTCTCCTGACTAACTGAAACTAACTGGGTGCTCGCTCAGAGACACAAGTGAATATGCTCTTAGAGGAACACCAAAATAGGATATGGATGCTAAGGAAAAGTTTACCCCACCTCCTGAGACTGTGGCAGATATGTCATGAGGAAGGGGAGCTGAGGCCATGGTCACTCTGCTCTGCTGACAGGTGTCTTACCACCACCACTGGAATAACCGATGTCCATGTTCCAGGTAAACCCAAGTCAGAGTCTGTCTACCCCTACTGTGCTAGGCTGCAGACTATAATGCTACAGTCATTGATTCCCATTAACACACTTGTCTGCTGGGAGAGACCACCAATGTATCTCAAAGAGACTGAACCACAGCTGCATATAGTAGCTTCAGTGGTTCAGTTTTCAGCTGCCACAGCATGTCTGTGATGGTGTCTACCACAGCATGGGCAGAGACCCTCCTCGGTGGGGCCCATGGGCCATGCAACCACTTCAGTTCCCGTCATAGTGGAGATGAGTGCTAAGTGCTCCAACAATACCAAGTGCCACACAAATCAAAGTGGAAAAGACTGGTTTTATTAAGAGATGTGGCTGGCAATTGAGTAACTCCTGCTTCCAAAACAGAATATGAACTCTACATTGAAAGAATTGTTGGATAATGTATATAGATGGTGCTTGTAGCTTGGTTAAAACACCAACAACCCATGTACCATGGTCCAAGTGAAAGCAGATGTAGTTAACATTGTATTTTTCTGAATTTTGGTTGGCTCTTTCTACCTTATGTATTTGTAAGTGTCATTCGAAGTCATGCTGACCTGTTTTCTTGCGGCTTAAATGGTTATATAAGACAGATGCCAAGCCTGTAGGGTAATTACAGTACTAATTGCTACTTTTGACATATATTTCTAGTGATGAGGGTTGCTTCCAACCTTTGGTGTTGTTTTGCAAGGACTCTGAGCTGATACTTTCTTTTCCATATTATTTTTCAATGCTGATGTTTGCTTGTTCTGTACTTTTAGATGTAGGAATACAATAATAGACAGAAGAGCAAATTCAGCCACAGTTTTTATAAATAATAGGAGGCATAAAGTAAACCAAACAACAGATTTTTTTTTCTGTGAGGAAAAGATATTTCTGTGGGGTTTTTCAGTAGTTTTGCTATGCAATACCCTTATTTAATTTATGGTTCTTGTACCCTTAAAAACAGGACAAGAATCACCTGAAGGTAAAAGTTGAGAATCATAACTAAATGTAATCATGTTCCTTTTGCCAGTTTCTGACAGCAGCCTACTTGTCAGTAGTCTTTTCCTTTCTAACTTATTTTTGCACTCCTTATTATGAAGAACAGAGTTTGCAGGCAAGTATGAAATATGTGTATCTCTTGCTATTCAGTTAAACAGAAATAATGAGATAATAGAAGCAAATACTGTAAAAGATGCTAACAAATGTAATAAAGTTATAACAAATGCTGAAGTTCAGGGACCTGTTACTCTGTGGAAGTAGGAAAAGTATTGGGAAATCAAGGGGCCAAGGCAGACGGGGAACATGTGGTGGATGCAAGGCTGGTTGTTTCTTTTAATTTTTCCTTTTTAAAATGGACCTGAGTCATCTTACTGCTTTGAGCAGCATTGATCCTTACAGCGTTTGTTCTTCTGTAGGACTTTATAGGCAGGTGAATAAGGAGTGACAGATGCAGCACAGTTTCTAGTGGAGCTGGGTAGAAAAGCAACAGATTGTCCAGTGCTTGTTTTGATTTTGTGAATGAGCAGTGGTTTGGTTTTTTTAAGGCCTAACTTATTTCCTAATGAGTTTCATGCAATAATATTTCACATATTTCATGTTGCTGAACTTTCTATCCCCCTGGCCACTCTCTGTAATGAGGGCTGTAAATGAAGAGGTGTGAGTTAGTCTACTGAAATGGTGAAATTTCTCCATAAATATGTCAGGCCTATTTGACATTCTTTTGTCATGTGTCTTGGTATTGAGGCTCCCAGAAAAGACTTCCCTTTCCTCTCTTTGACCCTATATGGGTTGTATGTGCATCTCAGGGCTGGTGTCCTTTGTTCCCAAGAAATGTTGTCAGGGTATGTAGGGATGCAACAAGGAAGGCCAAGGCCCTCTTGGAATTAATTCTGGCAAAGGAAGTTAAAGATAACAAGAAGGGCTTCTTCAAATACATCAATGGGAAAAAAAAGACTAGGGAAAATGTGGGCCCACTGCTGAATGAGGTGGGAGCCCTGGTGACAGAGGAGGCAGAGAAAGAGGAGCTACCGATATGCCTTCTTTGCTTCAGCCTTCACTGCTAGGACCAGCCTTCAGGAATCCCTGACCCTGGAATTAAGAGAGGAAGCTCAGAGGGAGACTCCACTAGTCGATGAGGATTGGGTTAGAAATCACTTGGGTAAACTGAACACGGACAGATTGATGGGCCCTGATGGGCTGTACCCATGAGTACTGAGAAATCTGGCTGATATTGTTGCTCCACCACTCTCCATCATTTTTGAAAGATCATTGAGAATGGGAGAGCTTCCTGAGGACCGGAGGAAAGCCAGTGTCACTCCAGTCTTCAAAAACAGCAAGATGGAAGACTCTGGAAATTACAGGCCAGTCAGCCTCACCCTCACCCCTGGAAAGGTGATGGAGCAGCTAATTCTAGAGATCATCTCTAAGCACATGGAAGAAAAGATGGTTATCAACAGTAGCCAACATGGTTTTACTAAAGGGAAATCATGTCTGACTAATCTGAGAGCCTTCTATGACTGTGTGACTGAATGGATAGATGCAGGGAGAGCAGTGGATGTTGTCTATCTTGACTTCAGCAAGGGTTTTGACACTGTCTCCCATAACATCCTCGTGGAAAAGCTCAGGAAGTGTGGGTTAGAAGAGCGGACAGTGGGGTGGATTGAGTACTGGCCAAACAACAGAGCTCAAAGAGTTGTGATCAGTCGTGCAGAGTCCAGCTGGCAACCTGTAACTAGTGGTGTTCCCCAGGGGTCACTTCTGGGTCCAGTCTTATTCAACGTCTTCATCAATGACCTGGATAAAGGAACAGAGTGTACCCTCAGCAAGTTTTCTGATGATACTAAACTGGGTGGAGTGACTGATACACTGAAAGTCTGTGCTGCCATCCAGCAAGGTATTGACAGACTGGAGAGCTGGGTGAAGGGGAACCAAATGAAGTTCAACAAGGGCAAGTGTAGAATCCTACACCTGGGGAAGAATAACGCCACAAACCACTACAAGTTAGAGGTAGACCTACTGAAAAGAAGCTCCATGGAGAAGGACCTTAGAGTCCTGGTGGACAGTAAGTTATGCTTGGGACAGCCATGTGCCCTTGTGGCCAGGAAGGCCAATAGTATCCTGCGATGCATAAAGAAGAGTGTCTCCAGCAGGTCGAGGGAGGTTCTCCTCCCCCTCTACTCTGCCCTAGTGAGACCACATCTGGAGTGTTGTGTCCAGTTCTGGTCTCCCCAGTTCAAGAGAGACAGAGAAATACTAGAGGGAATCCATCAGAGAGCTACAAAGATGTTTAGGGGACTGGAACATCTCTCTGATGAAGAAAGGCTGATACCCCTGGGACTGTTTAGCCTGGGAAAGAGAAGACTGAGAAGGGATCTTATTAATGTTTACAAATATCTGAAGGGTGAGGGTCAAGTAGAAGGGGCCAGTCTCTTTTCAGTTGTGCTCTGTGATAGGATGAGAGGCAATGGTAGCAAAGTGAAACACAGGGAGTTCCACCTCAACATGAGGAAAAACTTCTTCACTGTGAGAGTGACAGAGCCTGGAAGAGGCTGCCCAGAGAGATTGTGGAGTCTCCCGCTCTGGAAACTTTCAAGACCCACCTGGATCTGTTTCTGTGTGGCCTGCCCTGGGTGACCCTGTTCTGGCAGGGAGTTGAAGTCAGTGATCTCCAGAGGTCCCTTCCAACCTCTAGCATTCTATGATTCTACGATTCCTCTCCTAGACACTATATGGGGTGTATGTGCAGCTTAGAGCTGGTGTCCCTTGTTCCCAACCAGATACAGCTTGGCAGCATGATTTCTGATCATCTGAGTGGCTTTGTATGGGATATGAAGAGTAAGAAAGAAGTCAGTTTTATGAGGGTAAGATCAGAAGTTATGCAGAAGAACCCCCTAAGTCAACTTTCTAGGAGGGTTATTTCTCACTGCTACGCACATATGGTACCTGAATCACCAAATACACTCCCCAGCACGGGGCCCATGCCATACATCATTATCTCCACTGTACTGGAAGGCTATCTTTAAAGGCCTCCATGCCACTGTACCTCTAACTATGCTGCTTTTCTCTGTCATAAAGATAAGTAGGAGCCACAGTGATATCCCACCTCTAGATGGCATGATGATACTATAAAATGTTCAAGATATTTTTTATATATTGAGCAATCATGACACCATTGTCATGGTAAGAACACCTCCAAAGACCAACACCTAGGCCCCATATTGGACGATACTGATTCCTAGCATGCCTGGAGTGATCATGATACTAATACTGGAACAAGGAATTTAAAAGCCAAAATAAAATTACTGGACATGTACAGTAGCCACATTTTCAAATATTACTAACTTACTAATTTTTCAAATACTAAGAGGGCATAGCTCACAGTTTATGAGAGTTTCTGTTCACGATTCAGTTCTTGTAGCAGTCATGTTTGGGTTGTAAGGATGCAAAATAAGGCTGCTGTTGCTGAACTTCTATTAATATTTCCATTCTCTAAACCTATTTGCATTTGAAGGGAAATAAAATGCAATAATGTCTGCACATACTGGTCATATAGATTCTAGCACATCTGCAAATAAAATATTCAGAAGCTCACAGAAAATTGTTTACCCTTCACTAAGCATATGAAACTCAGCAACTTCAATGGGAGCTGTGCACATGTGTTTGACTGCATTCCTAAATTTTGCCTCTAGGCATGGAAGAAGTCCAAATGATAATTTCCAAGGGAAAATTAAACCTGGGTTTGAGTGGGTTTTAGTGTATGGACTTATTTTCTTGTCAGTGCCTTTTCTGTGCTCTTCGGTTCATAGACGTCAAAGAATGGCCCAAATGCCAAATCCCAAGAAGTCTTGACTTTTCGGCCATCAATGAAATGAGTCCATAACGCAATAAGAATTTACAGTGGCTCAGGAGATCCCCTGTGGTTCTTTGCTCTGAAAAACAACAAAAATGGGACGTAGATAGGTAGACATAGTACATTATTTGACAGATCAAACCCTGTGCTGGTGAGTAATTGCTTATGGAAGCAGCTGAAGAAACAAGAAGTACTTATTTGCTGCACAAGAACGAATAGTTCCAAAAATAAGTTTCTGCTCTGCAGTCTCCTGTGACACTAGACTGCCACACTGGGTCCTGTTATGTTTTGCAGCAGCAACTCTTTGTCTGTTCCAGCATTGAAACTGGCACTTTTAAACCAGACCTACCAGGCTGGAGATGACATACTGGGTTTTGCAGACCCCTCAGTTTCTGTGTCTAGGAGCAATTGCTCCTTGCACCCTGTGATGACTGAAGAAGAAGAAGGAAGGCAGTACACTGTGGTGTATTGGTTCTGAAAATGAGCTTGTAACTTCACCCTGCAGTAGTTAAATATCCCAGACTACTTTGGTAGGAAAGGTGATGGCCCCAGTGGCCTGTGCACCACAGTTTGCATAATTCCCTTATTCCATTACCCAGTAAGGAAATACTGAAGTTCAAATCAAACTTGGGAAAGTTGGGAAATACTAGATTAAAGGGTTTGTTTTCAAAATAAATTCAACTGCTTTGGGTTTATGCAGCATGTTGCTGCCTTGAACTACATGCTTCTTTCTCCCACGGGAGCCCTTATTCATTCCATGTACAGATAAGTATTGAATATTTCTTTTTTGCTTTCTTTCCAATAGTGTTAGGCTTTTAATACCTAACCAATTACACTAAAACAAAAAAATCCACAAACCTGAAAACACAGAAATTTACTTGTACAATACTCTAGGGACTTATTCCTAACATCTGCCAATGTAAATGCATTCTCATTTGTCCTCTAGCCATTGTAAAATCCATTAATATTCTGAGTGCCTTGGTGATAGCAGACCCTCACAAGGCAGAACTGTGTGATGCAGCTCCCAGTCATTTGCTCAACTAACACTTATGTGATGGATTTCAGATGACTGGCCCTCAGGATAGGCCCATATGTTGTGGTATGACAGACTTTCTGTTTTTCCAGACTGGTTGGGAAAAACAGTATAGAAGAGGAATGAAAAAATCCAGAACTGTCTCTGGTTTAGGCTTTGAGGAGTGTCCTGTGCTGTGTGTCCAGCTCTGCCCCCTCCTCCCAACACCATCCTTCCTCCAACCTATCTGCTGACTTTCCACCTGACCTCCAGTCCCCTAGATCCGGACCTTTGCTATTTTATTTGCTCTACCTCAAAAACCAGTCATCTCTTCCACTCTGTTAATAAACTGCCCCCAGCTACTTTCTCTGTTCTTCCCTATTCCCACACAGATTTCTTCATGCCCTGCAGTCTTGATTACCTCTTCTCTGAAGTGCATGCAAGATGTTTCAAGTACCACAGAGAGCAACACATAACTCAACACCCTGAGTCCTCAGTGCTTCCTTCCCCAGAAGGATCCCTACTGAGATTGTCTCTACTCTTTACCCAGGGCCTTCATAATTTTACGGCAAATAAGATTTACCCTGAAGCCTTGTCGTTTTGGTTAAGCTTTGATTTCTCATAGGAACAGTGTAATTTCTAGCAGCTTAGTGTCCCCTCTCATGCTAATTTTCAAACACTTCATTCACAGCTTAAGGGCATTGACAACAAAACAGCTGAGAATAATGTATGGCCCAAGCATTATATTTCTTCTTTACGCTTATGGCACTCTTATGGTCAGATCTATGAAGTTGAAGGTTTTATTGCCTTATCATGCTTGTGTGAGTCTTCCCAGCAGCAGCTGACAGCGCAAGAGCTCTTTGGCTGCTCCGCTGGTAACTGAAAGCTATTGGAGCAGTTTGACCATCTGAAGCCAATTGCACTTACCCCACCTGCAATGCCTTTGTTATGGGAAAGTGGAAAAAAAGTGATCTGAAACGTTAATTCAAGACAGGTGTCTGGGATAGAAACCCTCCTACTCAATGACTAAATTAATATTATAAGCAACTGAATCCAGAGCCTGATAAAACACCTTAACTATAGGCATTGCTCCCTGCTGACTTTATACTATCTTAGTTTATATTTTGCATCCCTAAATCCTCCTGAAACTTCACTGGATATATTCTTCAGTGCTTGGTGCTTATAACTACCGTGTAGCGCTGCTGCGAGTTGTGAAAAGCTGCTCAGCTGAGCTGCAATGGCTGATGAGATTTCTATAGTGCTCTGTGTGAAGGTGTGTGTGTGGGTGTGAATAAAGACTTTGTTGCAATTTGAAAGCACTTTAGGTGTCTGATCCTGGACAAAGCAAAAGGTATGAATGTAAGACATTATCAGAAACTGTTGCATGTCTCTGTTATTAACAGTTATTTTTTAAAAATTGCATACACTGCAATGTGAATTTCAAAAATTGCTAATGTGTTTCCATTATTTTTATTACAATGAAATCTCCAAAGCTACAAAACCATGAAGAATAATAACAAAACTCTCCAGTAAAAGATGTCAAAATTCAGGTTTTGTAATAACACCTAAGAAATGGTGAATCATTCAACTGACAAAGTAATGCATCTTGCTCTGCTTATGCTGGGAATGTGAAAAATTACAAAAGCAGCCAAAGCAATAACAATACAGTGTTTCTTACTGTGAATAACATAGATTGAAGTAGTGATTTTCTTGTTCAGGAAGTCAAACTTGTCAATAGTAATATATTGGTCTGTGTGGTACTCTGAGTGGATTCAGCACCAATAATAGGGAGGGCAGAAAAATGTGTGGAAGAATTTAACCATTGTTTCCTTCTCTCTTATTCATGTGGGAATATAATGGGATTCCCTTTACATACCTAAGAATGTGAGTGTTGATTTATCTTTCTAGAGTAACTACAAACTGATACCTAAACAACATTACTGTACATATTTTTGTCTGATTTATATTTAAAAAGTCTTCTTTTTTTCAAAAAGTCTCAAAAGTTTTGATAGCTTTCATACTTAATAAGAAAGGTTTGCAAGTACTATTGTCTTCCGAATGCATGAATTTGTACACCTTCTGGTGGAGAGGCTTCATGCACCAGAGCTGGTGATGTATTTCCATCTGCTGATCAGATTAGAAGTTGGGAATTTCTTAGACATTTCTTCATTATCCAGTGTCTCAGAGCATTATAAGGTCCCAGTTTTGTGATATTTTATTCCATTGTACTACATTTTCTATGGCATGAGGAAAAAATACAGTCTCTGGAATGGATTCTAAACTCCATTCAGAATAATTAGTTAAAATAAATTATTGGCTTCATCATGGATTTTCACTAGTGTAAATTAAGCCCAATTCTGGCTATGTTTCTTTTGAGCAGTGTGGCAGATGTAGCTGCTCTGACAAAAACCTAACCTGATAAAGATCACCTCAGTGCCTCATGGTCCAGGCCCTTAGTCTGCCTTTGTTGTGTGCTTGCCTCCAAGTAATTAGAATTACCACAGTTCAGACTCAACTAGGGTATGAATGAAGCCCTGCTAGAGAGACAATTTTGAGTCAGTTCCTTCAGAGCAAGTGGATTTTTGCAGTTACAGACCCCTCCCCTTGGAATGGGACACTATCCAATGATACTTCTGCAGACTGAGTCCCCACCACCCCTTTGGTTTCTTCTGGATATATCCTGGAGTGAGCTCTTGCTCCCTTTGGGTGAGAGACCCCCTTTGAGTACCCTTGTGTGGCAGTTTTTCCCTTTTATGAGTGTGTGCAAATTTCAATTCATCTTTCTAGAAAGAATATTCCTCAAAGCTTAGTTGTGTATTGCCAGTTTATATCCAAACTTGTAATTTAATTTTTTTGGAAGGAGTGCTGGGCAATTTAGGTTGTAATAAATTCACATTTTGGGTAGCTACTGCTGTCTGTTTTGAGGGTGCCTCCGCAACATGTAGAAGTTGCTAGAGTCTGAAAATAATGATATCTCTCTGTGCTGAGGCTGTACTTCTGTGATGATCTCGCTGTAATTTTCTTTAGTTGAGGGACATCTGTTATCTCCACAGTGCATTAGTAATTCTTGTAGCAATGTTTAAATCAGGGAGTTTGAGTGATGAATGTTGCTTTGAGTGCATCTACCACCTTCTTAATTCCTAAAAAAAATCCTGTGTCATCCGTATTTCATAGAAGCATAGAATCATTCTGGTTGGAAAAGACCTTCAAGATCAAGTCCAGCCTTTAACCCAGCACTGCCAGGTCACCACTAAACCATGTTACTCAGTACCATGTCTGAATATCTTTTAAATACCTCCAGGGATAAGAACTCCCTGCTTCCCTGGGCAACCCTGTTCCAGTGGTATTTGTTATTTATTTGCTGCTAAAGTCTTTGGTATAGCAAACATAAAAGTCTTTATTTTATTCAAATTTTCTTCTCACATTACTTCTTTTCATTAAAAAGGATTTTAAAAAAAGTAAGCATGTTCTTTTTTTTCACTAGTTTCTGCACTAAGTCCTTAAGGCATCTATTTCATCCCATTTGGACACCATCACCTTGTCCTGATCTTTCAAACAAACCTGTTCCAAAATCATAATCTTAGTGCTGTCTCATCCTCTCCTTCAACTAGAAATGGCTGAACAGACTGGGGGCTTGTTAATTTCAATTTGGATTTTATGTTTTATCTTAATTTTTCCCCACTGTAGGTCAAGGCATTAACTGGACATTCAACAATGTCATCTCACAAAATGTCATAAAATTTACTGCATCCAGTAGGAGTTATGAGATGTGTTTGCATTCTGCCTGTGCAGATTTCTCCAGGCCTCACAATCTTTCTCCAAATTGACTCCTATTCCACAGAACAGCCTGGTAATGTCACCCATGCCCTTTTTTGCCACTTATTCCACATAGGGGTTGAGGAAATTATTTAACCTACCTTGGGTTCAGTGCCCTCTGTCAACATACTACTCATATGGATACCATGTTCACTAAGAAAAGCACCACTCTTGCTATTTATTATTCGTGCTTAATTAAAAAATGATCTGATATACTCAGTAATAACCTGAGGGCTCTGTTTTTTTTCATGAAGGATAAGCAAAAGTGTTAAAAACTGAAATTAAGGAAAAATAAAAAAAAATGTGCAGCTTCAGATACAGCTTTTGAGTTTATTTCTATGCTAACAAAACTGCACTACTTTTGCCCCTGTAGTGTTGATTGTTGTCTAGGACTTTAAATTTCTGTCATTAGGAAAATGCAGGAGGCAACATACTTGTGCATTTATGAGAAATATAAAAAGAAGGGATCCAACTGTGAGTGTATCTCCCACTGAGCCAAAATTTACTGTGTTCTTCTGTCTTTTAGAATTAGTCTTTTTGCAACATCAAGGAAAAGTGGCAAAGGAATGAAAGTATCTATATTTAATACAGTCTTCACTGAAATCCGAAGAACAAAACCTGTTCTTGCTGAAATTAATGCAGGACAGATAAATAATGCCCACAGAGCAATTAACACAAACAGAACAGCTTGCAATTTAGCTACTGTGTGGCACACTTAGTGTCAGTGTTAATTAGTTGGGACAAAACTGCCTCTTTGTCGCAGAATAGTAGACCTTAAAGTTCTCATATTTCTAAAATTCTGTCCTTGCCTGTTAATTACAGCATCCTCTATGTCAGCATGCCCGTGGATGGCAGGACAGTATGACTTCAAATAATGTACTGAAGATTGGAGAGCTGCAAATTATAGAACATCACTTGGATGAAAAGTGAATAAAAGCAAGTGCAAGTGAAGAGAAATCTGAGGCTCTCATGAATTTTAGATTGGAGAAAAAATTTCATGCTATTACATTGGACATTTTGCTGGATCTAGCTGGACCTTTGGTTCTCAGAGAGCCTGGAATTTCCTGCAGTGAATACACACAGAGTTATACTGTGTGATTGGTTTTACGTTTATTGAAAAGACTTGTCAACAGGAAATAACGTATTTCATGCTGTTTGTCAAGGAGAAGTAAGAGGTTACAAGATTTTTTCCTAAAAGAGAACTGATACAGGGACTAACATCAGTTCAGGAGGGACGATTATTAAAATATGTGGAGAGTTGTCTCAATGTGAGTTCTTGCTGCTTGATTAAAAATGATTGAAGAAATTACTTGTGATTGAAGTAATCCCCTGGGATTTTATGTAATATATTTCTGCAATTCTTGTGCTATTCCCTTCCTCCCCACTTAAAACTAGAAGGCTTTCCTTATACCTAGGAAGCAAAGTCACATAGAAAATATGTGGTGAGAATAACATGATGCATGTGGTATAGAATGCAAAGAAATCTGAAACTGAGGGAGAAAAAGTAAAATTGACAATAGGTTCAACTAACTGTTACATTTTGGGGGTGGTTTGAGCAAGGTGATTTAACTTAACAATCCTGTGACCCAAAGTACTGCTTATTCTGGAATGTCCACAAAATAAGTAACCACACACTTAGGCTTTAGTAATTGCATATAGTTGCATGTTAAAAAAACAAAACAAAACAAAAACATACAAAGCAATTAGAGATAAAAAGTTGATGTATCATACAAAGAGTTTGTCATGCAATATACTCATCAACTCACCTTAACAAATATACCGACTTCTCGAGTCCTTTCTAAAATATATCAAAGTTAAAACTTGTCTTTATGTGCAGCACTGGGAACAGCACAGAAAAGGAGGAAGCTGCTGTGCCATTTTAAATGTTTCAAAAAAGGTAACTTCACATCTTGCTTAATATACTGAACACGTGCTCTAGTTTTGCGAAAGATTTACAGTGTAGTCTTGTAGTCTCTGATGTAACATTTGATTCCTTGCAAAGGTGGAATCATAAGCTTGTGTTAAATCCTGAAATGGCTAATCTTTGTGTGTTACTTCACCATTGTAGATTGCAAGAAATAAAATGGTTGGGTTATATATGGTAACTGTCACCTAGAAATATGATACAGTCATCTTTGCTAGCGATTGTAGGATGTATCAAGGTTATAAAGTTGATCAGATCACTGTAGATTTAGCCCTGTATTTGGTTGCAGGTCCTCCTCAAAACAGTTCTGATTTCTTCAGCTATATCTATTATTTCTAGCCATTTATTTACCAGGTAGTTTAAACACAGAGTTTCAGTTCATAAGCTTCTTGTGAACTGCTTTTCTGGCTATTTTCTTTTTTGTTAACCATAGGATCTATATGCTCACCTACAAAAACAGATCTGATTTTCTTTCTCCAATTAGACAGCTTATTTACTGTACAGTGAGCTCCAGTACATGAATAAGGATTCCATAAAGTTCTTCAAATACAATAAAATTTATCAATGTTATGGTCTGTTGTCATCCAAAACCTCTGAAACCATTAAGACACAGAGTGATGATGCCTCATGAATTAAATTTTGATCCTCATGTAAATAATACTACATCCGTTTGACTGTGCCAGCTGTTGCTAGGAAATGGTCTATCCTGGGCAGTATTGGCACCTTAGGTTCTACCTTTCTGACTTAATCCACAGTTCAAAGTTAGTTCCTCATTTGAAATCAATTCCAGTGGAGATTTCTACTTATGAAGCTGTAGGACTGCTACATTATGCAAATTTGTATCTACTTTTATGGCTTTGTTTTTTCAGCCTGTTTCTTATATTTCACATAGGTGACTTCCCGGTTGCATAAACGCCCTCCTAAAATAATTTGGTCACACTTCCATTATCTTTTCCCTAATATTTATGTGAAGCGACATTGTCTTTTCTGCAGCTGGGTGGCTTCCCTTTCTGTGCTTCCTTCTGCTTTAATTTTCTCTGCTGCATTCATGTTACCTTGCCCAATATCTCTCTTTCCAAAGCTGTACAGTTAAACAAACTACATTTCCCACGGTTGAAATCTATTGACAGGATCAAATTCATCATCCCAGAAAATCATATTTACTAACCTTATGTGTTCAGGTATTAGAGGAGAGTAGGATGACTACAGTCTGTCTAGGTTTTATACTGCTCCAATTGGTGCAGACTTAGTGTCTGTTCTGTCCCTAAAGCAGTAGCAAGCTTCTAGTGCTCATCTATTAATTTACAGCAGAAGCACTCAGAACCCTGAATTCCGTGTGGGGGAGGATTAAGCTGTTGCTGAAGAAGGGATAGAAGATGGTGGTGAAGTCTGTTAGGTGCTGTGATGTTCTTGCATCTGATAGAAGCTGCTGTTGTTGCATTTGGTGATTATTTTCTAACTAGACTTTCCCATAGTCTTTTCCATCAATGAGTGAGAAATGTGTGGGTTTGTTGTCACCAGCTGCAGCTTGGTCTGTATCACTCAGAGAAGTCCTCATACTTCCCTTGCTTTTTGGAAGTCTTCTGCTAGGAAAGTTGTGAACATCCCAAAATACAGGCAAGCAGAGTCAGAAAACCTTAATGGTAAGGGGGTGGGAGGAAAGTGCTGCAGAAGGAAAGGTGATGTCTGGTTTGGCTGAGCCGGGTTCTGTGGACAGCAAGAGTGTGTAACCTGGGAGCTCCTGCACCTAGAGGTGGCTACAGAGAAACACAAAGGACTCAGGAGAAAATATTCTTCAATAATACACGTACTTCTCTTTACATGCTTGGATTTTATCGAGTGATTTGCCTCCTAAAGAGCAAGGATTGTAAGCAACATGTAGGATTTAGGGAACTGTATGTTCAGAGCACTGATCTACCACACAGTTAGTATGTCAGGCCTTCCCCAGACAGCAAAAAAAGAGTAAGTTATTACAGACTACAGTTGTAAAAACTGCTGGAAAGCTTACACAATCTGCTTTTGCTATGAAGGTTAGGTAATCCCTATTTGTCTGGTGATTTCATAAAAGCCAGATTCACAGTTCATTCTGCAGCAAAACTTCCTGAGAGAGAGCAACTGACAATAATAAAATCCATATTATAAGATAAGATGCTAATACTATGTATTCATAGAATAATTAAGTTGGAAGGGATATCTGGAGGCCATGTAGTCCAAGCTCCTGCTCAATACAGGGCCACCCTTAAAGTTAGATCAGGCTGCTGGTGGACCTATACAACTGACTTTCAAATACCTCCAAGGATCGAGATTTACTAAAATTTCATTAGTAGGAGCTGCAAGAGTACATCTATGTGTTAGATGATGATAAGGGTTCTTTTTTCCACAAATATTTGCCTATAAATCAACTAATAAATGTTGTTTATTATATTTTGGTCCAAATTTCATGTCTGAATAAATATAAGTATAAAGAAAACTGAAACCGAATTACCCAGAAAAGTGAGTAACCCCCTACAGTTCAAACCTTATAGAGGCTGAAGACTGTTTTGCTGCTAGATGTATGACAGAGAATCAAACTCATAATAAAGGTCTAGGACAGGAAGGTAGACTCAATTTGAAGGTTGAGACCACAAAAACTCAGCACATCTATCAAACCACTCAGACCCAGGCAGTGACTAGTATTTGTAGCAAACATGCAAGAACCAAATCGTTGTGATTTGCTTTGCCAGGGTTTTCATGCACAGGCTGCTCAGAGGATAGTAGCAATGATATTACCTCAGAAACTATGATTGTAAGAATTATTGTCAATATTGCATCAAAAGCTTAAAGAACTGCAAGCGTGAAAGGAAATGATATAATGTTTAATTTCAAGCTGGATATGGATATAATGCTAGCAGTTGAGATATTACTTCTGAAAGAAAGTCCACAAAGAATAGCAGGTGAAGAGGTAAAATTCATGTTTCCTGAGGTGACCTAACCACATAAGAGAATATATGAATGAAATTTACTGTTGAATAAACTGGAACAGATGCATGTTTTAATACTGTCAGGAAATAAAAAGCCCATTATTAGTGTAAGAATATATAAAACCCTTGTTTTCATTTGAGTGTGTGTTCACTGAAAAGGGAGCTAAACAGGCTATGAGAAAAATTTTAAAACCTCTTTCTTGAATACAAACACTCTCAACAGAATATGGAAGAATACACAAGAAATGTGATAACTTTCTAATGTTATTAGAAATTTCACCCGAAGGTTAACGCAGAAAGAGCTTAGTAAGTTGCTTTCTCTGGAAACCATAGAGTCAGAGAGAGAAAAAAAAAAAAAAAAAAGATATGGTTCTCTCATTTATCTCTGTAAATAGCAAAATTCAATCCCTTTGTTTGAGAGTATACCTCAACTTGAATAAATAAATAAATAAACAAACCTGCATATATTCAGAAACTTTTCGTTAGAATCCAAAACTTTTTTTTCCCCCTGTACTGAAGAATCAGAATGCCTCTGACAGATTCCATTCGGACAATCAAATATATTTTAATGCACTGTCAATACTTGTTGGAGGGGATGCATTTTCTGCAGACACTGTTCTGCAGGTGTATGATACACCACAAGAAGCTGCCACACGTGCAGACAGTAGGCATTAAATTTCTGCTCCAAAAGAAACTGTGTAATTGTATACAAAGTGGAGACATCCCAAAAGGAGAAATGTAATCTAACTATCAGGATATTGTCTCTGGAAGTCTGTTTATACCAAGATTTCTTGTAATGTGTAGGAGGAGGTAGGATTTGGATCTGGCATTTTTATATCAACAGTGAACAAGACAGTCTGCCTGGTGTGCATAAGGGGGAAGTAACCTCCACATATTTGGGTTTTTTTTAATGAAGCCTGAGTTGTCTGGTGCTTTCTGAGAGTCTGATGGGTTCATTTCCATAGGACCAACAGGTGGGAGGGGTGGGAAAGGCAGATTCTGTATGATGGTAGGTATGGAGCACATGCTGTCAGCAGACAAGTGAGCACCCTGGAACTATGTTGTTCAAGCCCTAGCAAGGGAGCATACATGCTTTCATAATTAGCTGAGCATTCTAACTGGAGACAAAACACTGGATGAAGTACCTAAACTTCTTTTCTAGGTCTGAATCAGAATGTCACAAAATGTCCTCCAAATTGAACAAAGTTAGGTAGGCAGTAAGAGGTTAATTTGAGATAGATTAGACAAGGAGTAAGTATGTGTATTTCCTATCAGTGTTGCAGGTTCACAGGTTTTTCAGAATGTTCAAACCTAATTTAAGCTCAGGATGAAAACCTGCCACTTCTCTTATTTATAGAGCAGTCTTGTCAGCGCCAGGATTTGAGCTATTAGGAAATTCCTCTCTTGGCCTAAAAATTGTAGCAATGATCTGTGCCCACAGTTGTTCACAACGTTGAGGAACTGAGAGGAACTGAGGCTGAGAAGAACAAGACTGGTGAATCCATGAAAAGTACTTCTGTCTTGCCCAGTACAAGCTACAGCTTTTCCCAGGCTGCTTGCTTTGGTTGGGCTGTCTTATGTATGACAGTTAAAGAGCAACTAGCTTCATTGCTCAGATGCTTGTTGGAGTGGGTGTGCATGAAACTGCACTCCCACATTGTGTGAATTCAGTCTGCAGCTAGACAGTAAGTCTGATGGTCTCGGAGGTGTTGGATGTCTCCTATATACCTGTGGAGCATTTCTGTGCAGCTGTAAAGTATATGCAGAGGAAACCAGAGAAGTTCCAGTTTGGTGGGATGCTTCTAGTGATCGCAAGTATAAATTGTGTAGGGCAAGATATGTAATGACTCATACGTAATTCTTCTTAAACCATGATTTAATCCTGCTGTTAACCTCCCTGAAGACAGTCTTGTGGGGAAGACACAGAATGAAATAGGACTCATTTACTGGGTATCCTTGAGCTTTGCAGTGCAAAGAATTTAGAGCTGGTTGAGAAGGACAGGATTTAGGTAGTAAACACTCTTACAATGCCTAAAATGTCCCTGTATTCTCTGACAGTGTCAGTGCCTGCCTGCCACAGTGATTTTTACTTTAGTTCTTTGTCAAGGCCTGTCTCAAGTGAGTTACAGTTTTAGAGGATCTGCATGACAAAGTACTTTGGAGACATTAGACTGTGTGCCCCTTACGCAGAAGACTTGGAAAGTTGGTGCCTTCAGCTAAAGGGGTAGTTTCTCTTACCATATGGTGACTTATCACCCTTCCTTGATTCTTCAACTGTATCCAGTAATGAACATTTAGTTTGGCCACAGTGAAGGGTAGATTACAATTTCTATGTAGTCAAAGGATCAGACATAAATGACAGCTTATTTAAATACTTAAATTATTTAAATGCATGGTGAAGGGGGAGTTACTATCCAGTTCTGTGAACTTCACTATTTCATCAGGAAACCTGAAGCTTTGGAACTGCCAGTCACATCTTAAAAACAGGATAAATATTTATTTTTTCATGAAGCCCTAAAGAGTAAAAGCCATTTAAGCACAGTACATGTCTCTTCATTTGTTGTATGTTATCAGTAGTAGAATAGTTGTTGTTGTCTGCAACTTCCACCTGTCAATAAGTAAGCAAATAAAATAGAATAAAAATATCCTTAATACTTTCAGTGACTCATAATGAAAAGCTTAGTCACTTATAACAAAAGGAATACTTATGCTGAAGATTTCAGAAGCAGTCAGGAGTTAACACCTGGGGCTTTACACAGGGGGAATGCTGAAGTTGGACACATGTATTGAGTTAGGCTGACATTGATGCAGATATTGCATGACATGAATGGTTGAAGGTCCTCAATGTCTTCTATATTTCTTTTTGAATGATCTCATGACAACAAAACTGTATATTTGGTGTGCATGTAACTTGATGTGAAACAGTAAAAGGAAGCATGGTAGTACTGTTATTTTACCCCTTGATTCCTTTACAAAGTTAAGTCCTTAAAAGCCTGTCTTCCTGGAAGAGAAAGGAAACATGCTACATTCCTCATCTCGTAATGAAAGATGCATACTGTTAGAAACAAGAGTTGCTTTGAGTCCCTGCATGTACTGTCAGTACTTAGCAAAAGGTAGAAATAACTGTCATTAACTCTTGTGTTAAGCTTTGTATTAATGTATTTTTAAGCATTTTTTCTTCCAGTAGATGATTTGTGAGGGAACAGGTAAGTCAAGTTTAAAATAATCTCTTGCTGAGGCTGTCGAATTGTTGATTGTTAATGGGACTTAGAGAGAAACACTGGGAAACAAATGAAAAACAGGGAAAAAGTGAGACAAAAATTGCTGGTATTGTGCTTGTCTGTCTTATTCATGACTGCCATAAGAGCTGGCATGCATTTATGAAAAGGTTGAGTGGTCTGCTGTCAAGTACAGCTCCGTCTTAGTTACCAGTGGACATGTTTTGTGATATTCATAAAGAATAGCATTGTTATTCAAACACTGACCTATCTAGCTCAGTATTTTGCCTCCAGTAACAGGAGGTTCCAGATGTGTTACAGAAACATAAAGTTGGCAGTTGTTTAATATTTTGTGTATATAGAAAGTTTCTTTTTTATCTCCTTGAGTGAGAAGCTGTTTTGTACCTTGAAGGAAGAGTGAGAAGACACATTCCCATCAAAGCTCTTGGCATTATGGTACTTCTGGGTATTTTCCTTATCAGTACAAATGCATAATCATTTGGGGGATGTGAGAAAGTTGTTGACATAGCAGAATATTGTGAAAGAAGTTGGCCACAGGCAAATCGTTCTTTGCCTGGGGAAAGTGTTCCTTATCTGACTTTCAGTATTAGGGAATACCCTTTTCTCTTATTTTAGGAAAGAGGACAACAAAAACATGAGGAATCAGTTTAGATGTTGTGTAGAAGAGAAACTGGAATGGTAATCAGTGGAAAACATCTGAATGGATCACAATCAACACAGAAGCCCTGCTTCTGTGAACCCCAGGCTCAAGCCTATGCTCATGTGCTTTTTTGTGAAGCATCGTGATATTCAAGGGGAAAACAAAGATGTTTTGTGAGTGGGGGTGGAGAGCAGAAGGGATAGCTGTGCCACTGATAACAACACATAAGGTATTTGTCTGCGTGATTTGTATGCTGGGCGTAGCACCATTCTGGCCTTTCTAATCTTCATGTGGTTTTCTTTTGCATAAATGCTGACTTTGACAGAATAATACTGAGAAAGACCAAGAGCTCTATGAAACAGACAGCATGCAGCAAGTGTGTCATCACTGAAACCTTGGAGGAATTTAATAATTCAGGCCACAAATCAGGCCAATGACTTTTAAGACTACACTAATGCTTTCTGATCAAATCTGAATATCAATGTGCCTGAATTTGTTGTGTTTTTTTTTTCTCTGTTCTAATCAGAATCACTACTACAAAAAGGCCTTTAAGAAATTATTTCTGGGCACAGTTCATGTTCAGAACCTGGCTATGAGTTACAACCAGACACTGGATGGATCGAGAACTCCAGTATATTGCAGTATTCACATGAGAAGTGAGATTTGAATCCAGTGAGAAGTGATCATGGTCTGATTAGTACAGTTAGCCTGCATGGTGCATGGTCTCAGGGGTAATTGCTATTCTCTGTAATGCTCTTATGTGACAGACCTTAATTTCTGATCCAGACATATACAAGAGCAAGGATAATGGAGACTGTTTCTGCAGTTACTTGCCAATAACTTCTTTGTAACAGACAGATTCTCACTCCCAGGTCCTATGTGTCATGAGCACGTCAGTGCTGCAGTCCTGAGGCTCATCTGTGCAGCTTTAACAGCCTCTTCGGGTCCCAGCACCAAACTCCAAAGCACTTTGTACATACAGAACTAACAGACCCAACTTCTCCTTTTTCCCATTCTTGGTCCTCCCCAGTCTATCCTGATGCTTGCTTTTCCCTTTCCCTTAAACATCCCATAGTAAGTTTAGCACATTCTCATGATTTCCCTCAAATATCCCATAATGTTTGCTCATACCCTTAAGACCCATGATAATCTTTCTTCCCCTTCCTTATCTGTTACAAAGTTCTGCTTGAAGCTTCTCAGAGTTTTGAGTGGTTCCTGCAATGTCCCATCAATAAGCAATATGAGGGCTTTGATCTTTGGTATAGTCTCCATTTTCTTATGCTTCTTCAGGTTTCTGTGTCTGGGTTTTTAATTTAGTGCTTTTCTTCTTATGTCTTGTCCCAATCCTTTACGCTCAACAGCCCTTAACCCAATATTCTCAAAAAGCAAGTAGCTTCTCAGTCCTCACAGGGTATTTTGCAGTCTTCTCTAACAGATGTTCAGAGGATCTTGCTGGAGCTAGGGTGGGACAGGAAACGGCTGTGTTTAATTTTATTCTTGTGTGAATTTTGGACTAAAAATACATAGTCTTTCTGTGGTAACCCAGCAACTTTAAATATCAAAAAAAGCAAGTTAATGAAAGGAAAGAAAACTAAATATAAGCTTTGTATTAAGACACATTAAATAACAAATCATTGAATGACTTGAAATAAGATTAAAATGTGAGTTCTCTAGTCTATTTTTAAGCTGTTCTACTATTATGGTTTTTCATTATATAAAAGTTAAGCTAGTCATTTATAAAATCATCTAAATGCACCTTTTTCACCTTCTGTTCTCAGATTTGGCAGTGAAAAATTGTTCTGATTGCATTTTCTTGAAGTGTAATTACTTTGTCAAAGGAAAATATAATTAGAACTGATATTTAAAATGCACTATAATTGTATTTAAGCCATTTGATAATTTGGTCACGTACTGGATGTTTTGTTAATTTAGCAACAGCTAACAATACTGAAGTTGGAAAATTGTCTGACAGTTTCTCTGTCTCATTTTAAAGAAAACATAATTTACTCTAGCCTTCCATCTATTCACACAGACAAGCTGTGGACACCCACTTTCTGTGAGCAGCTTCATTGACTGCACAATGAATTGCCCACAGAAGTAATTCTTCTGTTGATATGCTGACAGGATCAGGTTCTGTTTGAACAATGACCTGAACTTAATATTTGACCACTCTAAGATTTTCTCTCTTAGGAGAGAAGTGTGATTTGAACAACCAGTTGGGGGCTGGGAGCTGAATTTTAGTTCCAGCTTTGACACTCAAGCAAAATGATGATTTTTCAGCTTTACCTTCTTGTAAAGGTAAAGGTTGTTAGATTCTTACCACCTTCTCTGGATGGTGACAAGAATTCAGCAGATGGTAGCTCTGGAGCTGAAAATAGCTATTTTTATATTAGTTAATTTCTCTATTTAGAATGGACTCCTGATAATGCAACATGAGGAATTCCCGTGAGTCATCTCTAATAAGTATTAGAGACGTGTCCTTTTCAGTGACAGCAGCCTTGGGGCAAGGAGATGGTAGCCACTACCCTGCAACTGCAACCATGGCTGTGGACATGTTGGGTCCTGTCTGACCAATCTCACATCCTGTCTGACCAATGTCATCTCCTTCTATGACTGGATGACCCTCCTAGTGGATGAGGGGAAGGCTGTGGATGTGGTTTACCTTGACTTCAGCCAAGCCTTTGACACAGTGTCCCACAGCATCCTTCTGGAAAAGCTGGCAGTCCACGGCTTGGACAGGTGCACACTTCACTGGGTTAAAAATTGGTTGGATGGCCGGGCCCAGAGAGTGGTGGTGAATGGTGCAGAATCCAGTTGGTGTCCAGTGACCAGTGGTGTACCCCAGGGATCAGTACTGGGCCCAGTCCTGTTCAACATCTTTATTGATGACCTAGATATGGGGATTGAGTCTACCCTCAGTAAATTTGTGGATGACACCAAACTGGGAGGGAGTGTTGATCTGTAGGAAGACGCTGCAGAGGGACCTGGACAGGCTGGGTCGATGGGCCGAGGCCAACGGTATGAAGTTCAACAGGACCAAGTGCAGGGTCCTGCACTTTGGCCACAATTACCCCATGCAGTGCTACAGACTAGGGGAGGAGTGGCTGGAAAGCAGCCTGGTGGAGAGAGATTTGGGAGTGCTGGTTGACAACCAGTTGAACATGAGCCAGCAGTGTGCTCAGGTGGCCCGGAGGGCTGATGGCATCCTGGCCTGGATCAGGAATAGTGTGGCCAGCAGGACTAAGGATGTGATTCTGTGATTCTGTAACATGTCAAAATGCTCCAAGCAGCACTTGCCTTTCCTTGCTAATAATGGACAACGTCTATCATTCATCATAGGTTCATGCATATCTGTTAAATCTTCCCAACCTGGAGAGGAACTATCTTCTCACATGAAGCCAGTGACACATCCTGAAAAGTGACAGCAGCCTTGGGGCAAGGAGATGGTAGTCACTACCCTGCAACTGCAACCATGGCTGTGGATATGTTGGGATCCTGTATTTTTGATCTGGGAAATCCAGACCTTTGCACCTCTTAATGCTTGCTCTCCTCTCTGACCAGAGACGTGTCATATGTATGACATAATGACAGTGCCACACACCAGATAAATTGCACTAAGCTCTTGGTAGTGGGGACTATGCATGGATAGCACCAGGCCATTTGGCTGCTGATCCTACTGGACTGCAAATAACACAGTGCTGCACTGGAGCTGCAATTGTGAGCAGAAACAGAACGAGCTTTTGGAGGGAACTGAGTAGAAGCTTCCAAAGCAATAGGTGAAGATAGAGATAGGATGCTTCTGTTTCTGGTCTTCATGTAAAGGGGACTATTGAACAATGCAAGGTAGAGATGAACACATCTGCAGTGCTTTGTAAGGGTGGTGTTTAATGTAGCACTGAGCATCCCAGATGCTGTTTTTTGTAAAAGGTTTTGTAGAAGTTTTGAGAGAAGACGTCCTTGTGAAGGAGCTTGCAGCAAAGAGGGATGTGTGTAGGTGTAGGTTTGTTGCCAAAAGAAAGAGACTGGCAGACAGCACTGCCTCATGCACAGAACTAACATCATTTAGGCTTCTTACCTTGAAGTGTTTTCTCTAAGAGAGAGAAAATATCTATTCACTCAACTCTTCTAAAAGCTCTCTTGAAAACTCTTGTTGAGTGTACGTAATTCAGTGACAGAAGCTGTCTGATGTGGATCTCGTTGCCCAAGAAGGAACTTTGCTCTCTGAATGTGTCCTTCCATTCAGCCTACAGGTAGGGAGCTCTCAGCCACATTCAAGAATTTATATAGTCTTCACTAGTGTTCTTCCAGATCGTCGCTCACTAGCTGATGAGACTTAGAAAAATATTGTAGTTGTTAGGACTGAGTAGAGTTGTGGGCAGAGAAATTTGTCTTTTTTTTTTTTTTTTTTTTTTTTTTTTTTTTGAACCTCAGAGAACCACAGAATGGTAAGAATTGGAAGGGACTCTGGAGGTCAGTTAGACCAA
>WUAM01000363.1:939533-965604 GCA_024336885.1 Actenoides hombroni | reverse complement strand
CAGTTAGTTAAAAGAACTAAGCTGAAAAATAAAATTACTGAACAGAATTAGTTCTGTTCTCACTCAAACCAGGACACACCTTAACACCAAAAATTTCTAAGGTAAAAGACCAAACACTTTTACAGCAGTCCAAATGCTAACAATACAGCTCACTTCTGTAGATACAATTGCACACAAATGAAAGAGGATCATGCCTGGCAGAAAATCCTACATCT
The DNA here is from genome assembly GCA_024336885.1 of Actenoides hombroni. Lineage (NCBI taxonomy): Eukaryota > Metazoa > Chordata > Aves > Coraciiformes > Alcedinidae > Actenoides > Actenoides hombroni. Next base: position 965,389 of record WUAM01000363.1, on the reverse strand, counting down.
CAGGTCAGCCATAAACAGTCTTTGGCTGTTTTGGCCAGATAAGCAGCTGAAAATATCTTGAGCAGATATTTATTCTGAGATCCAACTGTTAGAGTAGCTCCTCATTGCTGGCACTGCTCTCACTGAGGAGAACTGGGATTTTACAAAGCGCAGGAGTGTATGCTCACTTTCTTCCTGTCTACTCAAATTCAGATGACTCCCCCTTTGGGATTTGATAGGTTTGGTATTTAGCTCTTAAAATCTGGTATTTAATCAATACATCATGATTTTAGACTGCTTAGACTTTTGCGCTCTGCAAGGTAGAAAAATTGGGTAGTATCCATGTAGTAAAGAAACTGAAGTGGTGGCTGGTCAAGCACGTAACCCCACTAAAACCAAGGTGTTTGTCCACTGTGGAGGTAGCATTACCACCTTTCTGTCAGGATGTGATCAGCCCTGTCTATGTGCTAGAAAAATTGTTTTGTGCAAATACATACACTGACAACTACAGTTTACATTAAACATCATGGCAAATGATAGATTTATATGCTCTCCCTGTAGACAGTAGGCAATTTTGAGGTAACACAAGGAAGGTTTGACATAAATTGCTTTTCTACTCTATATTGAGAGATGCCATGTTATAGGGATAACGCAAAAGGTAGTTTCTTACTTACAGGGATTATATGATTTTGGGTGTCTGAATACCTTTGTATAAATCACTGGACATTGGCCATATAGGTCTAAGAGAGGAAGAAATTGCCAGATGAGTAGCAAGTATGTGTGCTTATGTAGGAAAATGCATAAAGCTAAAAAATGTTCAGACAATACCAGTTGCCAGACTTTCTGACAAAGCTTTATTTCATCAGCTACTGCAGTCTTCTATTTCATATTCATACACACAGTATTGGGCTTGTGGCAATTTTCATACTGTCTCAATCTATCATACTCATTTTCCATTTTTTTATGTATATACTTTGATCACTACCTGGATAACAAAACCGTTGCTGGGTTACAATATAGTAAACTCTCAGATACCATTGTGTAGCTTTATTGCTAGTGAAGAAATTAGTTGATTCATTGATTAATGTTGCCTTTTTAATAATAAGTTCTATAAATACGTGACTATTGCATTGTGTGATGGCAAGCAACGGCTAGTTTAAAGTCTGCTGGGGATTTGTTTTCATACACACATTCATTTCGCTTTGTGTGATTTTCATTTTCACAAAGCCAAGTGAGGGTAGCTCTCCATGCTTTGCTGATTTCAGAGTCCTTAGAAGCTCAAGCATCATTAACAGCATTTGTGAGACTCTCCCATAGATACACGTGTACACACACATATCTCAGGTAAGAGCTGGAGTTCAGTGGTTGATTTTACAGTTAGCAGCTTTCTCTGTACTTTCTAAATCCTCTGGTCTCCTGAGATATCTAGATAGTTCTTGTGAATTATTTGTCTTGTTTTGACAGATGCATTACATTCACCCACTCCTCTCAATAGTTCCTCTAAATTGTTGACAAATATATACCTCTTAAAGTGGACACTAGATAGGAACAAGTTTTAACACAATGATAAGAAGAAAACCCACAAGATTCTAAAAGTGGTTGTAGCCTACCTGATTTTCTTACTTTCTTATCTGTTCCTGAGGCTCTATGTCATTTTCTCCTAGGACTTTTATCCTTTAGAGCAGTTTAGCTATTCTTCTTCTCTGGAAATGCTCAATGTACAGATTTGCAAGGCTATCAGCTCTTTCAAGTGACAAGTGTATGCCATTCATCAATGACGAATTTAGGCAAATAACTAGTAAGGATAAACCTGGGACTTAGTGGATGACAGACAGCTGGAGGGTAAATGCATATGCTTTTGGATATCTATCTGTCCCTGGCTGCTTTAATTTCCTGGACTTACACATTGTGACACATAGCTCTTAGATTAGTATTTGTTTTAGTGTTGTTAAAATTTCTATTTATTTTCTGATTTTCAATAATTCACATAGGTTAAAACATTGAAAAAAAGAAAAAAAAGGAAGATATTTTTAGCTTATGTATCCAGCCAATGGTCAGCTTAATATACATACATTTTTTGGTAAACATGTCTAAATCTGGACATTGAAAAGCATTTATGGCACATCTATGCTGGTCTTGATGAGCAGACATTTTAGGTGTAGCCAAATTTGTTGGGCCTTGGGACCTAAGGGATTTCTTCTATCCCAGATGTTAGGTCATAGACTCAAGGCTGAAAATGTACATACACACACATATACACACACACATACAAGATTAAGAAGGTTTATATTGCAGCATGTGACATTCAGGTTAAACATTTTCGGAGATTTTTCCAAGAGTAAGAAAGGTGGACCAGCAGAAGAGCCTTTCAAAGAACAGCATGGTGTCTCTCTTAGGGAAAACCTTTGAGCATGGTCTAGGCACATGTATGTTGGGAACAACAGCAGATCCCTCAGAATGGTCTGGGAACAGACAAGATGACTTCTTGAGGTCCTTCAGCCCTATGACCCTATAAATAATGGCTCACTCCACACAGAAAAGGATTACTCCCATGGTGCATGGTTTCAGAGTTTGGACACAGGTCCAGCTAAGAAATCTGTGACATCTTACAAAATAACCAGAAACATATGCTATGGAGTGGAGTATGAGCATCAAAAATATACCTTAAAAGTGAAGATATCTTCATCAACTGTATTTCTCATAGCCAAATGATTTTCAGTATCCAGGACTTGAGTTCTTTGTGTATCTGTGATCTGTTATGAAAAAAGTATAACTACAATTCTTGGAATACAGTCTTACCTTTATTTTAATAAAATTATACTAAAAATATGTATAGACTTCTGAGGAACTTTTAAATTATTATTAATTGTTTTGTTTGTTTGGGGTTTTTTTAGGTAAAAAATTAGCTTTTGGTTAATTAATTTTACATTTCAGGCTCTGTATATCAGAGCTACAGGCTGTCAGATAGTGCAAGGCTATACAAGCTCATTTACTTGAAGTGGACCAAGAGACTAAGAAATCTGGAGGCCTGGTCTTGCCATTTAGAAACAAACAAAACCCCAGACTCCACAGCTTTTTCAAAGCTTCTCCACCAAACTCAGGTAAAGTCTGACTTTAACAATCCCAACAAAATGTTTAGGCTGATGTTTCCATAGGAACTAAACTTGATTTGTTTAAACCAAAAGAATGTACCTGCAAATCTTCCATACCTCATATAGTTTGGGGTTTTTTGATACATATATGTTTTGTCTATTAGGCAAAAATAGTAGGTGGCAATCCTTAGGGAGCAATTAAAACAATTAGTGATCTCTCTCTAAGTTTATTTAAATGGAAGAACAGTAACTACACATAGCAGATAAAACCTGTTTCCACATATCTAATACAGCTTAACTGTCTGGGAGTCACAACTCACTGATTAAACTTTGTCTAACTATCTGGGCATATCTAAGGACATATAAAGGCTTCTTAGACTTTCACTTGTTCTTCTACATGATCCTACCTGGAAAGTATATAAGATGCTCCTCACTTATACATCTTGATGTAAGAATAGGTAGAATAAGAGTAGGAATAGAGCTTTGAATAAAATCAAGCTAAATAAACTATCAGAAGAATCACATTTTCAAGGTGACCTCTAATTTTGAGTGTTCGGCATCAACTGTTAGGGGCTTGTGTGCTGCAGTGCTGAGCATTCACGGATGTCCCTGCATCAGAAGCCAGCATGACATCGCTAACTTTGAAGGAGCTAAGCTGATGCAGAGCAGACTGTTATAAACATGTTTATTTGTGTATGTTTAGCAATATAGAGGCTGTTTCAAACCAGTGACACTTCTTACTGTCTGCATCTCTATTACTGGCAGATAGTTGTGCCAGTGAAATCAGTTAATTGAATTTAGTTCCAAATTCACCTCAATGATCAGAATATGACCAGAAGTGTACGCAGATAAGCCAAAAATTACAATGTTATATATTTAATTTTCTCAGCTTTGGGGGATTCTTTCGGTAACTCTTCCATAAATGATACAATAGCCCTAGAAAAGCTTGTAGCAAATCAGTTCTGACACACTGAAAACTAATTTAGGCTTAATAGAGACTTTGTAGTTCCTTCCCTGTTTTCAAATTAGGCAGCAGTTTAGGCTTTTTTTGAGCCATGAACTAGATAAAAAAACTACAGCTGCTATAAACCAGGATCCAGAAGTACCTGCAAATAAAGTGAAATGTTGGATGCAGAGCTGGTAATAGGTGAGGCTGTGTGGATGGGGACAAACATCTTTTCCCTCTCCTCAGGAGGAAGAGGCTGCTGGAGCCCACCCTGGGAACACAGGTCCCAGTTCTCACTTCCTGATTTTCCTGTGTGCTCTCTGAGAGCTGGAGTGTTTCTTAAGGGGGGAACGTGGGGCCTTAACAAAACCTCAATGGAACTTACATTTAAAGCAGTCTATCATTTAATTTTAAGCACTTATAGATACATTTTTTCACTATGTTTGAAAAGGAGACTATACTGAAGGACAATCTGTCATTACTGTTATTATTTACACTTGGCATAATCACTTTAAGTGGAACCACTTAGTGGTGCCACTGAATGTTGCTGATGAAGCGCCCTCATCATTCATGTGCTATAACTGGACAATATTAACAATCCTTACTCACAAAAGCTTTCCGTGTGTAGTGTCAGTCTTCAGTATATGCATTGTAAATGCACTGGCTACACAGGGACAAAGTAAAACCATTTTGTGTAACAAAATTACCCTGTGGAAAATCTTTCTTTTAGTCATTTAAAGTCTAGGAGAAGAATGAAATTCCTTTCCTAAGAAGCTGAAAGGGAAAAGAAGTTAGAAAAGTTAAAGGACAAATGTGTAATTTGAGATAGAAGATGAACATGAAAATATTAATGGGAACTATTTTTAAGGCTTCTGCAAGGTTGCATAAGGAAAAAAATGAAATGTTTTGTAATTAGGCTGAAAGTGTCATCATGTTCTTGGTTTTCTACTGAGACATGAAGGGGAAAAGTCTTTAAACTTATTTCTGAATCATATAATAGATTATTTTTCCCTTAGGTCAGGAAAACATTATGTATCTTATACAGAAAAAAATCTTCAGAGACTTCTGTTGAAGTGACTACTTTGATAAAACAGATGAAAGGGAGGAGAGCATGTGTTCATTTTATTAGTGGTCTCAACAGGTCTTGCTGTTCCTCTGTCAAGTTCCAACCTGTAATTCTGGTATAGAGCTCATTAAATCTAACTAAAGTGTTATGTCTCTATTCAATAAGGTAAAGAGTCATCTGCAGCCCTGAATATATGTTGGATGTGCAACTATGTGCCGTAATAATCAACTCAACTGTTTAGAATAGAATCATAGAATGGTTTGAGTTCCAAGGCACCTTTAAAGTTCATCAAGTCCAAACCTCTTGCAAAGAGCAGGACATCTTCAACTAGATCAGGTTGCTCAGAGCCACGTCCAACCTGACCTTGAACATTTCCAGGGATGGGGCATCTAGAACCTCTCTGGGCAAACAGTTCCAATTGTTTCACCATCCTCATTGTAAAAAATATCTTCCTTATGTCTAGTACAAATCTACCCTCTTTTAGTTTAAAACCATTACCTCTTGTCCCGTTGCAACAGGCCCTGTCTCCATCTTTCTTATAGACCCCTTGTAAGTACTGAAAAGCCACAATAACATCCCCCTGGAGTCTTTTGTTTTCCCTGTCCTCCATGTTCAGCTCCTGAATAAACTCTGCTTGTGTAGGCTTTCTTCACAGGAGAGGTGTTCCAGCCCTCTGATCATATTTGTGGTCCTCCTCTGGATCTGCTCCAACAGGTCCATGTCTTTCTTGTTCTGAGGGCTCCAGAGGTAGTACTCCAGGTGAGATCTCACCAGAGCAGAGTTGAGCAGCGGAATCACCTCCCTTGACCTGATGGCCACACATCTTTTGATGTAGTCCAGGATACTGTTGGCCTTCTGGGCTGTGAGTGCATATTGTTGGCTCATGTTAAGTTTTTCATCCACCAGTACCGCCAAGTCCTTCTCTGAAGGGTTGCTCTCAACACTATTATCCCCCAGCCCATATTGATACCAAGGATTGCCCTGACCCAGGTACAAGAACTTTCACCTGGCCTTGTTGAACCTCATGAGATTCACACAGGCCACTACTCAAGCTTGTCCAAGTCCCTCTGGATGACATTGCATCCCTCTGGTGTGTCAACACTGCCACTCAGATGGATGTCATCTGCAGACTTGCTGAAGGTGCACTCAATCCTGCTATGTCATTGATGAAGATATTCAACAGCACTGTTCGCAGTATGCACCCCTGAGGGACACCATTTACCACTGATCTCCATCCAGACATCAAACTGTTGACCACTACACTCTGGATGCGACCATCCAACCAATTTCTTATCCACTGAACAATCCACCCATCACATCCATATGTCTCCAATTTAGAGAGAAGGATGTTGTGGGATACAGTGTCAAAGGCCTTGCAGAAGTCCAGACATTTGTAGCTCTTCTCTTGTCCACTGATGTAATAATTCTAATATAGAAGGCCATTAAGTTGGTCAGGCACTTGCTCTTGGTGAAGCCATGCTGGCCATCTTGAATTGCCTCCTTTTCCTCCATGTGCCTTAGCATAGCTTCTAGAAGGATCTGCTCCATGATCTTCCCAGGCACAGAGGTGAGTCTGACAGGTTGGTAGTTCCCAGGGTCCTCCTTTCTGCCCTTTTTAAAAATGGATGCAATGCTTCCCTTCTTCCAGTCACCAGGGACTTCACCTGACTGACAGGACTTTTCAATATATTTACACTCGACCAGTGTAGATGGATCTTGTAATAAAAAATAAGAATTGTGTGTATGAGAGAAGGAAAAATAACACAGAACATATAGATGTGCCAGGTGTAAATTATTTCATTTTAAAGAAATAATGAAAGAAGTTTATAACATTCTTTTCTTTTTTTTTTTTTTTTTTTCTTCATGTTGTTGAAGGAAATGCTGTTTTCAAGAGTGCTACAGCTGTCTGTTACAAAAGCTATATGCAGGGCTCCCAGTTAAATCCTTACACCTCCTGTGTGCTGTCCTGCTCTTATTCCTCCTATTTCCTGAAAGTTCTAGAAATGACATCAGAAAGATGACAGATGTCTCCACTGCTGCTCTCACTGCAAAATCCCCTGACCACTGAATTTGTATTTTTTCAGTACTGAGGAAGGGAAATAATATTGTCCCTCAAAGCCAAGAGAAGTGGATGTGTGCTGCCTAGTTCCCATCACATGCTGCTTAGTCTTAGGATGCTGACATCACATGTTTCAAGAAAATTAACAAACACCTGGAAAATAATAATAATTTTTCATTGTAATATTTTGAGGTTGCCAAATTCACTAGGGTTACTAGGAGGAGTTATTTAGCATTTTGATATTTTCTTTTGTTTATAGTAATCCTTTTTTCTGTCCTATTAACCTTGTCAGAAACAGTGGCCTTTACTAGTGTTTTCCAGATGCTGAGAGATTCTTATTCAGTTCATATTATTATCTCAGTCAGCACCTTATCAAGCTGGCTGTTGCTATATTGTTTTTTCTCTGTCTGCTTTAAACATCTGTTGTAAAAAAATCCTGTACTCTGTGACCTTTTTGGTAGGTAATTGGTTTACAACACATACACCTCTACAGATTACATTTTGAGATCTACCAGGCTATAACTAGTAATGATCTGAAAAAGGACTTATTTTTGTGAAAAGGATTTCAGCTACTCAATTTATTGACTTATTCTCAGTTTAGGATCATGCTGTTTTATCAAAAGATGCAACCTACAAATGGAATGTAACCTTGTTCTTCCCATCAGCTCACCTCCTTTTCCTCCTTCATTTACTGCCACTCTCATTCATTATTGGTCTTACAGATGCAGTTTTTCATTCATGCTGCAAACTCGTCCACTTTCTCCAGTGACCTATTCCTTTTCTTGAGTTTTGATTTTGTCTTTAAATTCTCTTTCTCTTATGACTTTCCCCCCTTATATCAGATTCTAAAAAAACATCACAAACAGGAAAAAACAGGAGCCAAAGATTCCTGATCCTGACACATTTTCATTCAAAATGTTTTTTTTCTTTGTCTCTTGCTTTAATCTCTGTACCTCAGTTTGTAACTTTCCACATGCTCCTTTCCCTCTACAATAAACATATATTCTTAGGGTTTTATTCTTGTTTTTTTGACCTTTGGTAGCAACCCCTGTAACCTCATCATTAGATATATGCTTTCTCCCATTCTGCCTCACATTTTGGCAGAATTTGTCTGCAAAGCTACGTCATCACTGTCTTCTGTTCTTCACTGAAAGAATAAATAATTTTTTATTCCCCCATCTGCAATTTGATAAAGGATGAGCTAGTCATCTGTTGATTCTTGCTGACAAGGCTGACCAGTACTGATTGCCTCATAATTTCTTGTACTACTCCATCAGCTTTTCTGTCTATGGTCTTATGCTGATGGTTTATCTATAGAGTGTGATTTCACAGAAAGATACTCAAGCAAGTTGATACAAGAAGATAATGCTGCTAATGTACCTCACCTCATTTTCCCTCCTGTGAAGTTGGTACCCCTAAGAAGAAAGTTTTATTAGGTAGGGTTGTACCCTTGGCACATGGAGCTAGGCCAGTGCTTGGGTTAGCCTTGATACATCCACCAGTGAAAGCATATGCAATTGGGACATAACGTTATATGTTATTATTTACTGATGCATACTGATATTTATATACTCCTGGCCCAGGCATAGAACAAATTTGCAGTCATAAAGCAAAAAATAATTGTAAATAGCTCTTGAGAGGGTAGAATGTTTGTGTTTCTAGCTGGGAGTTAAAGCGTTTTAATTGAAGATTTGATTATTTTAACTTTTTCTGTCACAGGAAGTTTTTAAAACTCAAATTGACAGGTTCTGGAGACATCTTATTTGTAATATTTTGTCATTATTTCTAGAGGTTTAAACTGTATTTTATATCTGGGGAGGAGAATCACTGTCCTTCTGAAAGAAAATCAAGAATAGAATGCTCATTGGAAGTGTTTGCCCCAAAGAGCTTATTATTTTTTACACTAATTCGAGGGAACAACAGCCTGTCAGTTCTCTTCCTTGAGAGGTCTTCTTTGATTAAAGAAAGAAAATCCTCCCTCTGTTAGTAGCTGAGCTCACAAGCAAAGTGAAGTGGCTGTTTTATCTCCGTTACCATGGTAGTTTTGCCTCAGACCTCTTCTAGTCCAGTGTAACTACTGTGGATACTGCCATTGTAATATATTTTGGTCTTACCTAAGTGAATGGCAGCTATATAGCTGTTTCTCCGTAAGTCAGTGAAGCTTTTGTCAGTCTTTACTTGAAAAGATTTTACATACCCGTGGCCCGGATTGAAATAAAAGGGGATTTCACAAACTTAATTCCTTGGAAACTGAGCAAGTATGTCGGTGTCAAAATAAGTGCTCAAAATAATTTATAAAATACTTTTTTCTCAAAGAAGATCTTAATGTTAGCTATATCCTTCCCTTACGTTGGCTGCAAAGGAGATAAAAATAAAAAAACATTCCTTTAGGTCTCATCACTCAATTCAGTGGCTTGTAACTGGTGAGCACTTTTTTTCCAACACTGGTGATGTTGAAATATGCAAAAGGCTGTACCAGCATAAGTACCTGTGAGGTTGCAGGTTGATTATTTCTACACATCATTTCCAGGCTGATAATTCTTAAGAGATGCAAAACTAGGACATTGATTTAAACAATGTGACCAATTTGTTTTCACTGGTAATGAAGGAAGTTTAGAAGAGATGAGAAAACACATGACATGCCTCTTCCTTTCAAGCTGAAAACCACTTCAGCCTTGAGGCAGGTTACTCAACAGTCAGACCTTTGTGACCTCATCTTTTTTTTTCTAGGGGTCCTTATTGCTTCCTTATACTATCATCTCATGCAAACTGTCTGTGAGCGATGTGTACAATCCACATGGCCATCTTCATCCCATACTAATAACCTGATCAATGTTGTTGACATCTCACGGCCACTTCTACATTCTGCAGCTTTGCCTACCCTGTGCAGTACTGAGATGCTCAGCCTGGAGAATCTGTCCTTTTCACATCTTGTACTCTTTCCTCAGGTCCAAAATAATCCCCTCTAACATCCAGCACTGCAAAAAGACCTTTCACACTCAGTCACAGAAATACATGTTGAAAACTGAAGAAACTCAATATCCTAAACCACAGGATCTTTTCTCCTCTACCATTCTCCGTTACATGCTTTAGAACTCTGTGCAGCCCTATGTGTTCATGTACCTGAACACGTACCTCTGCAAGATGAGGTTAAGAAAGGAACAGATGCAGTGTTATTACCTCCCGCTCATTTGGCCTCCCCCATTCCAGTCTATTTCTGCTTTGGGAAAACAGAGTAGATTTAGCAGAGAAGGAGGATGCAGGTGCTCATAGTGGGCACATTTATGAGCACACCTTACTCCTTGTATTGGCAAGAAAGAGAGACATGATCAAATTAAAGATCTGCTTCAAAATTTCCCCTGGAGTAGGGTGACAGTACCTCTTGAATGAAAAAAAGGGGCAGACAAATAACAAATACAACTTATATTGAGAAATACAGAGGAGAAGCCCCTTTCGTTCTGTACACAATGCATTTTTCCTTAGGTGGATGTTGCAACAGCCCTACAATATGCAATTCAGTGACTTTTAGCTTAAATGCACTATTTCAAATGGTACTTATGAGTAGCTTTGCTAAATACCAATACATCTTTAAAAATAATTTATAAAACTTTTTGCATGCGTGATTCAAGATAGCTATTTTAAAGATGGTATTATTTTTTTTTTCAGTCTACCAGTCTACAGAAAAAAAATAAATTCTTTATGCTGCTGCATTTGATGGAGGAATAGGCATAATGTTTTCTGCACATTTTAAGAAATCATGAGATCCAGGGTTTGAAAGTAGAACAGTAGGTCCTCATCTTCTTTTTCTAATACGGGCTTGCTAAAGCACTAATATACAAGGTACTGAATGCTCAGTACACAGTATCCTTCACTATAAAGAAAGATATCCCATATTTTCTCAAACTTTAATTCTTTCATATTGTTTATAATTTCCTGATAACATTTTCTAGGTGAAGTGGCAAAAACAAGCTAAGGCCATTTTATTCACTGAAATAAAAATATTAAATCAAATATGTGAGACCTAACAGGTACCACTGCGTGAAACACTTTTTTAGTTTATTCTGCTATGGCATGATGTTCTTTAGATCATATTCTGGAAAACTCGGAAGGATCCTTTTGCAAGTGCTTTAGCATTCACCTTTTCATTTCCCTCATTTTTCTGTTTTCAAAAAGCCAAAAAGGTTAAGAGTTTTGTACAGGAATTTTGTACTAATATTGTTTCTATACCTGCTTCATTCAGCTGTCATAGAATATCTGTTAGTGCACCCTAAGCAGTTTCCCAGGTACATTATAATAAGCCAGCTGAATGGATGACTTTTCAGACAGGAGGAGCCACATACAACATTCACTTGTGATAATAACATATGCCTCCACGGAGAGTGTTTGATAACATAACCACGTGGCACTTGTTGCCAGCTTCACTAATCCGTATAAAGTTACTTCTCCACTTGCTCTGGACAGTGTAGTCTCCTCTTTTTTTTCCTGACTGGGTAATGGGAATAGCAATGGAAAGTATAACAGCTACCTGTAGCTGCCGTGGTCTGTGTAGGGATATAAACCTATAGACAAAAAAACATATAAACAGTATCTTTTAATATTGGATCTTGGCTTATGATAATTTTGGTTGAGCTCTAGTGTGTAGGATTGAAATAAAGGTCAGGCAAGAGGACAATGAAGGAAATGTTGGCTTGTGTTCATGCCCTTATTCTGATCTACAGTGACCAAGGGAGTTGGACTTGCTGTGTTACAAGGAGAGTGATCATCTCATTTTCAGTAGGAAAGTTTACTGCACTCTCTGAGCTGCTCCATCTGTGCTAGAAATATCCCGTGAATAACACAGAGACCTATATCATGCAGCACATATAAATTACACAAAATAATTGATAACACCCTGACCAGCTACCTCAGCAGGCCACAATGTCCAGCTTCAGCTGGATGTACTTTTAGCAGTCTACTTCTCTCCCAACTTTTTCCTTTCAGCAGAAAGGTTCCTTTTAACCAGCACCTTTACCCCTAGAAGTGGATTCTCTTTCTTCAAATTTCCCAGCACAAGGTTGGAACTAAAAGATTTAATCTCCTTTTTAAGACACCATAGCACCATCTTGACAAGGTTTCTCTGTGGCACTTCGATGTCAGTTCCACAAAATTTTTGGTGCATAGAAATGAAACAAAGTACATGATCCTATTTTATTTTTATTTTACTTACTTAAAAAAAAATTAATAATATTTTTACTTTTAGAAATAGTAGTGTGATTTTGGTTAAACAGCCAGGAAAAATCCAACCTAATTCTTGCAGTGATTTCTTAGATGTTCCCCATTAAAGTAGACATTTGATTGATATTTTTAGTGAATACATTCTCTTTCTAATACCTCCCCTAATAACTACATGAATTCCATGTGTGTGGTCCACATAGACACATTGCTGACATATTGATGAACCATGACTGTTACAGAGGAGTTAAAATGAAGAGCACAAGTGAGAAAAATCTTAATTGGACTTTGTGTCACTAGGAATGAAATAGTGCCTATGTATTCAGAAATAGTGTGTGAGGTGCCAATTCCAATAAATGGAAAACATGTGCAAGCGTCATTTTAACACACTTAACATGTAAACAACTAATGGAATATATGAATGCAGTCTTACATGAAACCAGTGGGATGTTTTACTACTGTTCTTAAACACATGTATAATACATGAGATAAAGATGTATAATAAGTTGTTCAAATGTTGAACATGAGAGAAGTTTGGATTTGCTTTTGGAAATAATTGTTTCTTGGAGGAACTGCAGCATGAATAGATTTAGCTGAAAATGAATAGAAACGTTCCAGAATGTAGATAACTGAAACGCCATTAATTTTCTACTAATTGAGAAAAACAGCTAGCTATCTTTCCACTTAATATTTATTATTACATGATTTCTTCTTAGAAATGAGCTGGAATATTTCATTAAAGTGCAACTCCTACTAAGCATCAGCATGCTTGCAGAATAATAGAATCATTTGTGGTAGAAGAGATGCTTCTTGGGTCATCTCAGTCCATCAGCCTGAATCATTGGTAGATGGATTTAATTATTCTTAAAATAGCATAGAATATCTTCAGTGATGGAAATGCTATAACTTTCACTGGCAGGTTGTTTCATTATGTAACTGTTCCTCTAGTTACAAATTTTCCCTGATGCATTTTACTCTAGTTATTACTATTTCTTGATCAACCTCATTGACTAATGAGAATAATTGATCCTCACTCTCTTTATAGTGCTCTGTTAAGTATTTGCACATTCTTTGTCTCTCTTGATCCTACTCCTTAGTTTTGCATACCCATTTCTTTTAATCTGTGTCACATGCATGTTTATCCATCTCTTCTCATTTATGTTTGTATATCCCTCCCTTTTTGGGGGGATTTTTTACCAAAATAAAACTATAAAAGTACTCATATGGAGACAGTAATAGTACAGAATTTAGTAACACATTACAAATCATTTAGCCTGGATATATAATAGATTTAATAAAAGCAGCTCAATACATAGAACTGAAGAGACTCCTGGGCGTCTGCAAACCAGAAAATACTGTAGTCTTATATGGACTGGGTAATCCCAGTCATAAATTTATCAAGAACCATCTTAAAACTATTTATGTTTCTCAGATCTTTTACTCCTACTGAAAAGCTACTTCATCATTTTGAAACAGAAAACTTTTTTAAATTTCCATTCCTAGCTAGTTTATATCCATTTGTTCTCCTGCCAACATTATCCTGTATTTTAAATATCTTTTTCCTTCCCACTATCCTCCTTCTTCCATCTTTTCCAAATACTCTTGTGTTTATCTCCCACATATATACATATGGAAAAAAAACCCAAACATATCCTGATTTTAAACTCCACTTCTGCTAAGGTCTTTCAACCTTATATTTCAAACTGCTCTGCTCATTCACCCAGTCAGCCTAGCAGTCCTCCTTTGAGTGCATTGCATCCAAATTCAGTTTCCTTTGAGTATGGGCAATGAGAATTGTGCTTCACATTCCTGATGAGACCAAGTTGGTTCTTGTGAAATGGCAGTAATGTCTCTCCCCTTGTAGAAAGACTTTACTTAATACTTCTTGGGATCACTGCTTTTATTTCACATCCCCTTTTCAGTGAGGGCTCACTGTGATCCTGGCTCTGCCTAGTGCAGGTCTTTCACCACCTTCATTATTTCTGGAGGATAGGCTCCTCTTTTCTTTCACAAATTCTTGCTATTAGGTCTTTGTGCATGAACTTGATCAGTGTGCGGTTAAATTTCATCTCACTCCACATATTCCACCTCATTCCACATATTCTGATCTTGTAAATCTCTGTATTTCAGGCACAAGGCTGGAGATGAGAGGGCAGGTGACTGAAGCCTGGTATCTGCTTGCAAAACAATTTAGTAATTTTCAGTCCCATTGTCTTCCTGCAGGTATGTCCTCTGCAGCAACAGCCATGTAGGTATGGTGAGTTGACCTTGACTCACTGTCAGGTGCCCACTGAGCTGCTCTCTCACAAGATAGGTGGGAAAAGAAAGATGAGAAAACTTGTTGGTTGAGATAAGGACAGGGAGATTGCTCACCATTTATCATCATGGGCAAAACAAACTCAGCCTATTGAAAACAGAGATAGTGAGAAACAAAAGCAAAAATGAAACTAAATCTACTTTCTCTGTACCCCTTTCTCCCAGGCTCAGTTTCACTCCCAACTCCTTTACCTCTTCCCCACTGAGTGGTGCAGAAGGATGGAGAATGGCAGTAGTGGTCAGCTCATAACACTTTGTCTCTGCCACTTCTTCCTTCTCATGCTCTTCCCCTATTCCAGCATGAGGTCCCACCCACGATACCCAGTTCTTCATGAGTTTCTCCAAAGTGGGTTCTTTCCACAGGCCTTAGCTCTTCAAGAACCACTCTATAGGCCCCCATGGGCTACATGTCTTGTCAAAGTCATCCTTTGTGGGCTCCTTTCCACAGGGGAAATGTAGATCAAATACAGTGGGGAATGCTCCTGTCTTTTACAGTGAATCTGTCTGCAGCCTTGGGTTGAGGTCCCCTAAGCAAACTGACCTAACAGCCTTTTTTCCTCCCCTAATTACAGTGATTCAGATACATACTGGGTTCAGCAATTGCATGGTATGAGCTTAGACCCATCCTGACACATAAAGGCCATGGCAGTTCTGCTGAGCAGCCTGAACACCCTCTGTTGTGCTTGCAGGCTCTAAGGGTTTATGGCAATACAGCACAAATATCTTTGTAAGAAGAATCAACAATTCTGCTGTGATTGTGGTTTGTTCTGAGAGGCATGAAGATGTGAAAACTTGTATGTCATGTAGCTGTCATTGTTTTCTGGAGGATAGAGAGATTGAGCAAGTGAGTGGTTTTAATACTACATTTGTAACTCTCCCAGAAGGGACGGGTGATCCATAACATGCTTTCCTGAACCCTTTGCTGGCATGCTGAGTGCCCATTCCCTTGTCCTGGTTTCTGTTTTGATCCTGCATGCAGGTACTTGGGGAATAGCTGATGGGATGCCTTGTGTGGGAGGAGGCTAGGAACTGCTCTGGGCCGGCTGCAGGTGGTTGGTTTCAGATGGCTCCAAAATGGTGGAAAAACCCACTGCCAACCAAAACTGGAGTCAGGTAGGGCAGCCTGCTGCAGGTCTCCATGGTTATGCTTAGGAAAGGGTGTTAGTTGCTGAAGATGACAGAGGACACTTGTGAAGAGGCACAAAAGACAATGAAAAAGAACACATGTGAAGGCATATGGAAGAAGGCACAAGAAAGAGATGGGAGAGGAGGCACAGGAGAACACGTGAAAAGGGACACATAAAGAGAAATGTGAGGAGCCACTTTTGGAGAGACAAAATGAAGACATGGAAAGGGATGGGAAAGGGATGTTACTGGGAACATGGCTGCAGATACACTCATTAAAGAAGGAAGTATAGTGCTGAAAGAACTGGGGCTGTGGGCAACCCATGTTGGAACAGGGACACTCCTGAGGGACTGTTACCCATGAGTAAGCCACACTGGATCTGAGAGCAGTAACAAGGAGAAGGAGGTGGAGAGAAGAGGGAGAATCAGGGTGTGGCAGAAGAAACCATTACGTATTCACATTGACCTGCACTGCCTATTGCCTCATCTATGAAATTGGGAAGAACTGAGATAAATGTGGTGAAAAAAAGGCCAACAGAGATGAGGAATGGGAAGAAGGGGTGTTGCACTGATATTGAACCTGTGGAAGGGATTTGAAGGGTGATTTCCTTTCTTTAATTGTTTATGTCTTCTTTGTTTCTCAATAACTGAATATGTAAGGAAAAGGGTATGTTAATTGGCAATAAATTAGCTGAAATTCCTTGGGTTGAGACTGTTTTGCCTGCAATAGCAGGTCAGATTATCAAGGTTTGTTATAGGGTATTTTATGTGCTTTTTGTATCCTGTGACAGGAAAGGAGAGACCTGTCCTTCTGTATTTCCCCAGGGAGACCACCCCTTCTCAGCTTTTCCCCTGTCCAGTTCATAAGAACGCAAAGCTCATGAGTATTAGTATGTAATACAAGAGCTACTCATTTGCCTTTGTTTTTTATGTAATCTTTCCATTTTCACTAATAGTGCTGTGCTTAGATGAATTAAACATTTCCTAGAAGGAGCTCATTGCTGAAAGATCCTACAGGTAGAAAAGGCCTTGTGTTGCTTCTACCACGGCTATGTAAAGTCCGCTGTTATGTCACCAGAGAAGAGGAGGGCTTGGGGGCATCTAACACACCACAAAAAGAAAAGGATACCCTGGAGCAGTGTGCAGCTGTAGTGTAGTCAACAGTGTTAAGGTAAGTCCAAAGCTCCTTTTGAACACAGAAATGGTAAGGAGGATACCTTCTGCTCATTTCTAGCAACATGTTAAGTCCTACTGGAACAGCTGCTCATATCCCTACTTCTCCAAGTTTGCTTTTCATCTTGTAGGGCTAGATGTGACTTCAATCTCATTTGTGCTATTCCCTAATTGTCAGGAAAGTATTTTGAATGCTGAAAGACTGTCTGGCTCTCTGGAAGAAGAGATCACTGCTCTTTATTTCAGAATACAGTCTTCCCAAATAACTGCTGAAATCACACTGAGATATTCAAAACACTTTTTGGCTCTACATTTTTTATAAAATACTCACATTAGTAGGTGAACTACATAGGGTGTATTCTGAATTACTTGTTAACTTCCCGATAGCTGTTGTAAGTACCAGCTATTGTGTCAGCAGATAAAACTTTGATCAAATGGCAAGACTTTCCTTCCAAAAGGCAGTATCTTGGTGCTCATTCTTCTGTAAAGAAATAACATTCTTTTGTAAAGAAATAACCTTCTCCTGTGGCTGGAAGATGAATTAGTAGCACATCACATTAGCAGAATTTATCCTGACCAACTGTGCTGTGGTTTAACAAAAAAAAGAAAGTCATTTGCAGTTTAGCTGTGCAGCATTTTTGGTACTCTGCTCACTGTTTGGAAGGGAATCTAAAATAATGCGAAAGCTGGTTTTTGCCTCCTGCATTATAAAACCATGTGGTTTGTTTCTTTCCTGTAGTTAAATACCCTTGGGATCAAATGTCCTACTCTCACTCTAGACATGTCCCTGCAGCACTGAACCTATTACAAGGTGGACAGTCAACTGAAAAAGACTGTTACCAAAAAGACTCTTATAAAAATACAGTCTGTATTACAAATATTATTTCTTAGAAATGCTCTTGTGTTAATATACTATGTCAAATAAAACATCCTGAATGTCTTATTTTATCTGAGCTCTCTAAGTAAGTGGGGGAATCAGATGAAACATGGTTTGCAGCCTAGTTCAGCATTGTTTTCTTTTACTCTATCTTTCCAAGTGTTGCAGCCTTCTTCTGAATACATGAAGGCTCAAATAGTTTGTGTAACTAGAGATGTCATTGGGCCTCAGCCTCACTGCAGCACTCAAACAGCAGCACTCACCATGAAATTCTCTACAACTGAGATACCCAAATTATTGTCTAAGCAGTTGAATTCATGAGAAGTTCACAGTTTGTGTGCTGTGGGAAGGGGGATGTTGATGGTTGGTTTATGTTAGTTATAAACAATTTCTGGGGTCTCGCAAATGAAATATATCTGAGGAATCAGATTTATTATTACTGAGAAAAACCCTATCCTCATTATCAGTCTGCAAATCACTGTAGAAAAGTAGCCTGGCAAAACTGGCTGAATGAACTTATCCAATTAACCCCAGAATATATTATTCCTTCGTTGTACTCTGCTATTGCATCTGACAGTTTTGCTGCTCCTCTGATCTAATTAAGGATTTTTGGCAAGCATCACAGTGTTATAAATTTTGAAAATGTGAACCAAACCTGGCCCACAGCACTTGCTTCAAATCAGGAGGAGAGCTGAACTCTCATTTACTTCTTGAACTGAAAGATAAGCTTTCATGAGAAATGTTGACTTCTGTTAGCTTGTATATAAATATATATTTATGTATTTATGTATACACACATATATATATTTACTTTTCCATGATCACATTATAACTGCTTGTTTCTTCCTCAGAGTTTATTTTTACTGTTTTTATTAATGGGCAAAACACTTTATGATGAAAATAAAATAACTTGCAGATCTGGCTTTCAAATTCATACATATCAGAACATAACACTTCAGTCTTCCACTTGGCAAACTAAGGGTTTGTGATGGGTCTCTATGAAGCCATCCTATTTTTCTGTGGCAGAGGATGGTAGCCATGAGAAGTGCAGTGTTCATCTCTTCTCTGAGAAAATCAGGTAGAAATGAAACTTTTAACCTGTTCTGGGCTGCTTTTCTACTCTTCTCTGGTGTTTGAAAGTTCAGTGGCATCACAGATCTGAAGGTTTTTGTTATGATATGAGCTTCTAGCCCTCTCTATGCTTTCTAGAAAGAAATCTTAAACCTGCATGCTAGACTGTGTCCCTGGTGCTGACAGATCCTCTGGCTGCTCCCTCTAAAGCCCCATTCCTTCTTTGACTCCTATAGCTTGTTCAGAAGCAACGGGAAGAGAGTGAGGTATTGCTTAAAATGCCTTTTGAGGCAAAGTGGATCCCTGTCCATCCCCAGCTGCTAACTCCATGAAGGCTCCAGGCTGATGGCAGAAGAAGCCTCATGCTTCTGCTCAAAAGTGCAGGTCTGACCCAGTACTGTGGGCAGCTCTCCCTGGTGCTTCAGCCCCACACAAATCCTCCATCTGCTGGAGCTCACCCTGGGACTTCAGTGCTCAGATGGTGTTGAGTAGATGAGCCCTGGAAACCTCTAGCTTCAAGCATTTAACATATCTATGGATACTTTCAGTGGATGAGCCAGAAGCATCCACAAAGCTGTGATAGACACATACAGTCAAGTCTTACATATGCACGCTGGCCCCAGCTACTGTCTGAGACTAGGTGTCATCCTGAAATTCATCTGAGGCAGAAACCATTATTTTGTGTGATATAGCACCACCACATTGTTAAGGTTTATCAAACAATGATGTTATCTAAGTATTTACCTGTCACTGTTCTAGAAATATATATGTAAGCTGCTCAGTGAAGCTGTTGGCAATGGCTATTGTGTAATAATGACTTTGAGTACGTTTAAGTTACCTCTCCACTTCTTTGATTTTTTTGTTAGTATGTAGAAACCTGAGTTACTCTGCTTCTCATATCTGGCCGTACAAATCCACAGCTTTAAAAGATTTAGCTACAGATTACAGCTGTGTGAAAAACAAGCCCCCTGTTGTTATTCTGGATCCCAATCCCTAAAACATCACAGAGGCAAGGCTAATCTGCTGTGTGATGTTTAGGAAAGCAGCTGGCACCTGAGCCATTAAGTTGGGCAGTCTGTAGTATTAGCCCATAGCTCTGCAAGTGGTGTTACAGACATCTTTCACAAAGTGAAAGCCTTTGATCTTTGTAGTAAGTATATTTGATAAACTACTGCTTCTCCATGAAAATACATCCATTATTTTGACACAAAGAGGAGGCTTCCCTAAGAGAATCAGAGTCCCGGCAAGAAACAAGCATTTGTCAATTCCTCTGAAAAACTGAGTAAGTTGGTGAAAATTCACATCTCCTGTTGCAAGGGGAAAGTCACAAAAGACATATATTTTTGTTGAGTAATTGCCACGAAGTTCTGTTACTGATGGTGTTAATGATAATGGATTGTGTTATTGTACGTTATTGTACTTTAATTTCTATGTTGTCACCAGTGTGGAAGAGACCTTCCACAAATTTTCAGAGTGAATCCAGCTTCTAATTAGTAGTGACCTCAGAGAAAAGCTCCAGAAGTTTGTCATTGAGAAAGATAAACACTGTTAACTGACATAGTCAAAAGCATTTAGTATTATTGCTTTAACACTAGTCTCTTGTGAGGCTTATTGGAGTTTTACCAATTATTTCAGCAGAAGAAGGTTAGGACAGGCAGCAAATGTTCAAAGAATACACTTATAAGCAAATTTTCTGAAAGACATCATTTCCAAACAAGAAATGAGGATGACTTCAAGCACATCTGCACAAGCTGGCTTTTCTAATTTATGTACTTTTTTAGAAGGCTATTTCCTTTTTAAAAATAATCCATTAAATCATAAGGAGCCCCTTACTTTTTAAAACCTGCATTTTCTTAAACGTCTCCAATTATCTGTGTTCTGAACAAGCAAAACAATTTGTTTTAAGGCTGTGATGTTCTCATTGTTTGTATAAAAATACATCTCAAGTTTATTGCTTCTTGGAATATCCACATCTGTAATCAGTAGTTGAGGTAGTCCGTCTTAGTGCTTAGAAAGCAACTTATTTTACATCTTGTAAAGATAATCAGATTTTGTGTGAATTGAAGTGAAAAAAACATACAACAGACAGATTAGGTTTTGGGAACTTTTTCTTCATCTGTTTTCATCTGAAGTTTGGTAGACCTACTAGTGAACTTTCCTGCATTTTATAAACAGCTGTTGACTTAAATACTGTAACTTATCTACTGTGACACCTTCAGTTATGATTAGAAGTAAGAGTTGCAATTTATCCTTATGAGGTGTTTGTTTAAAATGAGAAGGAGAAGAAAGTTTCCTCCCAAGCTGGATATGGAAAGATTGTATCTGCAGCAGCCATTTCATTATAAATGCAAAGGCTAGGGGTAGATCAGCAGACTTCATTAGACTTTGCAGGTCTATATGCGACAATGATATAGTTTGAGTAGCAACATACTTTCTTATACTCATCAGAAGAATTGTCAGTGTCAGAAGAGCTGTGTATGGAGGGAATTGAGTACTTCCTCAGCAAGTTTGCAGATGACACAAAATTGGGTGGGAGTGTCAATCTGCTTGAGGATAGGAAGGCTCTGCAAAGGGATCTGGACAGGTTAAATCAATGGGACAATTGTGTGAGGTTTAACAAGGCCAAGTGCTGGGTCCTGCATTTCAGTCACAGCAACCTTAGACAATGCTACAGGCTTGGGGAAGAGTGGCTGGAAAGATGCATGTCAGAAAAGGACCTGGGGGTGCTGGTCAACACCTGGCTGAATATGAGCCAGCAGTGTGCCCAGGAGGCCAACAGAATCCTGGCCTGTATTCATGTGGACAGCAGGAGAGGGGAAGTGATCACACCCCTGTACTCTGCACTGGTGAGGCTGCACCTCGAGTGCTATGTTCAGTTCTGGGCTCCTCACTACAGTAAAGACTTTGAGGTGCTGGAGCGAGTTCAGGGAAGGGCAATCAAGGTGGTGAAGGGTCTGGAGAACAAGTCCTATGAGGAAGGGTTGAGGGAACTGGGATTGTTTAGGTTGGAGAAGAGGAGGCTCAGGTGAGACCTTATCACTCGCATCAACTACCTGAAAGGAGGTTGCAGTGAGGTGGGTCCCGGCCTCTTCTCTCAAGTGAATAACAGTAGGGCGAGAGGAAATGGCCTGAAGTTGCATCAGGGGAGGCTTAGATTATATATTAGGAAGAATTTCTTTACTTAAAGAGTAGTCAGGTGCTGGAACAGGCTGCCCAGGTGGTGTAGTCACCACCCCTGGAGGTATTAAAAAAACGTGTAGATGAGGCACTTCAGGACAAGCTCTAGTGGGATGGTGAGGTGTTGATGGTTGGATGTGGTATCTTAGAGGTCTTTTCCAACTGTGAAAATTATGTGATTCTGTGAAAAGAAAAATATGGGATTAAGAATGTACGGGAGGAGTGGCTAATTTACCCTGGGTTGTGTTGCCATCCAGAGAGACCTTGACAGACAAAGTCTTACACGTGGGGAGGAAGTACCACAGGCACCAATATGTGCTGGGCACCAATATATGCTGAATGCCACATACCTGGAAAGCAGCTTAGCATAAAAGGACCTAGGGGTCTTGGTGGACACCAAATTAAACATGGGCCAGCAGTGTGCCCTTGCAGAAAAAAAAGACAAGTGGTACCCTTAGCTACACTAAACAGTAGTATTGGTAGCAGGTCAAGGGAGGTGATCCTTCCCCTCCACTTGGCACTGGTGATGCCACATCTGGAGTACTCTGTCCGGTTCTGGGCTCCTGAGTACAAGAGAGTCATGGACTAAACAACCTCCAGTAGTCCCTTTCAAGCTCAACCATTCTGTGAAGGTGATGGTGAAGGATTTTACACAGGACGTGTCAGCCATGCATTGAACCCAAGCAGCTGGGAAGTGATTGTGGAAAGCCTCTGTCATCCTACAGAAGTAGTAATTACACTACATTAGTCCCAGTGCTCAGGGCTGACTGACCATGTGGGGTATTGGCTTGAGACCTACACCCGAAACAAAATGGAAGATGTTATAGTGAGAAGAAAAAGCTACTCCTTTTTATTAGACTGGAAGATATCATACCTATCCAGTGCTCGTGTAAACATGAGGTATAGTACTGCATCATATGCATAGGTAGGATTTACTAACTCTAATCATCTCTACACAAAGCACCACCTTTGAGCGAGACCTCAAGGCTCCTCCTGTAATCAACAGAAAGAGATAAAAATCTCTTGATCTGTCCTCAGAGGGGTCTTTGAGGCAGGTAGGGTATAAGGTTCTCTGGTAGTGACTCTTGTCTTAGACGTTTAAGGCAAGAAATCTAGATTGTGGTCCCAAAGTGTCCAGCCAGAAATGCATGTTCCTTACTTCTCAAGTGGGCCAGTACAGCTGTGTGTTTGGCAGCCCTATGTTACCTCCCACTGATTATTTTCAGTTCAGTTCTGCTTACCATTTTAAGACACATGTTTAAGGAGTCTTTTCCAGATATGTCACTGGTTTTTGGAAACTTTCTTTCCAAACAGTACTCGTGATCATGGAGCAAAACATTTATCGCTGGATAAATATACAAACTGTTCAGTTTAAAGCTGTGTAAATCATCTTGGCTTCAGTTAAGTTTATTCCATCTGCTTTTATCATCTGTTGTTACAATAATTTATAATTCCCTCATAATATTAAAATGTCAGTGAATCAAAAAAAGAAACACATCTATGGACAACTAGTAGCTAATGGCATTGCATTCAGCAAGTGAACTAAGTCATATAATTAATCATATTTCATTACCATAGATGCTTGTAATTGTGTAATTAATGTGTATTTGCATAATCACATAATGAGATCTTCATGATTCATGCTGTATGATAGTCTGGATGCACAAATTTCTATCTCAGAATTGTAACCCCTTGCAAAGCTGTTATTGTAATTTTACTTTTTTTCCTCACTGAAGAAATATGAAGACCTAATGAGCAATCTGGTCTTGTTATCTCAGGCCTCTTTTGTGACTTATCCATAAAAAGAGCTTCCATGCTTACTACTTACTTACAAAGAAGTTTCTAACACTAAAAAAAAAAAAAAAAATCAAATATCTGAGTGGACAAATTTCTTATTTAGATCAGGAAAACATATAATGTAATTTCACAGAGTTTCCCAATTTTTATTAACCATCTTATCTGTTTTAGGTCTTTTTCAATAATTGAAGAGAAGATGTTCTTTGTAGATTGGGTTTATTTGAAAGGAAAGTGTGCATTTTGAATCTACAGAATTCTGTCCTGGTTGGTAAAAATGATTTTTCATTAACTTGCTGAGAGCTTTTTATTGAATTTAACATTCAGTTCCCAGTGCTTAATTACATCTCATTCCAGACAAGATGAGCCAATCTGAGCAGCTGGGTGGTATTCAGATAAATGTAACCACCTCAAAATATCTTTTTTTTTCAAGATATTGCTGGTCAGAATTCAGCCTAAAAAAACCCCTGTGTTTTTAAAGCAGTGTTTAGAAGACATAAAACATGCTCATCTTTTTGAGATTTTTTTATATGGTTGTAAACATTTGCATCTATAAATAATCCAAGTTGCTAAGTAGCATAAAAAACCCAGATATAAATCACTATTATGATCACTACTTTCTTCCTCAACAACTTAGACCAAGCAAAGTTCTATGGAGACCTGTGTGGTGACTGTGAATGACAACCATGCAGTCAGGAGCAGTTTAAAGATGCCAGTATCTCTATGCATTTACAAAGGCTGACATTACATATTAATGACAAATCTCTTCTAAACTGCAAAGGAATGTAAATAACACCAGAGCTGGACTTGGATATTAACATCTACCTCTCTGTGCTTGGCTTCAATGTCCATGCTCTTCAGAGGGAGATTTATTATGGCAGCTAGTAACTACACAGATTGGTACTGTTACCTTATGGCTTTGAACATCAATTTCATTCTCACCTACTGTACTTTTGAAGGTCTTTTTAGTTTTGTTTCAAACACTGTTCAGAGTTTTTGATTTCTTTGCACTCAGAGGCTTCATTTCCAAACTGATCCAAGGTCCAGGCCAGTGGTATTTATACCTCTTGTTTGCTGAGACCGTGGCAAAAAAGAGGGCAGGAGTTTTTGTGAGGCGGTTGCAGGTTGCCAGCGTGACAATGATGGGACATCCCTACTCTTAACTGTGCATAACACCAAAAACAACCAAACCCAAGGAGCTTCAAAAGCTACAATAGTGATTTTAATGGTTTAGATTCCACTAGGAAGGTATTAAAACTCTTTTGCTTATTCATAATGCATACTTTGCTTCTCTTCACAAGGGCATTGTCCAAATAGAATTCACATTTTAAACAATCTCCCTGAGTATAGCTAATATAATAAAGGATAATTAAAAGAACTGCAAAATCTGATTTTCCCAAATCTCCTATACACTACTCAATTATTACTCACATTTTATTTCAGTTCTGCCAGCTACTGCAGTCAGATTATCTTTCTTCACTCTGTCACTATATCCTGGCTCTCTGTCAGTTGTGCAATACTTCAGAGGTAAATTATAAAACGTGTTTCTGATCATTAAGGTCCTGAAAAGGCTCCTCTTAAAATCAGTGGAATGATACCAGCTGACATCCCAAGCAGCTGGTATGGATCCTGACTTTGGTGAAGCCAAAACCTTAATTATGGAGTTAGACAAAAATTCTAATAGTGACATTTTGACCCAGTTTTTATTTTTATTACAGTGTTGTGCTAAAACATTTAGTTTGAGAAAAGCTGTGTGACCATTACTAAAAACAAAACAAATTGGGAAACCTTTGAGAAGGCAATGCTCAAATTTATTTGGCAATAAAGTGGAGATAAAAATATTTTTTTCCTGCATCACAGATGTACTGTTTAGTTCCTTTTTTGTTTGTTTGTTTGTTTGTTTTTTGTTTGTTTCTTTTTTATTTTCTTTTTTTTTTTTTGTTTTTTGTTTGGTTGGTTGGGTTTGGTTG